>CAWUFW010013471.1:0-473986 GCA_963921515.1 Calotriton arnoldi
ATGGCACACCTGTAGCCATCTTGATTGGAATAAACTGGTAACACTTAAAACATCTAATTTAAAAAGGAACAAAATGATGGGGTTCATTTTGTCATAGAAATTATGGTTAGTGCTGTAGAAAGAAAAATTAGGACATGTTTCAAGTGTGATCTCAAATATCTTCCTGTTATATTTCAACAGGAGCAGCCTGCCAGTTGATGCCTTTGTGTTCTACTGCAGCTTCCCAGAGTGTTCTAAAGAACAACTAGAGCGCTAACAGTCTTACTTATGACAAAAGTATGGCACACCTGAAGCCATCTTGATTGGAATAAACTGGTAACACTTAAAACATTTAATTTAAAAAGGAACAAAATGAGGGGGTTCATTTTGTCATAGAAATTATGGTTAGTGCTGTAGAAAGAAAAATTAGGACATATTTCAAGTGTGATCTCAAATATCTTCCTGTTATATTTCAACAGGAGCAGCCTGCCAGTTGATGCCTTTGTGTTCTACTGCAGCTTCCCAGAGTGTTCTAAAGAACAACTAGAGCGCTAACAGCCTTACTTATGACAAAAGTATGGCACACCTGAAGCCATCTTGATTGGAATAAACCGGTAACACTTAAAACATTTAATTTAAAAAGGAACAAAATGAGGGCTTCTTTTTGAAATAGAAATTATGGTTAGTGCTGCAGAAAGAAAAATTAGGGCATGTTTTAAGTGAGATCTCAAATCCTCTTCTATTTCATTAGAAAATTCTGACATGCAGACTGAAACAATCACTTTCAATACCAGCAGCAGACTACCAGTTAACTCCCTGGTGAGCAGTAGCTTTACTCCAGTGATCTAATGAGCAACTAGAGTGCTAACATTCTGAATTTATGGCAGATGTGAGACACATCTGAATGACTTCTTGATGGAATCAAAGTAAAAAACTGAAAGCATTTCCTACTGAGAAGACTGCAGTAAATGAAGAAATTAGGAAACTTCATAACAAAGAAGTCTTCCAAGATGGCCACCAGTGAAAAAAGAGCCCAAATGTAGCACAAATATTACCCAGATGTAGCCCACATATAGCCCAATGACAAAAGTGTGCAAAACACTTTTTATTTTTAGTTTTTTTGCAGTTTTATGTAGTGCAGACGGGTCAGGTATTGGAGCATTGCATCTTAAAACATGACCCCCTACACTACAAAAACACCACTGCACTACCTTAAACCCTAAAACACTACCCCCAGCATGACCCCCTACACTACACAAGCACCACTGCACTATCCTAAACCCTAAAACACTACCCCCAGCACGACCCCCTACACTACCCAAACACCACTGCACTAACCTAAATCCTAAAACACTACCACCAGCACGACCCCCTACACTACCCAAACACCACTGCACTACCCTAAAACATGACCCCCTACACTACACAAACACCACTGCACTACCCTAAACCCTAAAACACTACCCCCAGCATGACCCCTACACTACACAAGCACCACTGCACTACCCTAAACCCTAAAACACTACCCCCAGCACGACCCCCTACACTGCCCGAACACCACTGCACTGCCCTAAACCCTGAAACACCAGCCCCTAGCACGACCCCCTACACTGCCCGAACACCACTGCACTGCCCTAAACCCTGAAACACCACCCCTAGCACAACCCCCTACACTGCCTGAACACCACTGCACTGCCCTAAACCCTGAAACACCACCCCCTGCACGACCCCTACACTGCCCGAACACCACTGCACTGCCCTAAACCCTGAAACACCACCCCCAGCATGACCCCCTACACTGCCCGAACACCACTGCACTGCCCTAAACCCTGAAACACCACCCCCAGCAAGACCCCCTACACTGCCCGAACACCACTGCACTGCCCTAAACCCTGAAACATCACCCCCAGCACGACCCCCTACACTGCCCGAACACCACTGCACTGCCCTAAACCCTGAAACACCACCCCCAGCATGACCCCCTACACTGCCCGAACACCACTGCTCTGCCCAAAACCCTGAAACACCAGCCCCAGCACGACCCCCTACACTGCCCGAACACCACTGCACTGCCCTAAACCTTGAAACACCAGCCCCTGCACGACCCCCTACACTGCCCGAACACCACTGCACTACCCTAAACCCTGAAACATCACCCCCAGCATGACCCCTACACTGCCCGAGCACCACTGCACTGCCCTAAACCCTGAAACACCAGCCCCAGCACGACCCCCTACACTGCCCGAACACCACTGCACTGCCCTAAACCCTGAAACACCAGCCCCAGCACGACCGCCTACACTGCCCGAACACCACTGCACTGCCCTAAACCCTGAAACACCAGCCCCAGCACGACCCCCTACACTGCACGAACACCACTGCACTGCCCTAAACCGTGAAACACCAGCCTCAGCACGACCCCTACACTGCCTGAACACCACTGCACTGCCCTGAACCCTGAAACACCAGCCCCAGCACAACACCCTACACTGCCCGAACACCACTGCACTGCCCCTAAACCCCTGAAACACCACCTCCAGCGTGACCCCCTACACTGCCCGAACACCACTGCACTGCCCTAAACCCTGAAACACCACCCCTGCACAACCCCTACACTGCTCGAACACTACTGCACTGCCCTAAACCCAGAAACACCATCCCCAGCACGACCCCCTATACTGCACGAACACCACTGCACTGCCCTAAACCCTGAAACACTACCCCCAGGAAGACCCCCTACACTGCCCGAACACCACTGCACTGCCCTAAACCCTGAAACACCACCCCCAGCAAGACCCCCTACACTGCCCGAACACCACTGCCCTAAACCCTGAAACATCACCCCCAGCAAGACCCCCTACACTGCCCGAACACCACTGCACTGCCCTAAACCCTGAAACACCAGCCCCAGCACGACCCCTACACTGCCCGAACACCACTGCACTACCCTGAAACACCACCCCCTGCATGACCCCCTACACTGCCCGAACACCACTGTACTGCCCTAAACCCTGAAACCCCACCCCCAGCATGACCCCCTACACTGCCAGAACACCACTGCACTGCCCTAAACCCTGAAACACCACCCCCTGCACGACATCCTACAATTCCCGAACACTACTGCACAGCCCTAAACCCTGAAACACCACCCCCAGCACGACCCCCTACACTGCACGAACACCACTGCACCGCCCTAAACCCTGAAACATTACCCCCAGCAAGTCCCCCTACACTGCCCGAACACCACTGCACTGCCCTAAACCCTGAAACATCACCCCCAGCAAGACCCCCTACACTGCCCGAACACCACTGCCCTAAACCACCACCCCCAGCAAGACCCCTACACTGCCCGAACACCACTGCCCTAAACCCTGAAACACCACCCCCAGCAAGACCCCCTACACTGCCCGAACACCACTGCACTGCTCTAAACCCTGAAACACCACCCCCAGCACGACCCCTACACTGCCCAAACACCACTGCTCTGCCCAAAACCCTGAAACACCAGCCCCAGCACGACCCCCTACACTGCCCGAACACCACTGCACTGCCCTAAACCCTGAAACACCAGCCCCAGCACGACCCCCTACACTGCCCGAACACCACTGCACTGCCCTAAACCCTGAAACACCACCCCCAGCACGACCCCCTACACTGCCCGAACAACACTGCACTGCCCTAAACCCTGTAACACCACCCCCAGCACGACCCCGTACACTGCCCGCACACCACTGCACTGCCCTAAACCCTGAAACACCAGCCCCAGCACAACCCCGTACACTGCCCGCACACCACTGCACTGCCCTAAACCCTGAAACACCAGCCCCAGCACGACCGCCTACACTGCCCGAAAACTACTGCACTGCCCTAAACCCTGAAACACCACCCCCAGCAAGACTACCTACAGTGGCCGAACACCACTGCACTGCCCTAAACCCTGAAACACCACCCCCTGCACGACCCCCTACACTGCCCAAACACTACTGCACTGCCCTAAACCCTGAAACACCACCCCTCAGCATGACACCCTACACTGCCCGAACACCACTGCACTGCCCTAAACCCTGAAACACCACCCCAGCACGACCCCCTACACTGCACGAACACCACTGCACTAAACCCTGAAACACCACCCCCTGCACGACCCCCTACACTGCCGGAACACCACTGCACTGCCCTAAACCCTGAAACACCACCCCCAGCACGACCCCCTACACTGCCCTAACACCACTGCACTGCCATAAACCCTGAAACATCACCCGCAGCACAACCCCCTACACTGCCTGAGCACCATTGCTTTGCCCTAAACCCTGAAACACTAGCCCCAGCACGACCCCCTACACTGCCCGAACACCACTGCACTGCCCTAAACCCTGAAACACCACCCCCAGCACGACCCCCTACACTGCCCGAACACCACTGCACTGCCCTAAACCCTGAAACACCAGCCCCAGCAAGACCCCTACACTGCCCGAACACCACTGCATTGCCCTAGACTCTGAAACACCAGCCCCAGCAAGACCCCTACACTGCCCGAACACCACTGCACTGCCCTAAACCCTGAAACACCAGTCCCAGCATGACCCCCTACACTGCCCGAACACCACTGCACTGCCCTAAACCCTGAAACACCAGCCCCAGCACGACCCCCTACACTGCCCGAACACCACTGCACTGCCCTAAACCCTGAAACACCAGTCCCAGCACGACCCCCTACACTGCCCGAACACCACTGCACTGCCCTAAACCCTGAAACACCAGCCCCAGCACCACCCCCTACAATGCCCGAACACCACTGTACTGCCCTAAACCCTGAAACACCACCACCTGCACCGCCCCTACACTGCCCGAACACCACTGCACTGCCCTAAACCCTGAAACACCACCCCTGCACGACCCCCTACACTGCCCAAACACCACTGCACTGCCCTAAACCCTGAAACACCACCCCCTGCACCACCCCTACACTGCCCGAACACCACTGCACTGCCCTAAACCCTGAAACACCACCCCCTGCACCGCCCCCTACACTGCCCGAACACCACTGCACTGCCCTAAACCCTGAAACACCACCCCCAGCATGACCCCCTTTACTGCTCGAACACCACTGCACTGCCCTAAACCCTGAAACACCACCCCCAGCATGACCCCTACACTGCCCGAACACCACTGCACTGCCCTAAACCCTGAAACACCACCCCTGCACGACCCCCTACACTGCCCGAACACCACTGCACTGCCCTAAACCCTGAAACACCACCCCAAGACGACCCCCTACACTGCCCAAACACCACTGCACTGCCCTAACCCCTAGAACACTACCCCCAGCATGACCCCTTACACTACCCGAACACCACTGCACTACCCTAAACCCTAAAATACTCCCCCAGCACGACCCCTACACTACCCGAACACGACTGCACTGCCCTAAACCCTAAAACACTCCCCCCAGCACGACCCCCTACACTGCCCAAACACTACTGCACTGCCCTAAACCCTGAAACACCACCCCTCAGCACGACACACTACGCTGCCCGAACACCACTGCACTGCCCTAAACCCTGAAACACCACCCCAGCACGACCCCTACACTGCCCGAACACCACTGCACTAAACCCTGAAACACCACCCCCTGCACGACCCCCTACACTGCCGGAACACCACTGCACTGCCCTAAACCCTGAAACACCACCCCCAGCACGACCCCTTTACTGCTCGAACACCACTGCACTGCCCCAAACCCTGAAACACCACCCCCAGCATGACCCCCTACACTGCCCGAACACCACTGCCCTAAACCCTGAAACACCACCCCTACACTGCTTGAACACCACTGCACTGCCCTAAACCCTGAAACACCACCCCCTGCATGACCCCCTACACTGCCCGAACACCACTGCACTGCCCTAAACCCTGAAACACCACCCCCAGCACGACCCCCTACACTGTCCGAACACCACTGCACTGCCCTAAACCCTAAAACACAACCCCCAGCACGACCCCCTACACTGCCCGAACACCACTGCACTGCCCTAAACCCTAGAACACTACCCCCAGCATGACCCCTACACTACCCGAACACCACTGCACTACCCTAAACCCTAAAATACTCCCCCAGCACGACCCCCTACACTACCCAAACACGACTGCACTGCCCTAAACCCTAAAACACTCCCCCAGCACGACCCCCTACACTACCCGAACACCACTGCACTGCCCTAAACCCTAAAACACTCCCCCAGCATGACCCCCTACACTACCTAAACACCACTGCACCACCCTAAACCCTAAAACACTACCCCCGCATGACCCCTACACTACCCAAATACCAATGCACTACCCTAATCCCTAAAACACTACCCCCGCACAACCCCTACACTACCCAAAGACCACTGCACTACCCTAAACTCTAAAATAATACCCCCGCACGACTCCATACACTACCCAAAGACCACTGCACTACCCTAAACCCTAAAACACGACCTCCTACACTACACAAACACCACTGCACTACCCTAAACCCTAAAAACTACCCCAGCACGAACCCCTACACTACCCAAACACCACTGCACTACCCTAAACCATAAAACACTACCCCCAGCAGTACCCCTACGCTACCCAAACACCACTGCACTACCCTAAACCCTAAAACACTACCCCCAGCAGTACCCCCTACACTACCCAAACACCATTGCACTACCCTAAACCCTAAAACACTACCCCCAGCAGTATCCCCTACACTACCCAAACACCACTGCACTACCCTAAACCCTAAAACCCTAAAACACTAAACCCCAGCACGACCCCCTACACTACCCAAACACCACTGTACTACCCTAAACCCTAACACACTCCCCCAGCACGACTCCCTACACTACCCAAACACCACTGCACTACCCTAAACCCTAAATCTACCCCCAGCATGACCCCCTACACTACACAAACACCACTGCACTGCCCTAAACCCTAAAACACTCCCCCCAGCATGACCCCCGACACTACCTAAACACCACTGCACTGCCCTAAACCCTAAAACACTACCCCGCATGACCCCTACACTACCCAAATACCAATGCACTACCCTAATCCCTAAAACACTACCCCCGCACAACCCCTACACTACCCAAAGACCACTGCACTACCCTAAACTCTAAAACAATACCCCCGCACGACTCCCTACACTACCCAAAGACCACTGCACTACCCTAAACCCTAAAACACGACCTCCTACACTACACAAACACCACTGCACTACCCTAAACCCTAAAAAACTACCCCAGCACGAACCCCTACACTACCCAAACACCACTGCACTACCCTAAACCATAAAACACTACCCCCAGCAGTACCCCTACGCTACCCAAACACCACTGCACTACCCTAAATCCTAAAACACTACCCCCAGCAGTACCCCCTACACTACCCAAACACCATTGCACTACCCTAAACCTTAAAACACTACCCCCAGCAGTATCCCCTACACTACCCAAACACCACTGCACTACCCTAAACCCTAAAACCCTAAAACACTAAACCCCAGCACGACCCCCTACACTACCCAAACACCACTGTACTACCCTAAACCCTAAAACACTCCCCCTAGCACGACTCCCTACACTACCCAAACACCACTGCACTACCCTAAACCCTAAATCTACCCCCAGCATGACCCCCTACACTACACAAACACCACTGCACTACCCTAAACCCTAAAACACTACCCCCAGCACGACCCTCTTCACTACCTAAACACAACTGCACAATTTGTTACAGGCGTTGCAACGCAGGCCTGTGGTGCTTACTGGAAGTACCTGGTGGGCTAGTTGGGCCCCAGGGACTCTCAGGATTCAAGGTGACCTAATCCCCCAACTTAAAACGCGCCACGGGCGCGTTTGCACAGTGGTGAAGGGAGGGGACAGGGCCTCAGGTGACATGTGCGCAAACACGCCCTGTGGTGCGTTTTAAGTTGGGGAGTTAATTCCCTTTGAATCCTGGGGCCAACTAGCCCACCAGGTACCTTCAGTAAGCACAACAGAGTTGCGTTGCAGAGAGAACGCCTCTCTGCAACTCAGCTCTGTGGTCCTAACTGTAGGTACCTGGGGGCTAGTTGGGCCCCAGGGACCCTCAGGATTCAAGGGGACTTAATCCCGCAACTTAAAACGCGCCGCGGGCGCGTTTGCACACATGTCACCTCAGGCCCCCTCCCTTCACCACTGTGCAAACGCGCACTGGCTCTGGTTAGTCAGAGTCAGTTACCACCAGTACCCGTCTGAAAAAGTTGTGGGCACAGGATGATTTTGCAACAAGGCCTCTTTCTGCTCCTCTGTTGGTTCTTTCTGCACATCTTTTGCTTCTTTCTGTGCGTTTTTTCTTCTTTCTTCACATGTCCTACCTCTGTTGGCATAGTTAGAAACTAGCATTTAAAAAACCTTTGAAATTCACTTAAAAAATCATAGGTTTCAGGCACGTTATCGTTAGAAATTAGCATTTAAAAAACCTTTGAAATTCACTGAAAAAACCATAGGTTTCAGGCACGTTATAGTTAGAAATTAGCATTTAAAAAACCTTTGAAATTCACTGAAAAAACCATAGGTTTCAGGCACGTTATAGTTAGAAATTAGCATTTAAAAACCTTTGAAATTCACTGAAAAACCATAGGTTTTAGGGACAGTTATAGTTAGTTGGACATTGCACTCGTACAAAACCCGTGAAATTCCCCTGTTATAGTTAGTTCAGCTAACTATAACTCGCGCCCGCAATGCACTGCTGATGACGTCACATATTACATCACTCATGACATGGTCAGTGACATCACTGATGACATCACTGATGACATCTCAAATGACATCACTGATGACATCATCCATGTGATAATTTCATGCATCTTCTCACACCCTAATATAACTTTTGATACACCCACTCTAAATTACAGACTGCCATTCTCAAAACCATAGACACTCCAACACCAAAAACTACATACCCACTCACTGATTCTTAGGTCTACACACACATCCACTCACTCACCTGTACAGTCACTCATACTTACAGTCACTCAGTACAGGACTATCATATGCACTCATACACCTATATAAACACTCACACACCGCCACTCATCCATAGAGGTACTCACACACCTAGTCAGTCATGCAAAAATTAATCACACACCCATTTACTCACCTATACAGTTATACACACACCAGCTCACTTACTCATACAAATACTAGCACATTCTTACGCTCGTATACAATAACTGATACAAGCACACACGCATCCATACAGCCACTCTCACAATAACACACTCTCACTTATAGCCATTTAAATACTCTAACACACATATATACTGCCTTTTACATATGTAGTTACTCGCACATGTACCACTGAGATATACATTCACTCACTAACACACCCATACACACACTCACCCACCCAAGCAGTCCATCACAGATGCACTCTTGAAATCATGCACCCAGTGAATCACCCACTCACACATCTATGTATAGAGTCACCACCACAAACACTCAGGCAGCCATACAGATACTCAGAGAACCAATCAATAACCCATATAGACACTCATGTAGCTATTCGCAAATCCATGCATCCACTTACACACCAACAAACAGACGGATACAGACATTCACACAGTTTAGTCACTAACCCATGCATTCAGTAAGATACGTTTAAACACTCACTTGTAGAGTCAGTCACTCACGTACTAAATCATCCATTCAGACACGTATACACCCACTCATTCTTCAATACGCCTTTCCCTATATATATTAAACATATTTAAACTTTACAGAAACACAGTCACTGGATGATGTCATCAGTGATGTCATTTGAGATGTCATCAGTGATGTCATCAGTGATGTCACTGACCATGTCATGAGTGATGTAATATGTGACGTCATCAGCAGTGCATTGTGGGGCGCGAGTTATAGTTAGCTGAACTAACTATAACAGGGGAATTTCACGGGTTTTGTACGAGTGCAATGTCCAACTAACTATAACTGTCCCTAAAACCTATGGTTTTTTCAGTGAATTTCAAAGGTTTTTTAAATGCTAATTTCTAACTATAATGTGTCTGAAACCTATGGTTTTTTCAGTGAATTTCAAAGGTTTTTTAAAGGCTAATTTCTAACTATAACGTGCTTGAAACCTATGGTTTTTTCAGTGAATATATACATATATATATATATATAACACACAATACAATGGAATTGTTTTTTTTCTTTCACACTTGTAAACAAGAATTAATTAGAACCCAACTCAATAACACTCAGGTTTGCAGACTCACGAGAATTAAAGTTTAGATTAGTCCTTAAAAGATAAACAAGCATTGCCAATGTCAACAGGTCTGGCTTATGAATGTAATGTCTTTTGTGTCATTAATGGTTTAAGGCACTCAATGAGTCATCATACATGCACTATGTCACTCATCATGCATCCATTCACCCATCCACTGGCTCATTCCTGCATTCACCCTCTGAAACAACCACAATAAAATAAACACTAACTCAAGAACATATGCAAGATAAATTTAAAAAATGCGAGTAGAAAAAAGAAAACATGTTCCCATCTAAACACGGTGGGTATAAGCTTGCAATAATGGAACTAAATATAGCACCAGGTGTGTTTTACAGAGGTGTTGTAAATAGCCCATTTTTGACACATTTAGAACCAACATGATTGCCATCTTGGAAAGGTAAAACAATGGTACAATATGTACAACAGCATACCATAATGGTCTCCGGGTTTAGAGGAAGTGGCAACTTTGGATGTGATGCACTACAGATGAAATGAGTGGCAAGTAAGCAACCCATTAACTGTGCCTGGATAGCAGTAGTATCCTCTTAGGAAACTTTTTAAAAAAGAGGAGAAGCAAAGAAATGAAAGGGGAACTATAAAGGAGAAAATTGAAAACTAAAGGACTGTCCTGCCACTGAAGCTCATTCATTTTCAAGAGGATGTACTCATGTGATCAGAAAATGTCAGCATTCAGAGGGCAAGAGACCTAATGACTCCTTTGGAGCTGAACAATTATCCCAAGAAGTACGCTATCATGGATGGAAGCCAAGTGTAAATGACACTCAGACAGACCAATGACATAAAAAATCTAGTTACCTCCAGTAAGGCCCACACAGTGGAATTGCTGCGAGGTCTTCGGAGGCCACTCCCACTTTCTCCACCACTCTGCAAATGCGCCTCCTGGCGCTCTACTGGTTGGTGGATGAAGTCCACTTTACTCCTGAGGGTCTTTGGGGGCCAACTACCCCTCCTGTTACCTCCAGTAAGACCCACACAGCTGGATTGCTAGGAGGTTGTTGGAGGCCATGCCCCCTTTCTCCACCACTCTGCAAACACCCCTCCTGGCGCACTACTGGGTGGGGGAAAAAGTCCACTTTAGTCCTGAGGTCCTCCGGAGGCAAGGGGACTTCATCTCCCAACCAGTAGTGCGCCAACAGTAATAATGGAAGGGGAGGGTGCTGGGAGTAAAATACATTCCTCATGAGTGCCATCATGGGAATCTGGGCTGCTGTCAGAGAAAAATAAATGCAAAAAGAACAATTGATGGGCAGAATGCAGAACAATGTCATACATTCACCCCAGTACAGAGATCTGGGCCTAAATCCATCGTTTTTTTGCTCACCATGCCATTCCAGTTTGGACCCAGCCATATGCAAATCAGTCTTGACCCTGCGCCCAATGGGAACAGTCCAGCCCGAACTGCCAGGCCAGGTCCTCCCTGGACTGGAAACAAGCATCCTAGGACCGGTTTCGGGCTTTCAGCCCTCATCAGCCAGGATAGCTTTACTCTAATCGCATGGAGAGCACTGGACCAACGTCTGGGCATACCCGTCCCACTCTGGGTGACAAATGCAAAAAGAACAATTGATGGACAGAATGCAGAACAATGTCATACATTCACCCCAGTACAGAGATCTGGGCCTAAATCCATCGTTTTTTTGTTCACCATGCCATTCCAGTTTGGACCCAGCCATATGCAAATCAGTCTTGACCCTGCGCCCAATGAGAACAGTCCAGCCCGAACTGCCAGGCCAGGTCCTCCCTGGACTGGAAACAACCATCTTAGGACCGGTTTCGGGCTTTCAGCCCTCATCAGCCAGGATAACTTGACTCCAGTGGCATGGAGAGCATGGGACCCACGTCTGGGCATACCTGTCCTACTCGGGGTGACAAACGCAAAAAGAACAATTGATGGACAGAATGCAGAACAATGTCATACATTCACCCCAGTACAGAGATCTGGGCCTAAATCCATCGTTTTTTTGCTCACCATGCCATTCCAGTTTGGACCCAGCCATATGCAAATCAGTCTTGACCCTGTGCCCAATGGGAACAGTCCAGCCCGAACTGCCAGGCCAGGTCCTCCCTGGACTGGAAACAAGCATCCTAGGACCGGTTTCGGGCTTTCAGCCCTCATCAGCCAGGATAGCTTGACTCCAGTGGCATGGAGAGCACGGGATCCACGTCTGGGCATACCCGTCCCACTTGGGGTGACAAATGCAAAAAGAACAATTGATGGACAGAATGCAGAACAATGTCATACATTCACCCCAGTACAGAGATCTGGGCCTAAATCCATCGTTTTTTTGCTCACCATGCCATTCCAGTTTGGACCCAGCCATATGCAAATCAGTCTTGACCCTCCGCCCAATGGGAACAGTCCAGCCCGAACTGCCAGGCCAGGTCCTCCCTGGACTGGAAACAAGCATCCTAGGACCGGTTTCAGGCTTTCAGCCCTCATCAGCCAGGATAGCTTGACTCCAGTGGCATGGAGAGCACGGGACCCACGTCTGGGCATACCCGTCCCACTCGGGGTGACAAATGCAAAAAGAACAATTGATGGACAGAATGCAGAATAATGTCATACATTCACCCCCGTACAGAGATCTGGGCCTAAATCCATCGTTTTTTGCTCACCATGCCATTCCAGTTTGGACCCAGCCATATGCAAATCAGTCTTGACCCTGCGCCCAATGGGAACAGTCCAGCCCGAACTGCCAGGCCAGGTCCTCCCTGGACTGGAAACAAGCATCCTAGGACCAGTTTCGGGCTTTCAGCCCTCATCAGCCAGGATAGCTTGACTCCAGTGGCATGGAGAGCACGGGACACACGTCTGGGCATACCCCGTCCCACTCGGGTGACAAATGCAAAAGAACAATTGATGGACAGAATGCAGAACAATGTCATACATTCACCCCAGTACAGAGATCTGGGCCTAAATCCATCGCTTTTTTGCTCACCATGCCATTCCAGTTTGGACCCAGCCATATGCAAATCAGTCTTGACCCTGCGCCCAATGAGAACAGTCCAGCCCGAACTGCCAGACCAGGTCCTCCCTGGACTGGAAACAAGCATCCTAGGACCGGTTTCGGGCTTTCAGCCCTCATCAGCCAGGATAGCTTGACTCCAGTGGCATGGAGAGCACGGGACCCATGTCCGGGCATACCCGTCCCACTCGGGGTGACAAATGCAAAAAGAACAATTGATGGAAAGAATGCAGAACAATGTCATACTTTCACCCCAGTACAGAGATCTGGGCCTAAATCCATTGTTTTTTTGCTCACCATGCCATTCCAGTTTGGACCCAGCCATATGCAAATCAGTCTTGACCCTGTGCCCAATGGGAACAGTCCAGCCCGAACTGCCAGGCCAGGTCCTCCCTGGACCGAAAACAAGCATCGTAGGACTCGTTTCGAGCTTTCAGCCCTCATCAGCCAGGATAGCTTGACTCCAGTGGTATGAAGAGCATGGGACCCACGTCTGGGCATACCCGTCCCACTCGGGGTGACAAATGCAAAAAGAACAATTGATGGACAGAATGCAGAACAATGTCCTACATTCACCCCAGTACAGGTATCTGGGCCTAAATCCATCGTTTTTGCTCACCATGCCATTCCAGTTTGGACCCAGCCATATGCAAATCAGTCTTGACCCTGCGCCCAATGGGAACAGTCCAGCCCGAACTGCCAGGCCAGGTCCTCCCTGGACTGGAAACAAGCATCCTAGGACCGGTTTCGGGCTTTCAGGCCTCATCAGCCAGGATAGCTTGACTCCAGTGGCATGGAGAGCATGGGACCCACGTCTGGGCATACCCGTCCCACTCGGGATGACAAATGCAAAAAGAACAATTGATGGAGAGAATGCAGAACAATATCATACTTTCACACCAGTACAGAGATCTGGGCCTAAATCCATCGTTTTTTTGCTCACCATTCCATTCCAGTTTGGACCCAGCCATATGCAAATCAGTCTTGACCCTGCGCCCAATGGGAAAAGTCCAGCCTGAACTGCCAGGCCAGGTCCTCCCTGGATGACTGGAAACAAGCATCCTAGGACCGGTTTCGGGCTTTCAGCCCTCATCAGCCAGGATAGCTTGACTCCAGTGGCATGGAGAGCACGGGACCCACGTCTGGGCATACCCGTCCCACTCGGGAAAAATAAACACCGTAATGTATCCAGTTATCTAAGACACTTTAACAGCATTACAATGTTATTACAATGTATTTGTGTTCCCCTGAAAGTTCAAGCTCAGGCAACTATACTGCTGGTGGCTCAGGCAGCTGGATAAATAAAATAATCACACCTGCATGGAAAGGGAGCACTTTTTCCATGGAAACATACAACTTCTACCCAATCAAAACATGTACTCCTGACTGCCAACATCTGGGTGGAGCCAAAGCCCCTGTCTATAGTACTACTGAAAGCTCTTTTTTAGGTTGATCACTTAATGTCTGGCAGCATGTGCGCCAGACCTAAATAGTGCCTTCCAGCACGAAATAAAAAAAGAACCCCCCCCTAACGTTTGTTAACCTTCACTAAAATGTGACTTAAATCCCAGATATAAAGAAGTGCACACATATGTGCTTCCATCATATTCTGAGTATGGACAGCACATAAAACATCAGTATCTTTTGAAGGCTGCCTGCAGTAACACATGAGAAAATACTGAAAGGGGACCTCATCATACACTTGACATTAAACTTCTTCTGATTTCAACTCCAGAACAATGAACACCACTATGGCGAAAATGGTCATCAGCGGTCTGTGCAGATAAGCGCAGAGGGGCGGGGCGCGGGAGATGTCAACAGATGACGGAGTAGGATTTATTTAATTTTCCCTATTCCGTCATCTGTCGACTCCCACCCCCCGAACACCGCGCTTACCTGCATGGACCGCCGGTGAAAATGGTGGTACTTTCAAAATACGATTGCAGAACCAGGAGGCAAACCATGACTTTCTGTAACCAAATATCAGGATTAGAGCAATACTTTATCATACTTTATAGTTTTTATGGTTTAAATCTTTTTATTGAATACTGCAAAGAATGAATTCACATTTTAAGGGTCACGCAGAACCCACCATGAATGCTAAGCAGTGCATTGATATTACAAACTAAACAATCGACAAATACTTCTCGCCCGCCACCCCGAAAGTTGGAAAAGGAAAAAAGAAGAAAGACTAGTGTAGCCCTCCCCCTCCTGTCCCCGGTCCAGTCTGAGGACGTAGCGCTATGCCACGCAAGGTATCAGCTCTCGAGGTTGTTCAGCCTACGAAGAGGCCTCCGGCGCAGTCAAGCGCAGAAGGCGCAGGTACCTCGGGCAAGACAGCTCCCGTAAATCTTGTGCGAGCAGAGTGAGAAATGGCTGCCATAGATCACTGAAAGAAGAGCCCTTGCCAGCCAAGGTAAGAGAGATCTTTTCCATGCCCAACACGTGCCATAATCGATGGTACCATCCCGTGTGTGCAGGGATGCGGGGGGTTCTCCAATGAATTAATATGTTCTGGACCGCTGTGCCCAGTGCTATAGCTATCTGTTTCCCCCGCCTGAATTTCAAGGGATAGGTGAGCGGGTTTGGCACCCCCAGTAGAACGTATGCGGGGAATCTAGGGATCTCTGTGTCAAGGTATTTGTCCACGTCGTCTAAAATGAGTGTCCAGTATGTCTGCAGGTGTTCACAGTCCCACAGCAAGTGAACCAATGTGCCCCTCTTCCCACATCCCCGCCAACAATCAGGGCTCTGTGTCGTATCCGCTTGGTGGAGTCTCTCTGGGGTGTAGTACCAGTGATAGACTAATTTAGTGAGCGTTTCAGTGAGACCTACATGTGTTGCTGTATGTCGCACCTTATAGCATGCACCTTCCCATTCCTCGGGGTTAAGAGTACGTCCGAGATCACTTTCCCAACGCGCACGCCCCGCATAGTAAGTATGAGTATATCTGGACAATAGCATCTTATACAGATCGGAGATCAGCTTCTTGTCGGAGGATCGCGTGATAAGCCACCGTTCATAAGGAGTAAGAAGCCTTGCAGCCTGCCGGCGGGTGCCAGAATGCATAGCCCAGTGTCGGACCTGGAGATAGCGCATTCGTTCAGATTCTGGAAGGCCATAATCGGCCCGGAGGTGCGAAAAGGGGATAATATCACCTTTGGCAAATAAGAGGCCTAGGGTGCGGCAACCGGCCTCTCGCCACGATTGAAAAGATTTCGAGTCCATCCCGGGGCTAAAGTCAGGATTATCCAAGATCGACGTAAGTGGAGAAGGGAAAGTTGTGAGATCGTGGCATGTGTTAGCCCGATCCCATACCGTGAGGATTGTGCGTGTCACCTGTGAGGCGTATAAATTGGGGGGGCGGTGAGCTTTCAAGAGAAAGGGAATCTTCATGAGGGATGTACCTGCGACAGCGCGGTCTTGAAAGAGCCAATGTTTTTCGGATTCGGCCCGGCTCCATTCGACTAAATGTCGAAGCTGTGCGGCATTATAGTAAAGCGTGAGATCTGGGATCCCAAGGCCCCCCTAATGGGGTGGGAGAAAGCTCACTACCCGCTTTAGGCGCGGTTTACGCCCTTGCCAGATGAAAAGGGAAAGTTCCGACTGCACCCTCTGCAGCCAGCCAGTTGGGGGTGGTAAAGGGAGCGTCTGGAACAGATACAGGATTTTGGGAAGGATCGTCATCTTGACAGCTGCGATGAGAAAGGCGGGGCCGGCATCGGCCACGCCGAAAGTATGGCGGTCGTGCCGGCCCCTGACGACCACATAAAGGCGGGCCTGTCGCACACAGTGGTGACGCGACAGGCGCGCCTCGACGGTAATTGGTCGTGGGTCCTGGGCGTGACCCGGAAGTGATTGTAATCACTTCCGGGTCATACATTGGGCGAACGCCAGGCCGGTTAGAACTGGCCTGGCATGAAACTGCAATAAAAGGCTGGGGAGCGTAGGAGTCTGCCTCTTTGCTCCCCGCTCCCCCAGCTTGCTGCACCAGCCTCGGGGTTTTTTACGACCCCCTCATCCAAAACTCTTCTCATGTTATTATCTGGGTCTGGATAAGGGAGGAGGGGGTGTAGGTAGTACCTGGCCATAACGTCCCAGCCATGAGATCTGGTGGCGTTTCCACCTCTGTAGCTCAGTGCGGATGTGGGTATGGAGGAGTGAGTAATTAGTCGTCCTCATGGCCTGCAAGGTCGGGGCCAAGTGGATACCCAAATAGGGGACAGCATCGTCGGACCACTGCAGGGGATGACGGGCCTGCATGTCAGCTCTCTCTTGGGGGGATAGGGAAAGACTCATCGCTATGGATTTAGTCAAATTGACCTTAAACCCAGAAGCGTTGGCAAAAGTATCCAGTTCCTCCAAAAAGGTCCACAGTGTTCTCTCAGGGTTCTCTAGGGTGACTAACACATCGTCAGCATATAAGCTAATGGTGTGTGTGTCTCCGCCGAAGCGGATGCCCGTAATCTGAGGGTGATCCCTGACCCTCTGCGCCATGGGCTCCATATAGAGGGTAAGAGTAGGGGCGACAGAGGACACCCTTGTCTTGTGCCTCTATGGATAGGAAATGGAGTGGAAGTGTACCCGTTGATCCGTACAGTCGCCGTGGGAGATCTGTAGAAATTAAAAATATGTGTCCGCATTCTCTCCCCCAAACCGACACGGGCCAATGCCTGCTCGAGATAGGGCCAATGGACTCGGTCGAAGGCCTTCTCTGCGTCGATTGTGAGAAGCATATACTTCCCCGGTATACGGGAGGCCTTTTCTATAAGGTGGGCGACACGTTTCGTATTGTCACTCGTCTGCCGCTGCGGTATGAACCCGGCCTGGTCAGGGTCCACAAGCCCCTGCATATAGGGGGCAAGCTGGCTGGCCAGTATGTCAGTGTAGAGCTTCAAGTCGACGTTCAAAAGCGAGATAGGCCGATACGACCCACAATCTGACTTGTCTTTCCCCGGCTTAGGGATGACTGCTATCGCCGCCTCCAGCATGGAGGGAGGAATCGCCCCAGGTGCAGCGAAGGAGTTAAAAAGGCGGGTGAGCAAAGGGGCAAGCGTTGTGCAGAACTGTTTGTAAAAAGCAGCGGTGTAGCCATCAGGCCCGGGAGATTTGCCCAGTTTCAAGCGAGCAATAGCTGTAAAGACTTCTTCTGGCCTGATCTCCCTTTCTATATGAGCTGCCTGATCTGGTGTCAAGGTGGGGAGTCGGGCCTGGGCCAGATATGCCTCGATGTCCGCCTCTTCCAGAGACTGGTCATCGTAAAGGTGAGCGTAAAAGTTGCGGATGACCTCGACAATAGCCGCATCGTCCGAGCAGGCTGTTCCCGTGCTGTCCCTAATCTCCTGAACCCCCTCGCGTAAACGAACCTCTCGAAGCCTGTGCGCAAGGAGGCGACCGCATTTGTCCCCGCCAGTGTAAAATGAATGCCTTAACCGCATTGCAGCATACTCTGCTCTGTCTCGGTCTATAGCCATCAACTGTGCCCGGGCGGCTGTTAGCTGTCGCCATATGCGGGGTGCCCCAGTTCGCTGGTGCATCTACTCCAGTTCTTGCACCCTCTGTGTCAGCTCCTCCCTTTTTGCTTTACGATCCGCATTCTCTGCGGAGGAGATGGCAATGACCTCCCCCTGATGACCGCTTTAAGGGCCTCCCAGCGCGTAGAAAGAGCGGTATCTGGACTATCGTTGTGTGAGAGGTAATCCTCTATGGCGCGTTGTATCTGGGTAACCGTGTCCGATCTGTGTAATAAAGTGTCGCGAAAGCACCAGTGTCTGACTGGGCGCCGGATTTGCGGGAGAGCCAATGTGACTTCCACCGGGGCGTGGTCGGACAAAGTCGCCACCAGAATGTCGGCCGAAAGCATGGCATCGCGAAGAGCTTTGGAACCCAGGAAGTAATCCAGTCTGGCATAGGTTTTGTGGGCGTTGGAATAGTACGAGAATCCCCGTGATCGAGGGTGTTGGTGTCTCCATAAGTCTGTGAGGCCTAAGTCTTGTAGTCTCGTGAGCCCTGTGGGTGAGAGGGCACCAACTTGGCTCGTGCGGTGTGCCGACCTGTCGAGGTCATTGTCAAGCACTATGTTGAGGTCCCCCCCTATTAATATGTGACGTTCCTGAGTGGCAGTGGTGTCTGTAAGGGCTTCAAGCAGGAAACGTTCCTGACCTTCATTGGGGGCATAGACAGAACCCACTATCAGAACGTGGCCCCCCCACATTGAATAGATAAGTGAGAAGTCTACCTTTTATCTCGACCCCTCTATGTACCGCCTTCCCCTGGAAAGCCCTGGAAACGAGAATAGCTACCCCAGCTGTCTTGGATGATGCGGAGGAGAAGAATTGGGTCGGGAAGGCACGGGACCGAAGCCGGTGGCAGTCTTTAGAGAGAAGATGGGTCTCTTGGAGTAGACAGATGTCTGCCCGTGTACTCTCTAGATAGGAAAGAAGTGCCCTGCGTTTGATGGGGTTGTTGAGCCCTCTAACATTAAGAGTGAGGACCTTGATCGACGGTAGTGTCATCTAACGTCTGAGGAGAAGAGAATAGAAGAAAGACCCGCAAAACTAAGAGTGGAAAAAAAAGGCACAACTGGCGCCAAAGAACAAAAATAAGAAGGTTTATGAGTTCAATCATTAGTCCGTCATCCAAGGATGAGCAGGAAATAAGTCTATGGGGTTGTATCGTGGCCAATGTGAGCCTCCACCCCCTCCCCCCCAACCCCCGGAGCGCCTGTGAAAGGATGCATTTCACGGGTCGGATTCAGTTACATGGTTGACGTCTTGGCTAAGGCTACTGGCAGCACCTCAAGGGCGGCCTGTTGCTCCTTCTTGACTACCAGCGGGTCCGGTCTTCGAGCGCGGCGTCGACGGCGCTGTTGTCTCCACCCTGGATGCCCGTTGCCGGAGCCTTGATCTGAGCGCTCACCCTCGTCCATGTCCTCTGGGAGAGGGATCCCCAACAGTTTGCTCGCTTCAGTCACGGAACGGAGCTGGAACAGCTTCCCATCGTGCCGGAACACGAGGCGGAACGGGTGCCCCCAGGAGTATGAGATGTTTCGTTGGCGCAGAGCCTCCGTGATGGGCCGGAAGGTCCTGCGTTTTTGGAGCGTGATGGCAGCAAGGGCTTGGTAGAGGGCCAACGTCTGGTTGCGGAAAGTGATCGGTTGCTGCAATCGGGCTTTACGGAGGATTTCTTCCTTGGTTCGGAAGTCCTGGACGCAAACCAATATGTCCGCTGGAGGGGCCGTCGTTGCCCTGGGAGGGCCCACTCTGTGTGCCCTGTCCAGCCTAAGATCAAAGTCTGGTGGATTGCCCAGGATATGACTGAAGAGGTCACAGACGTAATCAAAGATGTTACCAGCTTCCTCGTTAGTGCTTACTCCCCGAATTCGGATGTTATGACGACGGGAGCGGTTCTCAAGGTCTTCCAGATGAGATTGAACGTCCACTTGTTGTTCATGTATTCGAAGAACTTCCTGTTGCATAGCCGCTAGTTCCGTGTCCCGAGTGTCGCTCTTATTCTCCAGGGATGCTACTCTTTCCCCTATGTCATCTACGTCTTTACGAATGTCTTTGATCTCCGCAGTGAGATCGCGCTTCACCGTCTGGAGGTCATCCCGCAGGGCTGCAAACAGGATTCCAAGAAGGCCAGCGTCACTGGCGCCTCTGTGGAGGTGGCCATCTGCGCCGCCGCGTCTGTTCCGCCGGAGGCCCCCGGCCCCCCGCTCTGCGCCCGGGCAAAGAGGTCCTTGAGCGTATTGTCTCTCGTGGCCGATTTGTCCTTTCTGCCTCAAGTGGATGTCATGCTCAACTTGTCCCACCGCGCCGGCCACGAGTCAGGTCGTACGGGATGCCGCCGCTATCCGGTATCTTCCAATATAACAAACTTCGGTTTTGCGGCGTCCGGCCCAGGCGGAGGCGTGCTCACTCTACCGCTTTTGGTAGAGGACAGCGCAAGATGCCTGCTGGAGGGCAGTGGGGTCCCCTCTGGTGTGCCGATCTGCCTTCGCCCTCCGGATCTTCAGATGCTACAGATGTGGTATGTTGATGGTCGAGGCGCGGAAGAGGGCAAGGCTAACAGCGCGCCTTGCGTACAGACCCTCCGGGCTCGAAGATGAGGAAGTGCAGCGGGGGGATGAGGCAGCAAGCCCCCCGTGCACAGCAGCAGCCCCCAAGGATGAGGTCCCCCCGGGCGTGAGGGTATGGGAAGTCTGTGATGGGCCGCTGCCAGAGCTCGACCAAAAGAGGCTCAGCAATGGAGGACCGCTCCGGTACGTCTAAGGGAGCGGAGCCGGCAGAAAGGTCACTGGGATCTGATGCACCAGCTGGACCGCCACGTGTTTCAAGGCAGACCAGGTGCACCGGTTGGCTCCGGGAAGCTAGGGCTGCAGCAGGGAAGGGGGAAATCGCAGGACTCACCCCCGCTGGCCACTGGTTCGCTCCGCTGTGCTAGGGACCGAGAGGCCCGGGTATCATACTCCGCTCGCGGCTGGCCCCAGGTGTCCCAGGGCTCAACGCTCCCTCCAGCCGCACCCCAGCCGGACCACCACCCCTATCTCCAAAGTGGCGGCCGCAGCCAGGAGACGGGGTATGGCGGAGCCCACTGCCACCGATCTCTGGTATGCCCCCTCGTGGATTGCAGCTGGGAAGAGGGATATGGCGGGTCCCGCCGCCGCAGGTTTCAATGCCGCTGCTGTGTGCTGGGAACCGGGGGCCGAAATACCCCCCGAAGGCCCGCTCCGCTCGTGTCCGACCCTAGATGCACCTCAGGGTCACAACCTCCACCAGTCGTGCTCCAGCGGGCCGTCACCTCCGCAACTTAAGATGGCAGCCGCAATTAAGGAAGGGGATATGGCGAGTCGTGCTGCCACAGGGCACTGGGTTACTGGTGCGTGCTGGAGGCCGAAATGCCCCCCGAGGGTCCGCCGACCCCGCTACCTGCCGCAGGCGCCGTCTGTGTCCGCTGTTCGCCTCAGCCACGGACCGGCGGGCCGCCGCGGCCTCACTCAAGGTGGCGGCCGTCGCTCCTCCGTCTCTCCGCCGTCCTCGGCCGCCAGACCCAGGCGGCGGAAGGGGTCTCGGGATCCTGCCACGGATCCAAGGGTGTTGCAAAGTTTCGCGACCCGGCGCCGGTGGTTTCAGCCCCACGGTTGTGCTGGCGCCGCCGACTGCAACGCCCCGATGCTTCTCCCTCGGGCCGATCCGAGCCCGCAACCAGGAATGCTGCCACCGGAGCCCCGGGAATCGCCGGTCTTCGGGTCGCCGGATATCTCACGGTGCCTCAAGCCTCCAGCCAGTGCTTTCAGGTGGGTTCCAGGGCTTGGGCTGGTGCTAAAGATCGGCGGGTGGAGGAGAGGAGGCAGAGCACGTCCTAACTCTCCGCCATCTTGGCCACGCCCCCACTTTATAGTTTTTAGTACCCACCAATGTCATATCTCCTGTGTTACTCTGGTTTCTACACTTCTTGTGCTATATACATGTATACATCTGTAACTGTTCACTAAAGTGGTTAATGGTAGTTGCACAACTCAACCTTGAACTCTGTCCATTTCTTAGAATGCTTCTACCAATACTGAACATTTAGTTCCAGGATCTACACTTACGCATTGCCACAACTTTTTGTACTGATAACATATCATAAATATTATACAGCTTAACAGAGTGATTCTGGCTGGAAGAGTAATATAATAAATAGCCCTGACAGTTTGCAGACACACATGAGGGGTTCTGGGATCAGAAGGAGTTTGAACATGTGGAGAGATAAATGTACAGAGCAGCAAAACTGTGAAAATCAAATGAAGGATAGATCAATCTTCTTTGCCAGGGCCATGGGCCTCTAGCCCTGTTAACCCTGTAAGCATTTTTAGGCCTGGCTTGACAGTATAACTGTTGGCAAGGCATATTGTTACATTCACTTCTAAATAGACATAACGTGGCTTTGGCTTGCATAGATGCACGGTAAAGAGAAAGCAACCATTTTTGTTTTTCCCTGTTTGTTTTTTACTGCAGCAAACGTTTTTAACTTTTTAATCAGACCTAAAAATGCAAGTCTGGCCTATTAACTTTGCCAATGCTTATTACTTTGTGATGCTACGAGGAATAATGCAAAAGGTTTTTCAAGATGTTGGAAAGTGGGGTGGGGATTTCGAACATCAGCTCCGCCTGAGTGGCAATACCTATGCTTCCCAACAGAACAGATATCTGGGGCAGTCTCCCATGTCCTTTGGAGCTTCCAAAACCAGCAGTGATTTGGGATGGGGCAGGGTCTTCGTACACATTTCCAGCTCACCTCATTGTTTGATGTGTGATGAAGTCTCTTCACTGGTTGGCCAAGTGAAGAATGCCAATACTTTAAGGTACATGGCAAGAACGTGTGTGCTTATCCACATTCAGAATAATTTAAATATAGGTTATTCGAAAAAACGTTACTTATATATAGGTGTATTCGAAAAACCCCTATGATGTCCTGGTCTCTCCTTAGCAAGGAGCAAAAATCCATAGGGTAAGTATAAAATATGTTATGTGTAAAAGTGGTGGGTATGAAACAAATAGAACACTCAAATCCCCTCAGCTAAAAAACAAAGCAGAACACACCCTGCATGCTGTAAAACTGTATTTCAGTATTTCTACATGGTTTTCTCATATAAACAAGAGAAATCTCAGTGGGAAGCGGGCGAAAGTCTGCCTGCCTACAGAAACAACAAAGTGAATGCCAAGCCTGGGAACTGAAAACCTCCTTCCAAAGGAGGGCTTCATGTGGTGCGAATAGCTATTAAATCCAAAATCTACCCTGATGAGCGAACTCCAAGCACCTTCCATGTTAGAAGGAAAGCACAAAGACGTTAAGGCCCAGATTTACAAAGAGAAAGAGTAGACCCAACATAGGGCAGCAAGCAAAGTTGCTGCACTGAGTTGCATGAGCTGGAGAGAGCCGAACCGCACTATAACTACAAAGAAGTGGTGCAGTTCTGCACTCTCTCTGTCCAGGCACCCGGACGTCATAGCACAAGGGTGTCTGCGTCATGATCACCACTGGAACATCCAGGCGCCACCCATGGAACGCCTCCTTGCTGCAAAGTACGGCAAGGCAGCGCAGCTGACGCAAAATCTTTGTAAATCTAGGCCTAAGTCACTAAGGGTCTCACAGTTTTACCCAGTACTTAATTTGTACCGGTGGTTTCTGGTGTCCGACACCGGCACTTAATTGTCAACACCGGGACATATGACTGTCTGCCACATGGTGGCACTGTTTGTCTGATTTAGAGATGAGCACAACAACAGTTGTTTATTAATTCAAAATACATTAAAAATGACTAATACCTGCTGCCCAAGCCAGTCTTATAGCTTTTGTGGTCCTGGAATAGTCTGAAATGTCACAGTTGTCGGAGTATGATGGTTAGTAATTTTGTTGGTACTGTCCTTGGAAGCACTGGCAGGGGCATTGGTAGTGCGAGCTGTAGTAGCCTCACGAGGAGGGCCCTGGCACTTACTGTTTTACAAATTAAGCACTGGTTTTACCTCAATTGACAACATATCTTGAGCCGGTTTGTTTTAAATTAAAAGAAACACAAAGAAAAGTCCTCGCATGCTAACTCCTCTTGAATACACAAAATAATTAAAAGGAGATCAGTAAAAACCAAAAAAAGAACACCTGCTGCTTTGCCGTGCAGCTTGGGCTACACCAAAAGGAATCTGTTGAAACGTTGCTCTCAGCAAAAAAAACATTAAATACTTCGCTGACCTTTGCGTGTGAGAAGCGTCCCCATTGCGCTGACGCGTTTGTAACACAGGCCTGAGTCGGTAATGATTTTCCCGAGCCTATGAATGTTTAACGGCTCGCTTATCGCGCGCACCTTGCCATGAAAGCTCATTTAGAAAGTTTTGCTTTCGTGATTCGACACGCCTCATTTTCTTCACTGCTAAGTAAGCCCCCTGCGCGTCTGACTAAATACTCCGTAAAACAGCACAATTAGCCGCACAAGTGCTCGCCAGGGCAGGCTGAAACAATGCCACACCGTCTCCACCAGACGGCTGAGGCCGCATTCAAGCCACATACGACACTCTCTGCGCTGCTCTGATAACAAACAGCGCCACAATGGAGGGAAGTCGCCGCTGGTTTTAGGGAGCTTTACAGGGCAGACTTGTCAGCCTTTCAAACATGCTAGCCTGATGTGGGTCAATGAGAAAAAAAAGCGCAACTATTCATCAGGTGAAAATGGCAAGAGCAAATAAAAACAAGCACTGAAAAGTCAATAGGTCTGGTGTTGGCTGCCAGTCTTGCCTTTGTCGATGCACATTTTGACACTTTTGTAAAACTTTATTCTTGGTCTCAAAAAGCACATAATGCCATAGAAGTGGCTGGCACTGACTGGCGCTACTTTGTATGTGGATGTGCTCCTGAAATGTCATTCAGAGTGAAGTTGGCCAATGGCTAAAGTGAGATGACCAATTGCCCCATGCTATATGCTATAGTGGGCAGAAGAAAAATGTGAATGTTGTAACGGACCAATGGACGAAAGAGAACTGGCAGAAGGCCCCTAAGCGTTTGTATATTATTTATAGAAAGTAGTAGTAAAATCAAAGTTCTAAGCTAACGCTAGATCTAAAAAAATATTTTTAAAAAGGTGAATGCATAGGAGAACAACAATATTTCACAGGATCACCAGCATACATAATTGTCCTTAAAAATGTTTTTAGTCTTGGCGTTAGTGGAAGCTGCTGGAGTGCAAATTCTCACTTTTTTAGCTTCAATGCTCTAAGTTCATTTTAACTTCTAAAGCCACCTAGCAGTGACATAACTTTATTATCCAAAGACCCCATCACTTCAATATGTACCCCGAAGGCTCATTTTTTTCATTATTCTGGCATGTAAACAAGGATGAAAAACATCCATCCACTGTGAAAAAATAAACATTCCACAGAGCAAAGCCGCCACTTACCGCATACAGTGTGAATGACTTGGTCCGGTTTCCCAAAAACTGAGACACAATACGTAGAACGCCATTAGTGAAGCTTGCGTACAAGGAGGTCTTCTCGTCCTTTGTTTAGCAGATATTTAATTCTACAGATTCTAATCTATTCAATCTTATTTAACAGTTTTATAAAGTGTTCCTGTACCTTGTAGAGTATTTAGGCCCTTTACAAAAAACATATTTGATGACAAGATATTAACAATGTAAATACTACAGCAGGGACAGAGAAGTAGGCAGTCAGCAGCAGGCAGACTAAAGCATATTTATAAAGCACATAACCAACAAAAGTTACTTAATGGCAAAAAAAGCTTCCCCTTTGCTTTTCAATGGAAAGCATATTGGATAATACATCTTTTAAGTAATCAGGACTATTTTCAAGGCAGGCTTTAGCGGTGGTGGCGCCAGGTGTGACAATGTTTTTTGGAGCCCCCCATAATGACCATCTTCTCCACGGATTCCCTCACTACCACCCTGCAATAGTGTCCCTCATCTCTCCATAGCCCTTCTCGCACATGCATTATTTGTTTTATAGCACTACTCATACCAGTGTAGGGTGCCAGAGCACTTTACAACACACACCCATAATACCGAAACAATAAATCATAAGTAAGGCTCACGGTTTTCCGTTTAAACTGATTTTTACATATAAATACAGACGGAAAACTTTTTTCCTTTGTCTGTATTTATAAATACAAATGGAAAAATACTGAAAAACCGGATTCAGACATTTGTGCTTCGCAGCCATGCTCCAGCCCAGGGTTGCCTACTCTGCTGCATAGAGGAATGTAGCTGCCCTCGGCGCACAAAGGGCGCCTTACTAAGTGGCGCACTCTCCTGCAGGCTGTTTATCAGGACCCCTAGGGGAGCCTGGGGTAGTCATCCTCCTCCGGCGCGCTCTCCTCGTGTCACTTCCGGCGCCAGGAAGGCGTGGGGCCCAGGTATTTATACCTGCCCCGCCCAGGTACTGCCCTCTTTGCCCCCCCCTACCCCACCCCCACGTGCTGTACTTGTCGCATTGTGCGGTGTTGGATGGAGCCTGTTGCTCCTGCGTCTGGGTGCCTCCCCCCCCATTGAATGTATATTGCTATACCGGGGTTCCCGCACTTACAGCAGCCCATTGTCTTTGGGTCCACTCCCGGGGCAAAAAGGTGCATTGCTTTATTGGATGCGCATTTTCGCAGCACCATTGTTCTTCGGGTCCGCTCCGGGGGAAGAATGTTTATTTTAATGTTTGCTGCAACATTAGAATTTCTTTAATAGACTGCACAGCGGATGTCGAACCAGGGGCTGCACGTTACCTTTAATTGGCGTGCAAGACGCGGTGCTGTGGCAGGGCAAACACTTTCACAGGTTAATCAATTTAAATGTTTTCATTAGGGAGTCTAGATCGCTGCATCATGTGATTTTGGGCTTATCATTCAATTTCCACAAGCCTCTAAACAATGCATATGACCAGGTGAAATTTAACTGGCACGCAGGTAAAGAGCTCAAAGACCTTTCGAGTTGAATTCCATTGTTCTTCATGTTCACTCTGGGGGAAGAATATTTCCGATGTGAAACAAAGCATTTCGCACCCTCCTTCTCCCCTCAATAATATGAACACTCAACTTGCATTTTAGCAATTTATAAATAGATATTTATCTTAGTGTATGCTGGAAAATAGTTATCTCCTCTGTTTAAAACAACAGAAGAAAAATCTGCTAAAAGAATTCTTATGTATGTCTAAATAATCCCAGTGAAGTTGTTCTACAATGAAAAACAGAATCGGTTGCTCCCTTGAAGACACAGCTTGACATTTGACCTCTGTCTTTGCATGCACAGAAAATGTGACAAGATAAGAACAAGATTTATAGGCCTGTTTACAGAAAGCGAGTTCTATTCTCCCCTCTGGTCCTAGGGTGTACAGACCCACAATTAAGGTTTATTTAATGCAAGTTACTCAAGATCTGTCTAGGCCCATGTTCTCTTTAAATTATTTTGTGACTGTATTGTATTTTTAATGTACAATAATGTTAAGACAAAATTATAACTGTTTGTCTTGCCCAGTGTGCCGCTCAACACTTTTTAATGATGAAAAAGATTTATTCAGGTTGGTTGGAGCTTCTGTTGACATAATGAATGTTGTTGAAAAAGAATTCAACAAATATTTAATGCACAATTTTTCACAAAAAGAGATCAGTGCAATGACATACTGGCCAGGGGCAGCTCCTCCATTCAAGCGGAGGAGCAGCGCCCCATTAATGTGCCCCCCAATCCCCAGGGATAAAAAATAAAATGGTAATTCATTCCCATTTTATTTATTATCGTCCCGTCCTGAACCGAGCGTCAGGACGGGGCGCGGCCTGTTTAAAGAGCACGTGTCTTTGGCCAGCCGTCTTGAGATGGCTGGCACACATTCACACTTTAAACCTCCCTACCCAGCTGTCTAAAGACAGCTATGTTGGGATCAAGTGCAGGCATCCATTACCCTCGGAAGCGGCAACAGAGGCCGCTCCCACCAATCAGGGCACTGCTCACATGCTGGTTAACAGCACATGAGCAGTCCTGGATTGGTCGAGGGAGTTTTCTGGGGCCTGAACTGCAGTCCCAGCAGCAGACGAGGTCAGAGTGAGGAGGACGTTGTCACCGTAGTCAGGATCGGTAAGTGCATTTCTTTTTTTAATCTTTTGTTTGCCCGCCAATCCACCCTCAGTAGATGCCAGCCGCCACTGATCCTGGCATTCTCAGAAGCAAGAATGGCCAACACTTTGTAAGCTTTCCTTGAATCTCATGACCGTTTCAGTATCATCTGCAAATATTGAACGGGATTTCAGTGGTCTTCATTTCATTAACAAACCAGAAAGATCCTCAATGTCCTCAAATTCTCTTGAAATGCAAATGTGCTTGAACTACAATGACATAGTTTTCAGATGAATGTATTGTGTTTACTTAATTTGGCGTATATTTAAATATATCTAAACCTGTAACAACTGAGTGCAAGTGTGCATTGTCTATTTAAATAAATGTGAAAAAATACTAACTGCAGTGTCTTCTTTTGCTTGCGACTAAAATAAATGTAGATAAATACAGATAAAATGACCAAAACTTAAATATGGATAAATACAGACAGAAATGTTTAAAAAAAAAATACCATAAAACTGGGAGCCCTAGTCATAAGTGCATAAAGCAGTCTATAAGAAATGTTCCATAAAACAATAAGGAATAGAAGGTATAGGAATCACATGCTATCCATACTAATAGGCAGTATTTTTTAAGAGTGTTTGTTCTGGATAATCACAAACTCAGAATTTAAAACAAACCATAGTGGTTGGGGCTGGCTTTACTAATGCTCTTATTACTTACCAGTAATTGATTTACTCCGAGTCCTTATCCCTAGCTTCCAATCATTACAAATGAGGCCTTCTGCCTCAACAGAAATCAACTACCATATCACATTCTGAAGAATAAACGGCCCCTCCCACTCCCTTCTTCCTGTTTAGTCACAAGCTACGACCAACTCAACTTTGGCTGGCCTGAAACAACAAGGAGGGTGGGAAGGGATGTCATGATTGGAAACGAGGGATAACGACTCAGAGTAATGCAATTACCGGTAAGTAATAGGAGCATTACTTCATCGCCCTTCACCCTAGCGTCCACTCATTACAAATGAGATTTACAAAGCTAAATCAGGACAACCATAAGTTGCTGCCAACAAGTACAACTTTATTAATTACATCAGATATGAAAGTAAATACCACTATTAAAACATAGTGGATAAAACTCTAGAACCAAAACTTCACTGAGATCCATCTCTTGCACAATCCTATAGCGAGAATTAAAAGTTAGTGGAGAAAACCAAGTAGCTGCCCTACAGATTTCAGCTATGGATGCTCCCTGAAGCTCAGCTTCAGAGGGCTCCCAGAAGACCTACCTTGAACTCCTAAAGGAGAGACCTGACCTACTAACCGATAAGTTAAGGCGATCAAGGGCCTAACCCACCTACTGAAAGAAGAAGTGGAAGGCTCTAACCCTTTCTTAACGGACCCAAAATTCACAAACAAGGAATCTGAGAGCCGAAGCGAAGCTATTCTATCCGAATTAATCAAAAGAGCTCTCCAAACATCAAGATGATCTAGTCTAATCTCCTCTTCTGAGGTAGGAGAATCAAAAATGATGGTGAAATAATCTCCTGTTCCCTATGATAACTGGTATTAACTTTGGGAACAAAAGAAGAAAGAGGACGTGAAATTATTCTGTCTTCAAAACTCTGCAAAAGGGATGTTTGAAAGATAATGCTCCTGAATCTCCCACACATCTAGTTGAAGTGATAGCCACCAAAAAGAAAGATTTAAGAGTTAAAGTTTGGATAACTATATTCTCCAATGGTACAAAGGGAGGATCCATGAAAGCTTCCAAAACCAAAGAAACACAGCCTCTCTTCCCTTTCCCAAATGAAGAAAAATCCCTAACCAAACCCGACCATCTTTCCTGCCTTCCTTCCCCTTCTGCACCTGTGCTTTCTGCTGTCATTGAAAGCAGACAAGCAGAGCTGCGCTAAGGCTCTCAGAGAGCCCTGTCACGTGGCCAGGAAGGCCTCTATGACATCACAACAGTGGGTAACCAGTTTTGTTATCAACTACTGCTATGTCATAGCAGTGAGTTATGACATATAGAAACTGTAATAAACAATAGAGGCTCTTTATAAGAGCCAAACATAACAATGTATTTCTATCCAAAGTAACCCTTTTTAGCAACATTAGATTAATGAAAGGCTGTGGAAATAAACACCGTTCTAACTTATACCGTGCAGTTAGCGTGCAACTCTTTGATGACAACGTTTATAGGTCACTGTGCTATATTGGAATTGTAACTTAAGAATTGCAAGCAACAAAGGATCTTTATGACAAAAGTAGTAACACACAGCTATCCACACAAAATACATTTCTGCGATTTGCATGGGTAATGTTCTTTGTAGCATGCATATTAACCCTCTGCTCGCTCTACTTAATGATGAGTCAAAGCTGCCACTAGACAAAACTGATCTCTCTCCAGCAGGAATTTTAATCACCAGAGGTATCGTGACACTTCTACTGTTTCCTAGAAACTGCTGGACAAACAAACCCCTACCCCTCCAGCTTAGCGCCAAGTGCGGCTGCACCAGTCGCACCACCCTAAAGCCGGCCCTATCTACGGTGGACCTTCAGAGAATGGTCCACATGTGCGCTCTGGCACATAAACAACCTGCAATCTCTGAAGCAGATTTTTCAAGTATTAACATTCCCTCCCTACTACTTAAAAATTCAAAGACTTGGTGTATGTTTGTGTCTTATCAGCACTTTTGTTTCATGTGGATGGGCTATAAACCTGGTGTGAAGTCAACGCTGCAGGTAAACATATTACTACATTAATGTATTTATGAATGCTCATCTTTATTGATACCCATTTATTTATAATTCTTTAAAGTCCCATATTGAGGCACTGAAAAACATCTGTTTCAAGAGTACAACGTGTACAGATTTTAACATTCGTACGACACTATAAAACTACGTTATCGTGGGTATGTTGGACTGTTTTTAAAATCAAGTCTACTAAATCATTTCAGTGCTATCGAGAATAACAAAAATGATGCAAACCAATCCACTGTAAAGTGCAGCTGAAGCAAGGCCTTTTTTACATAATCATCTATCCACCACACTACTAAAACACTGCCCTTTAACAGTCCAACCGGAGAGTAATTTCACAATAGGTCTTAATACCCAAGAAGACATCATCAAACAAAGGAGAATTCAGAAATGGCAACTGATGGTTAGTAATGATGCAGCGTTGAGAGAGCTGTTTTGTTTTCTTTTCACTTGATGTCCTCTTATATGATTTTCGTCCCAGAAATTAGACAAAAACAGAGATTAGGAAAAAGCACATTTCGAAAGTGTATTTTTGCATGTACCTAAGTATGCAATTTATGAGTGATATTAGCACCTTACTGTGAAAGCAAGCTATCAACTGGATTTTTAACAGATATTCACAACATACAGTTTTGGCCTCTGCAATTTCACAATGTCATTCGCCTAGATCTACATATCCTGGTAAAACTGTCTGTAGATTTGCGCTCAAGAACATTCCAAGATAGCTCATGGTCATGAAGCTGCCTTCAGCTATACTGTAAAACAGGTCATTTAATTTGTTGCTAGTAATGCATCCATGTGTAAAAAAAATAGCGACAATGCTCATTATGCAACAGCGTACAGGAAGATTGCGGTAGGAACATATCTTAATAATGGAAAGGATGTAGCAAATCTGGTTAATGTCAATGATTTTCAGCTAAAGGAGTGGCAGGTGTTGTCTTATTCCAAGATCAACACAGAGGGCTGGAAGGTGGGTAGAGGAGTTTGGAATGTAGATTGGATAAAGCCAGATTGTATTCAGTGCAGAAGGATAACCAATGGATTTCGAAGGACGTATGAGTGCAACTGGAAGCCCAAGACCATATACAGAGGAATAAATGAATAGGGTTTCTGTGACAGATGATTGCCCTTTGTGGATCCTCTAACGATCCCTAACCTTAAAGGGGGAATAAGGGCACACATTGTGTCAAACAAGATCTGAGGTTTTTAAGTAGTCCAATGGAAAAGGCCAGTGTTAATCTGGAAAATAAACAATGAAGTCTCTGACTTCCAGAGAGGTGGCTGACATTATTCTGAGCCTTTTTTGGCATCAGGGTGGCCAAAACATGGGTGGTGCGTAGTGGTGCGCACACACACATGCGTGCACACACAGTCGCCCCCCCACCGAGTGAAAATACTTGCTATGTAATTGTGTCATCAGAAGACTTTTGTTTACTACCGAACACTGTAAGGAAAGACTTGATAAACAAATGCCTGATGTATGTAAATTGTGAGCATTCCACCAAAACATGAAAAACTAAGACAACAGCCACGTTGTGAGTGGTCCAGAAATTACTAGGTTAGGAGGTTTCCATTGAGCAGGTCACCAAACAGTCCACCAGAACAAACAAATAACTTTTCAAAGAGCCTATCCAATTTCAGGAATTCAACAAACTACCACAAACTGTCACAGCCACAAACTTGCAGTAGTCTAACCCAAGTCAGCACCACCATCATCCTTGTTAAGGTGTGAGCTAGTGCCAGCAACCTTACTTAACCCAAAGAAACTGTATGGACAGCACCGTAAGACAAGTGAACAAAAATGTAACTGCAATTCCAGGTTTTTCAAGATGTTAAACAATTTTGTTCCTGGCACCAAGACAGTACATCAGATAACCAGAGTTTCAACTCGCTACCACACATACAATTCAAGACGTGCGACAGAACATTTTGAGTATGTGAATCTAGTACAATTTATTAATCGGTTTATAACGTATTGCCAAATTATAGGCACGAAAGCAACTAGGATTATTTCTCATGAACGTTTATTGCTATGCCCATGTATGTCATTGCTATTTTATGCATGAACGAGGTCATGTAATAAATGGAATATTATTTTCAATAGTTTGTGTATACTAGAGCACTAAAAACGGAGCCAATTTATAAGGGGGTATTTGCATTAATTTTGTAATAAATAATGTCGTTGCAGGTTTTGCTCCAAATTTTGGCCTGTACACAATTGCATCAAATTTTGTACGGAGTCAAACAATGATGCAAGTTGATTTTACATGTTTTGCAGCATAAAAATAATGAAAGTGAAATTTACTTCATGCTGTAAATGTCAAAATAGGAGTAATTCTGGGGCAAAATCTTTACATTTGCATGGGGCAGAATCTTTACGTGACATAGCCCGACAGCAAAGCCTGTTTGCCTCATTCCTTGATACATAAGCAGCAAGAATGATGCAAAATGATTTTTTGCACCAACGCAAAGCATCATATGCTCTGGTCTCACTTGCCTATTTTCCTTACTATGGAAACACTTTTAAAAATAAATGTATTATTACATCCAGGATCATCGAGGCAGCATATCGCATTCTCAAGTCTTTGACAGTATTGTTGTTATCAAAATGTACTACATTGAGTCCCCTAAGATGAATACCTTAAACAAAGGTAAATAAACAAATAGAGGAATGGCTGCCTCAATTCACTTACTCTTAAACCAGCATTTGGTACCATAACTCAAACCAAAATTAAGCAAATTCATTCAATTACTGCTACTTCTGGTTTCTAAAAGTGATCATAAAAAAATAACTCTATGTTGCAGTTTCTTTGTAGCATATCCACATCAGTAGGAATACATAAAGGCCCTTACTCACCGATGCGCATTAGCCCCCAGGCCAGGAGTGGTGCAGATCCAAATGATGCAATCCACAGTATTTGCCCATTGGTTCATCAAACAGGAAGAAAACAAAAACAAAAAAAAGCACAAATCAGAAATAATACTATTACTATACAATACAATAAATGCACAATACGAGTGCTGCTGTGACCTAAATTTACAGGAATATTAATGTTATTTTCATCTGCAGATTAAACACCAAACTTTCGAAAATTCAAACGAATGAAAAGGAAAGTAATTCGAGCAACACACGAGTTCAATTTTTGCAATTGGTCTGCACTTTAAATAGGCGTATCAAGTATTCTTGCGAGTGTGTGCATACACACCAAAAAGCAACTGAGTGCTTCGATAGTCCTTTTAGCCTTTAAGGGCATCAAGGTGCTTCGCGATAAATTGTCCAATACCAGCACCATGGATATTGTTATTCATTTTATCCAACATATTCCAATTGACGAAGAGACATGAGTTTGATGCGTAGAAAGGCAAGGAAGTTATAGAACTCTTACATAGTGTTGCCACTCTCAAAGATCATTTTGAGCCACTGTAATATTTTCTTTTGTGTGCTCAAGAGTTCAATACTGCACAGTCACATGACTTGGTGAGTACAGCTGCCTTCTGGGCCATATTGAGCCGTCTGTGAGCAATTGCCTTTTACATGTGAGGCCATATGAATGTACATGTGCAGGCGCCTCAAGAGAGATCTTTAGCTTGGTTCAAGGTAATGTATATTTATTCCACTTGAACTCCGCCTCTTTCCTTAATGGAGTAACATAAATGTTTATGAGGCAGATGGCCGGTGATTTGTGATTTTGTGCTTCGAAGCAAAGGTAATGAGGATCCACGCACACGGATTGACCGACTTCAGGTACATAAGACCCTTCTCATTCATTCTCTCTGTGCCTGGTAGAATGACATGAGATGCACCCTGCATATCTGTGATGTCATCCATTTTCACAGCATTCTGCAAGCCTCCTTACTTAGTCTTGTCACCGCCGCTCGACCAAGGCCTGTTCTCAGAGCACGATCCCACCACACTTGCAATAGAATTTACTTTCAACAGATCAGCTTCCTTCTTGTTTGGTAAAAGCATAGCAGGAAAGCATCAAAATGAATCCCTGCTTCAAGTAAATAGCAAAAGTGAATTGAGGCCAAGAATTATTAACAAACACCAATGAAATTACTGCTGCTTGCAATGTTATAGCTTTGCACCAATCTGTAATATCTGTGTGGATCCTAAGCCGAATGTAAGGTGAGTTGACCTTGCGGTTTAGAACCTAATACAATAAGGTGACACAGATTATTTACCTGTTGCCACGGCCATTTGACTACTCGGCGATACAAAAGGGGATGATGGACGGAACGCTTGAGCCAATCAAACACTCACCCCCAGTCAACTGATCTGGGTTTAATCCATCATCATTCTTTAGCTCACTCCACCACCCCAGTTCAGACATGGCCATATGCAAATCAGTCTGACCCTGTGCCTCATGGGAACAGTCCAGCCCGAACTGCCAAGCCATGTCTTCCCTGGACCGGAAACAAGCATCCTAGGACCGGTTTCTGGCATTTCAGCCGTCATCAGCCAGGCTTGCTTGAATCCAGTGGCAAAGTGAGCAAGGGACCCACGTCTGGGCATACCCCGCCAACTTAGGGCGACCAAAGCGATACAAAAGGGGATGATGGACGGAACGTTTGAGCCAATCAAACACTCACCCCCAGTCAACTGATCTGGGTTTAATCCATCATCATTCTTTAGCTCACTCCACCACCCCAGTTCAGACATGGCCATATGCAAATCAGTCTGACCCTGTGCCTCATGGGAACAGTCCAGCCCGAACTGCCAAGCCATGTCTTCCCTGGACCGGAAACAAGCATCCTAGGACCGGTTTCTGGCATTCCAGCCGTCATCAGCCAGGCTTGCCTGAATCCAGTGGCAAAGTGAGCAAGGGACCCACGCCTGGGCATACCCCGCCAACTTAGGGCGAACAAAGCGATACAAAAGGGGATGATGGACTGAACGCTTGAGCCAATCAAACACTCACCCCCAGTCAACTGATCTGGGTTTAATCCATCATCATTCTTTAGCTCACTCCACCACCCCAGTTCAGACATGGCCATATGCAAATCAGTCTGACCCTGTGCCTCATGGGAACAGTCCAGCCTGAACTGCCAAGCCATGTCTTCCCTGGACCGGAAACAAGCATCCTAGGACCGGTTTCTGGCATTCCAGCCGTCATCAGCCAGGCTTGCCTGAATCCAGTGGCAAAGTGAGCAAGGGACTCACGTCTGGGCATACCCCCGCCAACTTAGGGCGAACAAAGCGATACAAAAGGGGATGATGGACGGAACGTTTGAGCCAATCAAACACTCACCCCCAGTCTGAGTTCCCATGAGGCACAGGGTCAGACTGATTTGCATATGGCCATGTCTGAACTGGGGTGGTGGAGTGAGCTAAAGAATGATGATGGATTAAACCCAGATCAGTTGACTGGGGGTGAGTGTTTGATTGGCTCTAACGTTCCGTCCATCATCCCCTTTTGTATCGATTTGACTACTCGGCAACACAACCTCACAGTTGTGTACAACTACTTCAAAAAGCAAACTTGCAACTGACCCAGGAAGAGTCAAGCACACAGGTGCTCACAAAAACCACAGAAGCAGACACGTACACACAAGTACAGCACATGCAGGGAGATACACAGAACAGCACACAAAGGTAGGGTGCTACACAGATAAGTGCACACATATATGGGGAATTATGCATATAGATATCCACACACATTCGTAGTTACCCAAAGGTGAGAACAAACACACTCACACACGCGTGCTGCTAGCTCGTCAGGATAAAATGTATCCAATTTTTGTCTTTCATTTGTCATATAATGTGCTCTGGTGATGTGCTCTGGGAGTGGCAACCGTGGGTAGTTTCCGACTAACCAATTAGATAGACACCTCCGATAACAATGATTTGCAAATGAAGGGCCCAGGACTTGAAACAAAATGTCCTGACTCCTGACCACATAGAGCTAGGTTGCACCACAAACACACTTTCAACCTAGCACAATCTCCACAGCCCAAGTTCTCTGGCTTATTATTTTAGGGCAGTGCAGTATTAGAAAGTGTGTGAACCCTCCACGTGATCTCCGTTTCCGAGGTGCTGTGTGCAAGAGGCCCGGTGCGACAGCTCACGTTCGGCTCCTGCAGGCAAATGATGTAAATGCATGCAAAACCTGACCTCCCCAGTCACGCCATTCAAAGCACCTACAAACACCTGCGGCGCATCTTTGCTCCTCCACACCCATCTCTGAATCTGCTGACCTCCTCCACTTGTACGCCCGGACTCTGCTCTCTATAATCAGTCGTTGATAAACCTGTAGTGATGGGGGGAGGGGGCACAAAGTTCCCACCGGCAAAACCCCTTATCTGTCTGCTGCGCCAGCTAATGGATTGTGCACCTGCCCCGCCCTCCGTGGGACAGCCTAAAAGCAATGATGAAATTATCTCGCGCTGCAAAGCCTAAGGGCGCGGGCTTAATCTCTGCAAAACACCCCGGCAATCAATGGGCCCATTAGCTGAGGCAGCCTTTTAGTCATTGGCCATTTAACAGTGAGCAGCTGACCCCTCGCCTGAGACACCCCTGGTGGCGCAGGAGCAACCGACCTCATCCATCCAACAGGACAAGGAACCAAGCCACGGCCACATCACGTTACTGCACGTCAAAGCGTGGCGCTTGGAGCGCGTGCTGCTATCAGCGCTATAATCCACCGCCGAGGCAGGGAGTACAAAAATGACATCTTCGTAACCCACAAACAGCGTGCGTGACTAGAGACGCCTAGAGCGGTCGATCTCGAAGCTGGGGAACCGGGTTCGAGTCTCGGCAGGGAGTGGAGGCTCAACATCCTGGGATTCTGGGCAAATCACTTAATCTCCCGTGCTTAACAACATGAATGTGTCCACCTGTAATGTAACTGGTGCTCATGTCAAGCGCTATAAAAAACTGCAAAAAAAACCCACATACAGGAGCCAGCAATAGCAAGCCGCAACCACCACATAAAGAGAGGAACCAGCAACAGCAAACCCCTGCTACACCCACACATTTATATACACAGACAAGCCGTCAGCAGCAAGCAAGTCACCACCGCGCCACTAGCAGCAGCAAATGCAACACACAAGAGCCAGCAACCCTTGCAGCACACACGAGCCAACACATGGCACCATGCAGTCCACGCGTGGGCCCGTGCCAAGTGTGACATTCAATCAGACCTGACGTTTTAATTCACAAGTACTTGGCATTCTGGGGCTTATAGATCTACTTTTACAACTGCCTAAATAAACAATATCCCAGCTTACAAACCAGGTCTGGATGTGGTTCACACATGGCAAAAGAGCAACAGCAACCAATGCCGCACGCACGACCTGAAACCACAGCACTGACACGAGCCATCACAAGTCAGCCATGCAACATGCGCGAGCCAGCACGAGCAACTCTTACAACACAGGCAAGCTGCAAATATTGCCTCTTACAATACACACAGGCAAACCACATAACACACACACAAGACCGAAGCACCCACTCCTGTAGCAAACACACTAGCAACATTATCCCCTGCAGCGTACACACAACATAGAAACCAAAGCAAAAACACACAAGCTTGAACCCCTGCAACATACTGCAGCTGGCAGTCACAGCTCCCACAACACAAACAAACCGTAGTAGAAAGCTCTACAACAAACAGCGCAGCCAACAACTGCCGCCACTACAATACACACAAGCAAGTATCAGTAACATCTGTAACATACACCGACATAATCCAGAAACAGCAACATCTGCCTCAATTAAATCCAGCACAAGAACCTCCTGCAACACAGTACACAAGAACCTGCAGAAACAACCCCTGCAATGGAGACAGCCAAAACACGCGCACACGCAGCCCCACTATCCGCAACATGCACTACAAAATACTCATACCGATCTACTCCCCCGCCCCATATGTCAAAATGCTACACTGATTTCATGAGGCCCGTTGCTTGAATGGAGAAATCTAACAGAGCAGAGACCGCAGCGGACGGGCCCTGGCCCTCCTCCCAAATCACCCAGCACACAAGCCAAGCTCCAGCACACTCATGCAATGTCAAACACCACGAATGCTGCCACTTTTAGCGGGCTGAAACCTGCATTATGGGGGACGGGCGGGGGCTCGTGTGATACAAATGTAGCAGCCCCCACTCCAGGCACACTTCCGAAACCCGCGGCTAAACATGAAAGCCACGCTCGTCAGCAAAGTCTCTGAAGAGGGATCGCGTAGTCTTTCGTCGCTGACACACACCGGATTAATGACATTTGTGTCAGGGGGAGATTGCTAAATGCACGAGCGGCTGAAGGGAAAGGGACAAATCACCGGGGGGCTCGCGCAGAGGGGAGGAGGCTGGTGATGGATGAACAGTGCATGCCCGAGTGTGGACCTGGAGAGCCGGGGTTGGGGCGGACAGGGAGAAAGTGGGCAGTAGAGTGGATTGGGTGCCATGCCCCCTGGCGCAATCAAGGAAAAGGACCCGCTGAACTGCTGCGGTGGTAGTAAAATACACCAATCACCATGGTTCAATGGCCCCTCAGGGCTCGGGGCCCCGGTGCAGTGCACCTGCTGCACCAATGGGGAGGGGGGATTGTGAAGGATAAAGGGGCGCATATAGAGTACAGGTTACTCAGGCTGCATGTGGAAGTTAAACATCAGCAATAAACACACACACACACGTAATACCTAGAACACATGCCAATCCCATGCAGAGTATTGAGGAATGGAGTTGAGCCTCCAACACCTCTCCCCCCAACCTGCTACTGTGTAAGAGAATCAACAACACCACAAAGAAATTGTACACAGCGTTGAGCAAAACATTTCAGAACTGATATCACTTCTAAATCATGTCACTACTAAGACGGCAAAATGTTGCAACAGAAATTTGGCAAAGAAGTTAGTTATGGGCATACATTCATTCACGCGGACAAAACACCTCCACATACAAACAGCACAAAATATCCCAAAATGAATGCACTTTCCTTCAGTGCTTTAAATGGAAATACAGAAGGGCTGGTACTCGCTATTCAGAGGACCTGTTTGCTCCTGAGAAGTGCCAGTACTCTCCCATTAAATGTATTGCAGCAGTGCTGAGAAGTGCAGGTACTCTCCCATTAAATGTATTGCAGCAGTGCTGAGAAGTGCCAGTACTCTCCCATTAAATGTATTGCAGCAGTGCTGAGAAGTGCAGGTACTCTCCCATTAAATGTATTGCAGCAGTGCTGAGAAGTGCAGGTACTCTCCCATTAAATGTATTGCAGCAGTGCTGAGAAGTGCAGGTACTCTCGCATTAAATGTATTGCAGCAGTGCTGAGAAGTGCAGGTACTCTCCCATTAAATGTATTGCAGCAGTGCTGAGAAGTGCAGGTACTCTCCCTTTCACATTAAAGAAGTGCAGGTACTCAGTGCCAGACAGTACCCGCCCATGTAAAGCGCATATTTTTATTATGTTTTCGAATTAAACGCGTTTATTTCATATTGTGGCAGCTATCAATATTACTCTACGTAACAGTAATAGGAACAAGCTCAGAGAGAGAGGACAGCAGTCCCTGGCAGGCCAGGAACAGACGTGAGTAGCAGGTCTATAGATAATCTGGGCGATTTTTGTAGCACTGGAACGCATGGACAGCTGACTACATACAGATGCCCTGCAGCAGGTGCATTAACCGACTGAACTCAGGCACCACCAGCCCCTGATCCCTCCCCATGACCTCATTTTGCATACGCACAGATTATGTAGTTGAAGCTAACTAACACCATAAAAATAGCCCCAGCAGCAGAGTGGCACTCACCTCAGCCCCAGAGACTGTGATCCCTCTCTCTGTGGTGGCAGCGTCGGTGACCCTTTCCCGGTACAGGATCCGGTGCCCGATAGAGCGGCAGGTGATTGTCCGGGACGTTGCGTGCTGTACTCTGCGGGGCTTTGGCGAGTTTACAAAGCTGGGAGGTGGGGGTGGCAGGCTGTCAGAAGGGAGCTCAGCTCGCAGCTCGCAGCCCGCACCAGCAGAGCACACAGACCAGCCGCGCCGCCGCCGACCCGCAGAGCTGAGAGAGCCGCTGACAGCCTTCTGGACAGATCCTCCCGCCCAGGCCGCCTGTGATTGGTCTCTGTGCTGACAGATCAGCATGGTCCCGCCCATGGCTGAGCATCACTGAGAGCGGCGGGACCTTCACAGTGAGCCTTGGAACGGTTGCTTGAATGACCTCTTCTGTGGGTCAGGGGAAGTCATGCGTACATTACACCTAGCTTGGCAGCATAATGTTTGGGGTAACTGCTTGGCATGTTTCATACCCTGGAGCACAGTATTGTTCGATGACTATTGATTTTATAGGGGTCTCTTTTTAAAAAATCCTGATGTTTCACTTAATGTGTGCCGGACTCCTATGTTTCACCCATATTGACAACAGGGGCACATTATACCCCTTTTACTGGGGCAAAAACTGCAAACGTTCTTCCCTTTTACCAGAGAAAGGGAGACAAGAGACTAGAAGTAGAGTCATATATGTTGATGTTAGGTCAATGTGGGGAGCCCACTGGCCCATCAATACCTCCGGAGGTCTAATACAAATTCCAGGGTGCGGCAAATGCTAATAGGCCTACACAGTTCTGGGTCTGGTGTGGGCTACTGTCCAAGAGTTGAGAATCTAGGTTTATTTATCCCAAAGCACCATGCAAAGCATCTTTGTATGTGAGCACACACTGGATCACATGTTCTGAACATAACATCCCATCCCTAATGCAATTAGGCCTATTGTATAAATACCAGTGATAGGTGGAGCAGAGGGGTGCTGTCAGTGACCTGGTAGATAACACTGGATCTCCCTGCGGACACTTGGACAAGGGGGCCTGTGCATCTCGGAGTTGTGTGAAGGGCAAAAGTTGTCATTTGGGGTGGGTTGGATGAAAGGAGTCCCCACCCTAGTGTAGATACAGCCAGTCGTGAGAGCAAAACAACCGGAAGAGCAGTGGCATCTCTAGGAATGATTTTTATGCGGTCACCCAATGGGACACAGATGAAAGTGGTGAGGCTACTTATAACTGGAAATCGTGAATTGCGTGTTTTAAAAAAATATATACATGCACAACACAATTGCACCATGTCTGAACTTTTAACTTTCACGAACAATGGTTCCTTTTTAAATGTTATTTTATTGTTATGCAATGGTTTTAATTAACTTATGCAAATAAATAAATTCACAAATAAATTTACAAAATATACATGCACATATGTGTATCTTATATGGCCATATATAGATCTATTCACATATAGAAAGCCATATTTCAATGTTTTAAGCGAACATGTGGCCCCTATATTGCCTTTTTGCTGCTTTGCAGTGAAAGGTGCTTAGACATTAGTTTGTGTGTTGGTGTCTGTATTTGTTTCTGCTATGGTGGAGAAGTGTAAGGGTTCAGGGGAGGACAAGCAAAGCTGGGGCATGGACTCTATTTTGCCTTCCCTTATAGACACTAGTGCGGCCAAGTGGGACAGCGCAGGGCAGAGACATGCACAAGGGAATGAACAACCCTTCGTTAGCACCGAAAATAACCTGAAGTGCAGCAAATCAGAGAAACACACATCACCTGCAATACCACTCCCTGGAGTCTGTAACCAACAACAAATATTTATTGCACTTATTACGGTTGTAAAATCAGGTTAGATGGGACAAAGTGCACTGTACTTAACACTGATTCTAGGCCGCAGGGCAAACAGAAGATCCTGGGCTCCAATTGCATCAACCTGGTCATTTTACTACGGATGCCCTGCCCTTATAATTGCACCAAAACAGAGAAACAAGTAAACCCCTTTAGCCCTTGATCCTCAGGGAGGTGACCAGAGCAGGACCAAGGCTTACTCACGGAGGTGGTGGAGGCTCGAAACTAGTGCTTAATTTGTAAAAGAATGATTGCCAGTGCCCAATGCTGTTCTCAGAAGCCCACAGCCAATGCAATTAAATGTCAGCCCTCCAAATACCAAGGCTGCATAGTGTTGAATCAACCTCATGCCTGTTTAATCTAGCACCAGCCCCTTTATCTCACTCATGCAGACTCATGCAGGCTCCTGCTGTCTTCCTTTATGACTTTTTTTCTGTCTTTCTCTCCCTCTGTCTTTCCACTTTGTTTGTTTTTCTCTTTCCTACTCTAGGTAAATTTCTGACGCATAAAAATAAGTGCAGATTTAAAAAATGATGCCATCGGCTTCCACCGGCAGCCGTCGGCTCAAATTAAGCACTGCTAGAAACTCACATGTCAGTAGCAGCACAATAACTCTTAATAAATCAGTATCCGACTAGCACTTGCTCAGAGTAGTACTTTAACCTACATTCAGCTCAACACTACGCATATAAAATGCCAGTATGCATGCAGAGTAGTATGCAAATAAGAAATTATGATGTCACTTGAGCCCATGCGGTGGTTTCGAGGTCGTGGGTTTAGATCCCCTCGAATTACACTCTGGATCAACTAAATCACTTACTTACTCTCTATCTTGGTCCTCCAATGGATCTTTTATACGTTGCACTGAGGGGGAAGAGAGTTAGCATCACTTGTCCGATCACTATTCAATTTAAATTAATAGTGCAACGAATGTGGCTGCACAATGATGACCAAAGATAGGCAGCCAAGTTCAAGGGTGATTTTTGCAAAATAGTAATCAGGTTCAAATAGATCACTCTCAAGACCATGCTATATAAGTATTAAATTGCGACAGGGAGGCCAAGCCCCCTAAAGAATTTAAAGCGAACTAGAATTACACAAACGAGAAGTTCTGTTGCCGCAATACAAAATAATAACTTGAGAATCTGATACTCGGAAAACAATCTTATTTTGTCTTTTGTATGTATTAGCAATCTACTTCTCCCAAGCACAGACCAAAGCAGAGAAACATGCAAAGTTCAGATATGAAATAGCTCTACAGAAAGTGATAGGGATAAGGCACAAGAATATTAGCAACACCAGCAGTAGCATTGCAGAAGCTTGGTCAGGAGTCTTCAAAAAGTTGAAAATAAGCGTCAGTCTAAGCCAAACTTAAGGGAAACCACAGGACGTAGGGGAATGTCTTAAAAAGTCCATTCAAAGGCAAAGGGGATTTGGGGCATGGTTCGGGTAGGAGTCCAAGGAAGGTTCTGCATAGGACACACAGAAAGGGGCTCAGCAAGGAAAGTCTGAAGTCATCTGCAGGATTCGGGGCAAGTCTAAAGAGACAACAGCTCCAAGATCAAATTCTGAGAGATTCCTCTTCTATCCAAGAAGGTTATTGATATGTTAGAGTCCTCAGGTTCGGGGGGGGGGAAAGGTAACACCCCTTTGGTTGCAACATCAATAGAAGTCCAGTGTCCATAGTAGCTATACATTGAAAGCTGCAACAGTAGAGTAAAATCCCACACTGGACATGGGAAAACCGTCTTGGTCACACACATAGACTTTGAGCACAATAGTCTCTTGTTTAGCCATATGTTCCTCGTGTGCTCGTCGCTGCATTCCTTTCCCAGACATGTATCTATTGCTGTTACAAGAAATGTAAACATGCAAGCTAGCAATACATGAGAAAACTTGTGAAAGAAGCAAGTCAGCAAAATACAGGAGCACAGTGAATTATACAGTGAAGAACAGGCCTTTGAGAACGATGCTAACTTAAGACGTTAATCAATGATGCACATTTAATATGCATGTGCACATTTAAACATACATGAACATAATAGTTCTTTAGTACTTTTAGTTCATATTGCATAGGTCACACTATAAACAATGAAATTCACAAAAGCAGGTATGCCTTGGAACTACGCTGAAAGTACATACATGTAGCTTTATTGCATACATTGAATAACTATTATCGTTTGACCTGTACTAATATCCTACACATTTTTTTTTTAACTTATCCTACATTTTTTAAAATTATTTTATTTAAACGTTTTACAATATTACATTAGCTCTTTACAGTATACCACAATATTGGCAAGCTGCCGCGTAGACTCACACTAATGTTGTAAAAGTGATTGTCATCGCAATTAGAGAAATGGTGCATTACAAGCACTAAGTAGAGTACATTAACCATACAAACATTCAAAGTGCTTATTGTTAGTTTCCCTCATGCACATCCTACTGAACCCCCCTCCTATCTAACAACAATCGGTTTACAACATAGAAGACAGTCTAGCAGGATTAATCAATATCAATTCCTTCCGGTTCTCCCATTTCCTTTCCAACAAGATATTGTTGATATAATCCCCAAAAACTTTTAGGGTGACTTTGAGGAGGTAAGAGCTCGTTGTAAATTTCGGACTGTGTATTACAGTATAACATATCTTTGGACCAATCCGCTATTTTCGAAACTGGGCCCCTAGTCCAGCACATTGCAATTCTGCGCTTAGCAAGTAGTGAGCCCATTGCTATCAGGCGTCTGACCCCCTTCTTCAGATTTTTAGTGTAGCCCAACAGCATCAGCAATGGATCTAGTGACAATGAGAGCCCTGTGACCTCATTTAATGTATGAATAATCTTATCCCAAAATTCAGCAATCTTCGGGCAGAACCAGGCAACATGCATGAAGCCAGCCACAACCTCCTTGCAGCTCTCACAAGTTGCCGTGTCCCGCAGGCCGTATCGGAATAGTCTCTCCGGTGTGTAATAGACCCTGTTGAGGAATTTGAAATGTATGAGACGATGCCTTCCATTTAGTGAAATGCTCTTAGTCATTTCACAGCAATACCTCCAAGTGCTGTCATCCATAACTACCCCCAGGTCGCTCTGCCACTCTAGTCTGGCTTTGGAGGATTGTGTCCTCCTGGATTCCTGTGTCAAGTCATAAATAGTGGTTATAGTTTTAGCCGGGGAGGAGGAGCGTAAAAGAAAAGTGAGGGATAATAATTCGGGAGGTTCCTACATATCATTCCCAAGCAACTCATGTAGTGCATATTTGACCCTATAAAAGTGATATTGCGTAAGCGGCGTATAATCATGCCCTTCGGGTTCAATGTCGGCCCATCCGCGGCCCCTCCATCTGTAAATAAGTCTCCCATCTTATTAATGTTAAGAGTCACTAGAGCTTTTATTACTTCTTTTTCTTTACTAACTGACAGCCAGTGACACCACTCCACAGGAATCAGAGGAGAATACAAAAGAGCTCCTGCTTGTCAATTAAATAGAGTCCTGAATACCGGGACGCCTGGAAGGAACCTGAAACAGCTTTTGTGAGAGAGTAAAAGGGTCAGCTGCCACCTTTTCGGTCTGTAAATGTGGAAGTTTCTGAGGACCGTGTATCCAATAATGTGCAAGAGAGCACTGCACCAATCTATAATATAATTCCAGGTCTGGTGCATTGAGGCCGCCATACGGAATAGGGCAATGTGAGTATGTCCCATTTAACTCTAGGCTGCTTCCCAGCCCATGCTAGCTTTATTAATAGTGAACAGAGAGCTTTGAACATATGCTTCGGGAGTATTAGCGGAATATTTTGAAACAGGAATAGAAATCTAGGGAGGACGATCATTTTCATAAGGGAAATACAAACCATTAGTGATAATGGGAGATGAATCCGCCGATTGATATCATCCTCCAGTCTGGAGCTTGCTCTCCCGTAATTCTCTTTGAGCACCAGTTCCAAGTCTGTCTGAACTTGTATGCCTAAATAGCGAACAGTGTCAGAGGACCACTGCAACGGGTAGTCCAATTCTATTGTAGTCATGGCCGAAGTCAGTGGGAAAATAATGGACTTAGCCCAGTTAATTCTGAGCCCCTTGTGGCGCCAAAACACATCACCTCGTTTAGTACAGGGGTTAGATTGGTACCTGGTTCTCGAACGTATAAAAGCATGTCGTTCGCATATGCAGATAAAATGAGATGGTAATTAGGAAGTCAAATTCCTCTATGCCCATATTACTCTCTAAGCGCACATGCTAATGGTTCCGCAACTATGGCGTATATTAGCGGAGAAAGTGGGCAACCCTGCTGTGTACTTCTCGAAATCGCAATGGGAGACGTGACCGTATCACCAACTCTAACCCTGGCTAATGGCATGTTATATAAGATCGTCACCAATTTGAGGAAGACCTCTCCCACCCCAGCCCTGCGCAACACCGCCTTCATAAATGCCCATTCCACTGAATCAAAAGCCTTCTCTGCATCTAGAAAGACGGCAGCGGCTGTGACTTCTGGTTTTGTATGCTGAATAGCCCCAAATACAGTTCTCAAGTTATATGTTAAGGTGCGCCCTGGAACAAAGCCCGCTTGCTCCGGCCCGACGAGAATCAGGACTAAAGGAGCCAATCTGTTTGCCAACATTTTAGCAAATATTTTTGTATCCACATTTAAGAGCGACAGTGGCCTATAGGACGAGCAGTCGTTCGGGGGCTTACCTGGTTTCAGCAGGGTCACTATGAATGCCTCCCTCATTGAGGGAGGCATCACAACCTCCTCCACCATTTCTTCAAATAATGTAGTTAAATGCGGTATGAGGAGTTCTTGAAATGCTTTATAAAAAGTCGCTGTGAGCCCATCTTGTCCTGGCGCACTACCATCTCGCATAGCATTAAGTGCTGTGCGGATTTCGTTGGGATCCAGGGGGCCCATTAGGTGCTCTCTGTGGTCATTGGTAAGCCATGGCAGTTGTATATGTTCTAGGTATTTTAGTATGGCAGAATCGTCTGTCACTACTTTGGAGCTGTATAGCTCCTCGTAGTATCTGTGAAATCTGTCGGCCATCTCCAAGGGACTTTGTAACAGACCACCCCTTTCGTCCTGTAGTTCCACGGCCGAACCAGACTCTTTTTTGCGTCGTTGCAATGCAGCGAGAACTGAGCCGGGGCATTCCCTTTCACCATACGTTTTAGCAGTTGCATATTTGCCCATATGCTTCACCTCGCTATCCGCCGCCTCATTGCATTCCTCTAAAGTTTTTTTTCATTTCTTCTAAGATCCCATCGTCACCACTTTGCAGCAGGGTCCGCTCCATACTAGCCAGTTGCCCCTCGAGCGTCGTCAACCTATTCCTTAATGAGCGGAGCACACCCGCATGTTTGGAGATAGCTACCCCTCTAATGAACACCTTAAACGTTTCCCACACTGTGGTGAAATGATCGACTGATCCAATATTAATGCTAAAAAAGTCTTCAATGGAGGAGGCCAACTCTGTTTTAAAGACTGTATCTAATAAAGAATATGGGTGAAATCTCCATGTAAAGGGTGTGCTCTTCTTTGGAGGAGTATCTATGTCCAGCAGTATAGGGGATTGATCTGAGAAAGAGCGAGAGAATGGTGTGCAATAGACCACACGGAGAATTAGCGATCCAGAAATTATCCAATAATCAATTCTGGTGTGGATGTCGTGTGGAGCTGAATAGTGGGTGAAGCCCCCTGTATCAGGGGATCTCATACACCAGCCGTCCAGTAGATCTAACTGTGATGCTATATCCCTTATTGCTCTAGCTGCCATTGAGGGGCGTCAGGGGGGACCCTCAGAGCGATCCAGGGATGGATCCAGAACACAGTTGAGATCGCCCTCCCAGATTTGTGGAACGCTAGATTCTTTCAGCATAAGGGCAGATAGTGTATAATAAAAATGCGGATAGTCATAGTTGGGCCGTAGAAATTGACAACATATGCGTCCATTCCTTGCCCTTGACACCTGGAAATCACATATCTACCATTGGGGTCCCTATCCAATCCTTCCAATATGATACCTGATTTTGAATTTACCCATGTAAGAACCCCCCTGGCATGTGTGGTAAACCCAGCAGTGGTGAATTGACCCTGCAACCGCTTGGTAGTGAGCATAGTACTGTTGGGTGGTAAATGTGTCTCTTGAATCAGCGCGATATCAACCTTATGACGCTTAAGATAAGCTACTACTTTACGCAGCTTCCTGATGTCATTGAGGCCCCTTACGTTCCAATTCAGGAACCGAATTTTGTTGAGAGGGCCATGTGTTAATTCGTTCGGAGCCATTTGGTACTCTGACTATATCCAGCCACCCCTCCATCTGCAACAACATCTGCATTTGAGTCTTATGTGTGTATCGCATGTATACTGCAGAGTTAAAAACAAAAAACACCAAAACATTGCTCCCCCCACCCATGCTATTGAAACCCCAACTTGGCATAGACGGCACATTACCCTTCCCCCGTAACGAAACATTACCCTGAACAGATCCAATACAACAAAAAGAAAATGACTTCTTTGCCATAAAGTGAGCAACACACAGGGGCAGATGTTACCAGACAATACGCTTTTTTTCGCTCCTGTGATACCTAACCGTCTTCCCACTATATATTCTATCCGAGGGCTAATACCCCAGTCAATGATTAGCGAGTACAATGAACAGTTTGTTTCCAGAGTTTACTCTATGCAGCCGGGACTTAGGCAACCTTACAACAACAATGGCGGTAATATACTTGTTCAGTACCTGTTCTGGTGGTTACCCTGCAGTTCGCCGCTGCTACTGTTGCTCCCCAGCACCAATTCACAATATGTTCCTAGACCACATTATGTACTTCAATATATATGAACCTTGTAAAGTATATCTTATGTTTAAAGTAAACATTACACTTGCTAGAGAAGAGTCAATCTTAGTTATCCAATTCTCCACTGGATGTTCTGTCTTGCTCGTCAGTTTCTGGTGATCGCTGTCTTGCTTCTGACTTGTTGTATCCTTTGAGGGCCTTCTGCAGTAGCTTGGGGTAAGTATAGATCTTGGGCTTGCCGTCCATTGTGACCTTTAGCCTGGCTGAGTACAGCATTGGGTAATCCAGGTTGAGCTCACGCAGTTTGCGCTTCATGGGAGCGAATTGTCTTCTTGCCTCTTGCACCATTGGGGTGAAGTCCGGAAAGAACGACAGCACGGTGCCTTCATACTTGAGTTCTCGCAGCTCTCTCGCTCGTCGCAATGCAGCATCACGATCCTTGTAATTTAGCAACCATGCTATCACAGGCCGGGGTGGGGTGCCCGGTGGTGGCTTGGGGGCTAAGGAGCGGCAAGCACGTTCTACAATAAACACAGGGGCGAATGTGTCACGTCCAAGCAGTGTCACCAGTAGCTGCTCCGTGAATAATTCCATATTACCAGTTGCTGTGGTTTCTGGCAGGCCAATTATGTGTATGTTGTTACGCCTGGATCTCGCTTCCAAATCCTCGGCCTTGTCTTGCAGTGTTGTTAGGAGCTTCCCCATTTGCTTCTGATTGTTATCAGTTTCCGATTGGGCATCTTCAACTTCAGATACCCTTCTTTCTGCCATATCCTGGCGTTCAGCATGTTTGTCAATCTCTTCGGTCATGCGATCCAAGCAGTAGGACAAGGAATGTATCTTCCCGTCTATCGTGGTGAGGCTTTTTTGCATGGCCGTCAGTATTTGGCAGATATCTCCCCCTGCAACATCAGCTGTGTCCCCTGGTCCAAGGCAACTGATTCCGCTCCCTCATCCCTGCTTCTCAAAGGATTTATCTACTTTACCCATGGCTGCGCTTTCCTCCGACCCTCCGGAGATCACCACCTGCACTGGGCCTGAGATTCCTTATGTACCTGCGCGTTGCAGTGAGTTACAGATTATGTGCTAGCGTCTAGTGTTAACCTTATCATCCAGTAGCACTGTACTTGTATATAGCAGAGCCAGTCGACGCTGTGCCTCTCAATGTAGCACCCACTCTACCCTCCGCAATCGTGCTGGTACAGTAAGTTTAATTGCAGTGTTCTTGGTAGTAAGTGGTATAGGAGCAGGCCGACCCGCATCACAACTTCCACTTTGTGCTGCTGGAACTAAATTATGCACCTCTCATTCTTGGCAATCTTCTTTGTTATAGCTGTGACTTACAGTGGGAAACGTGCACTCCGCCATGCCCCAAAGCTTCAGGGCCTGCTGTTTCCTGCTCCCAGAGCCGTCCTGCCCCCTCTGCCAGCTCACGCGCTCCTCCCAAATTTATGGAACAAGGGTATTATTAACGGCCTTGAAGACTCACGGCACTCAGAGAGGCGCAGACAGTGGCCTGCCCAGGCGCCGCTCCAAGCCCCACTCACCGGGATGATACGTAGCTCTGCAGAGGGGCTGGGCCGAGCAAGGAATCTTCCGCTCCCCCGCTCTTCCCTCGTTGGCGCCTCCCTTGGGTGAGCACGTCCGCCACCTCCTGAGGTTTCAGGTGGGAGGACGCCGAGTGGTGTGTAACAGGCCGCTCGCCGCAACAAGATCACTCCGTCAGCTGGGGCCCACAGTCCTGGGTCAGCGTGGCACCACTGTCGCGCTGTACTAAACTGGAGGCAAGCCGGACAGTTGCCTTGTAGATAGCCGCTAAGGGGAGGCCTCCCCCAGAATCGCGGCCGCTTGGATCTGCTCTGCCCCAGTCGGCGCCTCCGATGACAAAACACGCCTTTTTGTGTAGCTCTTGACGAGTCCTGTGGCATGCGTAGTATTTTAGGGGACTGCGCCCTCGGATGTTGCCAATACCTTAAGGATGGTTAGGGCAGTATTCAAAGCTCGCTTAGGCTGCGGCCATCTTGGTGCCTGACAAGCTCTGTCACTAATATCCTACACATATAAGGATCATTTAAAGCTCACAACAACATTCTTAACATTTATACAGACAGCATAGTACACATTTATGAATTACATGTAAGGCTTCAGCAATGAAGTAAAGCAGATGTTTTCTGCAACAATTACACATTACTGGTTTTCATCTTTGCATGATAGTATACGTTAAACTGTAAATCTATTCTGTTAAAATTAATCATATATGTTTTATTATTGAATGTCAGTCGCTGTATTTATCAACATCGAGGATTATTTCTTAATCATTTTATTAAATGCATCTCTCATTTAGTAAAGGTGACTCCTAAGTTAAACATTAAAAAGTATTTATTTTCTCACACGAATAAACATTCTATATGAGACCTATAAATACTACAGTAAAGATTCCTCTGCAAGAGCAGTATCAAACGCACATGTGAATAAATCATTATGACACATAGGACTGGTGCAAAGTGCACGTTCATTTTGTGTGCCAGGTATCATTTGCATTTAGGTTTTAGTGACGTGTAAAGAGTGGGCAGGCTTGCGTTGTACCACACTGCTTCACAATGAATAGGGTTAGCTCACTGACTTTAGCGCACAGAAGGTTACTCTGTATGATCGTTCTACCCAGGGATTTGAACGCAGAGGAGTGCATTTTCTAGGCATTGCCTGGTCCTGGTAATCCTGTGATGATTCTCTATTTTGCATAGTCTTTCTTCAATGTCTAGAGTAAGCGACACTGGCTACATGTCTCTAATGTGGGCAGCTCCAGTGATTGGAGCTCCCTGGTGCAAGCTGCTCTTGCGGGGTCCATTTAGCAGTGTGTGTACACACAAAAAAAGTAGCAGGGGCAGGTGAGCAAGAGGTCGATCTGGAAAATAGCTCTGTCAGAGTAGTTTCTCTCCCATGGGCCTGTCCTTGAAGCCTGTACCTCACTAAAAAGAATTCTAGGAGACCTCAGTCTTAGATCCTGATGTTGGGAAGGCTGAAGTCTGGGAGTGGGAGTCCATGTTGGGGAATGCAAACACAATAAGATGGTGGACGGAGCGCTGAAACTTTTCAGATACTCACCCCAGTCACTAGTCCCTTGCTCACTTTGTCACTGGATTCAAGCCAGCCTGGCTGATGAGGGGTGGTACCCCTAATCCGGTCCCAGGATGCGTGTTTCCGGTCCAGGGAGGACCTGGCTTGGCAGTTTGGGCTGGACTGTTCCCATGAGGATCAGGGTCAAGACTGATATGCATATGTCTGGGTCTGAACTGGGGTGGCGAAGTGAGCTAAATAACGATGATGGATATAACCCAGATCTAATAGTGACTGGGGGTGAGTGTCTGAAAATGTTCAGCGATCCGTCTAGCCTCTCATTGTGTTTGCTTAGTCCATGTTGGGGAGTCATCAAAGTGCATTAAAAAAAGTATGGCAACTGTGATACTGAGTGCAATGGGGGGGCACAAAGACGCGGCTACAAGAACAAAATATTCAGTATCTATTTTTTTGGTCTATCTCCTGCAGGTAACTGCATATAAGATAACACACACCTTAAATGAAAAATAAATTTAAAGTCATACTAATCAGTTTAGAAATGCACCATTTTACATTATGAAACCTCCATTGATTAATATGATCCCTGCAGATGTCTGCGTGTGTAACCAGAGTGCCTTATAACTGAATCCTGGGTGGTTCCATTGGGGAACAGTGACTTTTGTATTTTTAGTACTACAGTGTCCCAGCCTATGACAGAAAGCACTGTCATCATTTTAGACTTGCTTTACATGCAGTATAAGATAGGCTGCCACAAAAAGATTTAGGTTTATGTTAAAAAAGTCCTTTCAAAATATAGATTTTAGCAATACCCATCTAGACTTTATCTAGTGCAAACCCTTTATATAAGTGTCCAACATGCAGTCACGTTGAGCGTAATACTGTGTATGTACAGAGTTATGATGTAAACCTAACAGTTATTGAGAAAGTTTGGGAATATGAAGGTCCAGAGGGTGTTGGGAAGGCAGAGTAAGAGAGAGGTGGAGGACGAGAGGAGACGGAGAAATGATGTTTCCTTCTTCCTCGGAGGTTGTTCCTTTAAATAAAGCACTCAAACTTCATTCCTGACTAGGGGCTGTCATTACAAATTTGGGAACAAGCTCTTCTACAAACAGCCAGGAACCTACGCTGTGCATTCACTGCAACTAACACTAATTCAAGACTCGCCAGGGCACTGGAAAGCTGTCGTGTAGGTATGCATACAAAGCACACAAAATTCTCTTAAATACCGCAAACTTATATTCACTCATACAAATTCTCTCTCAGGTGCCAACGGTATCCTTTCTCGCATGATTATCCAAGCGGTCAATGGTCCTGCCTTCCAAGTTCACGGCGCGCTGCCCCTCAAGCATGGATCACACCTCACCACACCCACCACTCAAAATCAAGTCTCTACAAGCACACACATCCAATGATGTGCATGTCACACGTCATCGTCACCTACCTCTTCCTTCACGATGTCCAGCAACCACCAAATACCAGTAGTGTGTGTTGTGGCCCACTGGACACAGTCTCGTGTTTTACCAGCCACTCCCACGAGGGTTGGCCCTTACACCCACCCCACACCCATCCAACACAGGCGTCACCAGTCAGGTGACCCTGCCCATAAAAGAGCCAGAGTGCACGTGCTTGTGGCCAGTTGTAAGCATTATATCTAAGTGTCAGTGTCACACTTATTTATAAAGTATGTGGGTCTAGATCTCACAACTTTACAGTGTGTGCCCACAATCGAGTGGTTATTATAAAAAAAAAGTTACGCTACCTGAGCTAGTGTAATTTGTGGTAAATGCAAGCAAAAAAGGACAGCATTAAAGCCATTAAAAAAAATAAAGGGAAAGGAAGATGAAAACTATATTGTCGCGGTCAGAAGGTCAAATTTACAGTATTTTTACTCAATCAGAAATTTTAGCACAGCCTACATTTTAATTTCAGACATGTTCAATCAACACATTAATATCACTTGCAAAATAATTTGTATCTGTAACTAGTCCACTAATTTTAACGTGATTCGAACAGAAAGACTATTTCTTAATTTACATCGGAACCATTGAAGATGAATGGACAACCTTGTATCTGGTAAGGAAAAAGAGATGATTGGTACATCATTTAGGCCCAGAAGGTCTCACAGTTTATAATTGATTACAGAAGCTAAACGTTTATAATTGATTACCGAAGTCAACAGGAAGTAGGGTTGATATAGATGTTTTTGCCCAAATTCTGAAGAATTTAGAGCAACATTATTCACTTACCATATATGCATTGCGGTCACAAGATTACATTTTTTCAACTAAAAAACTTAAAACTGAAAATGTTGAAGAGTTTGTATCAACTATTCAACTTATTTTAGATCTTGTAAATTTGGACAATTGCATAGCAAACTGATTAATGACCAAGTAATAATGCATATTAAAACAGTGCATTCAAGAAAAGTTAAGGATTATTTGTGTTGCAGATTTAAAACAGATTGTTGCATTAGTGCAAAAAGCCGAACTATCAGAAAGATGTGCTAAACTGCAGTTCAGGACAATAACAAAGTTCCAGAAGAATCTTTAAACAAAATTTCTGATCAGAAAACTGACAAGAAGAAAGAGGGAATCATAAAACAACTACCACAAATGAAGACATTTATAGTTAAATGCCACAGATGTGGTAATGATCAACTTTCAGTCAATTTTCCAAAATGGCCATTAAGAAACATAAAGTGCATAGAGTGTGTCATAGTGGTAGATTTTGCAAGAGTCTGGAGAAGCAATGCCAAGAAACACCTGGTGAAATGCATTACTGACACTGACAAAACTTATCCTTCAAGGGATTAAAGAAACAAATACAGTTTTGAAAAAAGGGTTGTTCTTAACATCACCAGCAGAGAATCCAGCAAACCTATGTGTTGAGTACCTTTTGGGGTTATTTCTTTACAAGTAGCTGCTGACTCGTGTTCCCCTTACACTATTATTGGAAAAAGATCTGGGATCAGAAGTTTGTAGGAAGAATTGGTAAGCATCTGAATCATCCTGATATTAAGGTTTGCTTGCGAATGGGTGGATAGTTCTAGGATTCACACTAAAGTGGTCATACCCAATGTTGTGATTGGCACACACCTCACGAATGGCTGCACCCAAGAGCCATTTGTTATAGAGGATTGTATAAAGTCTAGAGAGAGGTCTGTGCCTGTTGATCAATTGTAGTGAAATGGATAATAATTTCCAAGATCCACGGTTCTTTTGTGCTTTTTAAGCAAAATGTGCCATTTTAATTATTCATTCCAACAGTACAATCCCACAAAGAACAGCCGACACGTGTTTCGCCCGATTGGCCAGCAGGCCGAGGGCTTTTTCAAGGCTGACATTAACAAAATCCCACATTTTTCAATGTAAGACAGAAGTAATAACAAGATACCAATAATTTGAAAGTAAGTAAGTGTGAATTATGTACAAAATAATTAGGGACAGAAATTATATGCAATAACACAAAAAGAAAAACAAAGTTAGTTATGGTGAGATCAGTAGTAGATAGTACAAAAGTTGCAAGAGAAAGAAAGGGAGAAAAAGAAAAAGAAAATGGAGATAAGAAAACAAAAATATTGATCAACGATATGTAAACCTCAAACAAACATCATAGCTCGTTCCACAAGAATAGCAATTGTTTATGCCCTAACACATGAATGTTATACTGGCTATTAAAGACATATATAGGTATCTATATGGTCCTATAGGTCCCAATTTCCTAGAGGGAGATACACACATATCCCTAATATCATCACGACCTAAAACACGCCTAATACTGGAATCATTTCATTTCATGTAGTTAAGTCACAAAGCCAAGCAGAGGGGTAGCCCCAAGTAAAAGCAACCAAAATAAGAACTCTGTTGTGAAGGTTAAAGGAAAAGTTCTTATGTAATGAAAAGATGCAAAAGAAAAACTGCATTTACCAAGAAAATCTCATTGTGGTCCTATGATCTAAATAAAGGTGAAGCACAATATGAGAAATCTGCAGTCAGCAGGACCAGGTAACATATCAACGCGCTAACGTTAAAAATATACTAGTCGTAGGACCTATCAATAGTCCAGCACATCAAATAAACCCGCCAGCTAGTAGGAATTCCCATGCTTAAGATCCGCTATGGTCGATATAACATTAAAGATAGAGATCAAGAACTAAAATGGCAACGTGCAACGTCCAGTGGTAGAAGAGTATAAGGAAGTTATTGAAAATCCCAACGAGATTATACCTGGTAACATGGTATAGTAATGTACTGGGTTATAGACCCCGAAAAATGCTTATACTACTGCGATATGCATACTAATATGTTACATGGTCCTGCTGACTGTAGATTTCTCATATTGTGCTTCACCTTTATTTTGATCATAGGACCACAACGAGATTTTCTTGGTAAGTGCAGTTTTTCTTTTGCATCTTTTTATTACATGAGAACTTTTCCTTTAACCTTCACAACAGAGTTCTTATTTTGGCTGCTTTTACTTGGGGCTACCCCTCTGCTTGGGTTTTGTGACTTAACTACATGAAATGAAATGATTCAAGTATTAGACGGGTTTTAGGTTGTGATGATATTAGGGATATGTGTGTGTCTCTCCCTCTAGGAAATTGGGACCTATAGGACCATATAGATACCTATATATGTCTTCAATAGCCAGTATAACATTCATGTGTTAGGGCATAAACAATTGCTATTCTTGTGGAACGAGCTATGACTTTTGTTTGAGGTTTACATATCGTTAATCAATATTTTTGTTTTATTTTCTCCACTTTCTTTTTTCTGTCTCCCTTTCTTTCTCTTGCAACTTTTGTACTGTCTACTACTGCTCTCACCATAACTAACTTTCTTTTTCTTGGTGTGTTATTGCATATAATCTCTGTTCCTAATTATTTTGTACATAATTCACACTTACTTACTTTCAAATTATTGGTATCTTGTTTATACTTCTGACTTACATTAAAACACTGTGGGATTTTGTTAATGTCAGCCTTGAAAAAGCCCTCGGCCTGCTGGCCAATCGGGCGAAACACCGGTCGGCTGTTCTTTGTGGGATTGTACTGTTGGAATGAATAATTAAAACAGCACATTTTGCTTAAAAAGCACAAAAGTACCTTGGATCTTGGAAATTATTATCAATTTCACTGCAATTGATCAACAGGCACAGACCTCTCTCTAGACTTTATACAATACTCTATAACAAATGGCTCTTGGGTGCAGCCATTCGTGAGGCGCGTGCCAAGCACAACATTGGGTCTTGACCACTTTAGCGTGAATCCTACAACTATCCACCCATTCGCTAACAAAAGTTGTCTAGGAGTCTCTCACGCTATTACGACCCTGAAATATATCTGAATTCAATTGATTTGATACAGCCTTAAGTTCTTGACCTATGGCAAACTGCAGAGATCGGAGCGAGCACCGTAATAGCCAAATACAAGAAATTTATTCCACCTCGGGAGTCTCTTCCAAACAAAATAAACTTAATCCTCAATCTGCGAAGTCTACCTTCCAAGCTCCAGAGAAAGCCCTTAAAAAGGAAACAACCAAATGGTGGGAAGCAGCCAGCCTTAAGAAGTACTTAGAAGCGGACAGAATACCAAGAGGACTTTGTATCACAACATTTCCTCCAGTTGAGACCACTAAACCAGACCGAATTGCAAAATGGGAAGAAAATATGAGGGAAGCGCCTAACAACATGATCCGGTAACTAATAGATATTGCAGAAGAAGAACATAACAAACATAAAACGGAAGTGGATGATTTAACTAAGAAAATTGAGGAATCCAACTGGGGTGACATCACTACCAAAAAGTATGAGATACTAAACAGAGTCATTGATGAGTATGAGGAGGGTCTGATCCAACGTAAGAACAGGAAATTTTGGTGTGACCAAATAGATTAGCAACTGGGGAGGGTCTACACATTTGCAAAACGTTATGGTAATATCACAAAAGGAGCGGCAACTTTTCAGACTCAGCAAGCACAGGATACAGTCACAAGTTCAGAAGCAGAATCGCCAGGAAATGAAATTTTAGCCTCAACAACCAAAGTGGGCGTGAATTTTTCAGTGGAAGTCCTAAGACATCGCCTAGGATTCCTGAATCAATCCATTCAAGATACCAGAATCCAAACAGAAAGCAGACCAAGTACTTCAACATCAAAACTCACCGGAGGAGTGACAGCAAGAGCAAGGAGGAAACAGGAAACCGAACCAAAGAGTCAAACAACCTAAAGGTCAATATACCTGGCCAACAGAATGCTACATCTCAAGAGAAGATTTTGAATAGGGGACAATCCTTTTGTCCAACGGCCTTTTGGGACCTTACAAAAACAATGATAGACCTTTTCAAATTCACGTGCAAACTCAAACTATTTCCACAATAAACCACCTATTTTGAAAGAAAGAGCACCAACCACTAGTCCACTAACAGTTCAGAACTTGGAAAACATACATTTGATAACAACATTAGCTGATGATTCGGATGATCAATCTCTGTTTCCACTTGCATTGTCGCAAGAATTAGGAATTGACACCACCTATACTGTTGAGAATAACGTCAATTCTAAATCAATCTTTTGCCCCCCAACTGCCAACTGGGAATACCATTGACTTATTCTACACAGCAGTTTCAAAAGATTTGGCTTTGGAATACCAGAAATATCAAAAAAAGAAACGCCTACTACCTAAAAATTTTGAAGTCCATGAAATGACTGCCCTATAAGAACTAAAAAATGTTCCTGAAATTGTGATCAAGGAAGCTGACAAAGGGGGTTACGCGGTATTACTACATGCTGATGTTTATATTGCAGAGGCACATAGACAGCTTAACTACACTGCATGTTATAAGGAATTAGAATCAAATCCAACCAAATGAATACTTCAGGATTTAAAGAAGAAACTAGACATGTGGTATGGAAACAATTTACTATCTTTGGAGGAACAAAATGATCTTTATATAGAACATCCCACTATGGCAACTCTATATCTTCTGCCCAAAATACACAAAAATGACACTAAACATCCTGGGACACCCATTATCGCAGGTATGAATTAAATTTGCTCCAAGATAGGGGAATACATTGACCACCAACTCCAGCCCTTCATGTAGGATCTCCCCTCGTATATACGGCACACTAAAGACATCCTACTAAAACTGAACAACATCCCATGGGATTCTGATTGCATACTCACTAACATTGATGTGGTAAGCCTTTACACTTCGATTCGCCACGAAGATGAGATGGAAGCAGTATGGAAAACACTAGCTACTAAACCGGCACATTTCTTGGAATTGAACCAGATGATCCTGTAGATGCTACACTTTTGCCTTACGAATAATGTATTCTCTTTCAAATCAAAGTAATATTTACAACTACAGGGTAGTGCAATGGGAGCTAAATTTGCACCCCCCTATGCTTGCATTTTTATGGGGCAAGTAGAAAAATATTGGCTGAGGGATGAAACCTTTTCAGAATATACCCCCCATGTATTATACTAGGGGCGATATATTGACGACATTCTGTGTATCTGGCAGGGCCCACAGGCCACTCTCAATGAGTTTCTACACAAAATCAACGTGAACAGATGGAACATTCAGACAACATCTAATACTTCTGCATCAGAAATTGATTTTTTAGACATTACCATTTATGTACAGGATAACAAACTACAAACGAAGGCCTTCCGTAAACCTACATCAGCAAACTCAATTCTTAGGGCAGACAGTTGCCATTACTCCAAAACAATACAAAATATCCCCAAGGGTGAGTTCAAACGAATGCGAAGGAATTGTAGTGACATGAACATCTATAAGGAAAAGGGAAAAATCCTAATGGACAGATTGGTGCAACGTGGCTATCCTATAGGACAACTAGAGCAGACAACTGATGACTGTGAAAAAATAACATGTGATGATCTACTACAACCGAAAGATCCAACTAAGAAGGAGAAACCTAACAAAATTAGATTCCTGACTGATTTTTACAATGGTCACTACCATATTCGGAAAATTTAGGAAAACATTGGTATCTTCTAACTAACAACCTGTCGCTAACGGATCAGATGGAAAACTTTCTCCAAAAGGGTTTTAGGAGAGCTAAAAGCATAAAACGAATCCTGTGCAAATCAGAATATATTGACAAATGAAAAGAACCTAAAATCAATTTTACGAGAAAATCATGTGGATTCTACATCTGCCACAACTGTAATGCGTGTAAATTGGAGATCAACAAACAACTCCAATTGACTTTCAATTCACAAAACACAATCAAAATCAGGGACTGGATCAATAGTAATTCAACTTACGTAATTTACATCATAATTTTCCCATGTAATAAATTGTATGTGGGAAGCACTATCCAACCCCTCAAGACCAGGATTTTGGAACATTATCGGAATAGCAATAAAACTGAAGTAGGGCCGCCTCTGACGGAACACTACCAAGAATACCATCCCCATCAAATGAACTTCATGTTTTTTGGACTTGAACTTGTGAAACCTTTCTCCAGAGGTGGTAACCGCGAACTTCACATGAGGCGGAAGGATAGCGAATATATCATACGCATGAACACTGTGATAAAAGGACTGAACAAAGATGCAAAAATGCATTACTGGCTTTATTGAGATAATTAACCCTTTGCCTTTAGCAAATGCATAAGTAACATTTTGCGTATAGCACCTGAGTCATGATAGATTTTCCTTTCCGTTAATACTCTCAAGACAATTTTGGGGGCAGCGCTCTACCCTTTCACGGCTATTATTAACAATCTATGACTCACCGATATGTGCAAATTATTGGAATTCACATTGATCTGTGACTATTATCTCTATTCCTGTTACCTTTCCTGTCCAGTGGTTCTTTAACATCTCACTATTATGGGTTTGAATCTTAGACGCATCTAATTGGGTTCTGGTCATCTCCCTTTTTCCTTGCTGTTCCTATATAGGTTTTCCCCTTTATCTCTTTCAAGAACCCAGGACACCATGGAGACAAGCTAAGTACGAACGGACCTTTCTTGAAGTATAACAGTTCATCAGTTGAATGAATCCTATAGTAGGATGAATCCCAAAAGTAATTTTTCTTTGTAATTTTTTCTTTGAATTCTCTCTTTGTATTTTTCTTTTGTCACTCCCTAATGGACTATGTGGTTTTCCCTAACTCTAATGTAGTTTTTTCGCTTTGTGATCGAGGATTTTTGCCACAGTATACTATATCTGTTATTTCCAATTTTACTATAGTTTTTCTTAATTTTAATATAAACATGGTCTGTCATGGGCCCGAGTTTTCAGCCATAGTAACTCCTCTATTCCCTTCTCCTTTTGACGTATACATGTCATTATCTATCCATATCTTTTTCAGCAATTCCATATCTCAACATGATTTGGTTATCTTCCTTAACTTATGGCTGTTCTAATCTTTTATCATCTTTCGTTTGCACCAAACTCTTCCAGTTCGGTATTGCCGGGGATCATGTTTTATAGTTACAACACACAGTAACTCTTCCATGTCCCTTCCGATGTCAGTACACTGGTGACTCCTGACGATGGCTCACGTCAGGTTAGAGGATTACTTAATTAGACGTTTTACGCGTTCGGAACCATAGCGTTTCCGGGACTGCAGAGACTATTTCTTTATAGATTATTCTAGTAAGTACCTATGTTAGATTCGACAGACTCCGTTTTCCAGCTTTCACTAACCCTAATATTGTGGGCATAACTTACTTTGCTAAGGGAGTTCGACTCTTCTCGGCCGAGCTGTTCGTTTGACTAATTGTAGATCTAACGGGGCAGTCCATGGGTGATATTTATTTTTAGCTGCCACATACTACTAGTGGCCTTGTCTATAAGGTTTTATCGCAGTAGTATAAGCATTTTTCAGGGTCTATAACCCAGTACATTACTATACCATGTTACCTGGTATAATCTTGTTGGGATTTTGAATAACTTCCTTATACTCTTCTACCACTGGACCTTGCACGTTGCCATTTTAGTTCTTGATCTCTATCTTTAATGTTATATCGACCATAGCGGATCCTAAGCATGTGATTTCTCACTAGCTGGCAGGTTTATTTGACGCGCAGGACTATTGATAGGCCCTACGACTAGTATATTTTTAATGTTAGCGCGTTAATATGTTACATGGTCCTGCTGACTGTAGATTTCTCATATTGTGCTTTTCCTTTATTTAGATCATAGGACCACAACGAGATTTTCTTGGTAAGTGCAGTTTTTCTTTTGCATCTTTTCATTACATGAGAACTTTTCCTTTAACTTTCACAACAGAGTTCTTATTTTGGTTGCTTTTACTTGGGGCTACCCCTCTGCTTGGCTTTGTGACTTAACTACATGAAGTGAAGCAATTCCAGTATTAGACGTGTTTTAGGTAGTGATGATATTAGGGATATGTGTGTGTCTCTCTCTCTAGGAAATTGGGACCTATAGGACCATATAGATACCTATATATGTCTTTAATAGCCAGTATAACATTAATCTGTTAGGGCATAAACAATTGCTATTCTGGTGGAACGAGCTATTACTTTTGTTTGAGGTTTACATATCGTTAATCAATATTTTTGTTTTATTTTCTCCACTTCTTTTTCTTTCTCCCTTTCTTTCTCTTGCAACGTTTGTACTGTCTACTACTGCTCTCACCATAACTAACTTTCTTTTTCTTGGTGTGTTATTGCATATAATCTCTGTCCCTAATTATTTTGTACATAATTCACACTTACTTAATTTCGAAATTATTGGTATCTTCTTTATACTTCTGTCTTACATTAAAACACTGGGATTTTGTTAATGTCAGCCTTGAAAAAGCCCTCGGCCTGCTGGCCAATCGGGCGAAACACGTGTCGGCTGTTCTTTGTGGGATTGTACTGTTGGAATGAATAATTAAAATGGCACATTTTGCTTAAAAAGCACAAAAGAACCTTGGATCTTGGAAATTATTATCCATTTCACTGCAATTGATCAACAGGCACAGACCTCTCTCTAGACTTTATACATCCTGATTTGAAGCCTGAAAGCTACACCGAAGATTCTAATAATATGATTGCCTATTGAATGCTTCTAATCAACCTCAAAGGTAGACATATCTTGTTCAAAGTTTACTTAGCTTAAGGGGCCATTCTTTTTGGGATGGAAGGATCAACATTCTTTGAATATTGGGCTTGATTCTAACAGCCAGAACAGGTACTTGTAGTGTGTGACAGTAAAGATACCAAATGTTACCTTATGAAGATCTTCCCTACCATAAAAAAAACATGCAAAAGTTAAGGGTTCTTCACATAAAATCATCCCGAAATCGTGTATAGAATAGAACATTGCCCTCCATTCATTGTCATGGATAAAGTTAAGTTGAGGCTCAAAATAATGACTGGATTTCGCAATTGGTCGTCGCTAGATAAACCAGTAGCAAAACTTGCTTATGCATAGATCTTAAGAGTTTTGATACTAACATTGGTAGACCAATTTCCCTTTCCAAGAATAGGTGAAATTAGGCCAAAGCCTAGAAATGCCAAGTGGTTTTTCACAATTGATTTATCCTCTGCATATCACCAAATTCCTCTTCATCCTTAAAGTAATCCTTTGACCGTGTTTATCACCCCTTTTTGGTGTCATCGGGTCCACTGCATGTCATTTGGACTAACCTTGGCTGTGGCCATTTTTCAAAGGCTCAGAGGAGAATTATTTAATGACATGTCAGGGGTAGTGTGCATCCAAGATTACATTTTTGTTTTTGGCAAGAATAAGAAAAAACATGATTCGAAATTACTGAAGGTGATAGGAATGCTAAAATTACCAGGTGTAAATTTGCCGAACAACAAGTTACTTACCTTGGTCATGTGGTTACTGGGGATGGTGTTAGCCCAAAGTTAGTAGAATCAATTAGGAATGCTCCTTCATCCCAATCAAAAGATGATGTCAGATCTTTTCTAGGTATAGGAGAATATTATGCTAAATTTGTACAAAATGTATCTAAAAAAACATTTCATTTATGAGGTGTACTTAAAAATAAGTAAAAATGTGAGTAGTCAAATGTTTCTCTATATGAAAGATGCCATTAGTAGCACCCCAATCTACATGGCGTTGTGCGAAATTGGGTTGTTGGTTGATTGGGATAGGAGCCCTGGTCAAGCAACAGCCACAATACCTGGCAGGGTGAACCACAAAAAGTCACTAAATTACCTGTGCTTAACCCCGAGTAGCCTGGCACAAAAGCAGTCAGGCTTTTCTTAGAGGCAATGTGTAAAATATTTATGCAGCACACAAGCAGTAATAAAGTGAAAACACAGCACAAAAAACACACCAATTTAGACAAATGGAGTCATTTCTCATGTATTATTTGACACCAAAACAACACAAATCCAATCAGTAGAACTGGAGGTATGAATTTTTAAAGTTTTAAGTGAAAATAGCACCAAAAAGCATAAAGCGCCACTCGCGGCTATCTAGCCGTGCAAGACTGGGTGAAAGTCACAAGTTCAGGCCAACCACTATGGAGCTTGGGCCGAGTACAGGGACCAGGTTAGTCCTGCTAAAAGAGTTACCTTCACAGTCCGGCACAAAGAGTTCCATTCAAGGTGGAAGAGGCCGCGAGGAGAAGGAAGAGCGAGGCTGTCAAAGTAGCACAAAGAGCCGACCAGGCATCATGGACGGTTGGCGCTGTAGGGCAAAGATGCGCATCATGGACGGTTGGGGCTGGATCTTTGTGTTGGCGGCCACAGCGAGCAGTCGATGCTGTAGCGTGAAGAGGTGATTAACCGGAACTTCGCGCAGGCAGCAAGGTTTTTGCACCAATGGGCCTGTTTGCATTTTCTAAGAGCCTAAATACTTCAGAAGGGGTGTGGCCTAGCCACTGAAGATGACGGTTGCTCCAGTGGCCCCGCAATCAGCTATCTGCCCTGATCCAACAGGAAGTGCAGTCCCCACAGCCCGCCCGATACACAGGAGCTTGGCGCGCTGGGGAAGCACCTAGATACAGCCATTTGGGGGTCGGATGGTCTTGATAATCCATAACGGCAGCTGGGTGTGGCGGTGAGTGCAGAGAAAGCTGCATTGCCAAGGCTGCGCCTGCCTCCAGGCCCCAGGGAAGAAAAGGATTTGATCATCTGGAGGTGTGAGTGTGACGGCATGGGGTGCCCGGTGGCCGTATTGGGCCACAGTAGGAGCCCCTGGCTTCTATGTGGGCCTGACGGCGGCACGGTGAGCCATGTTGTCTTACCCCTTCGGGCCCCTTTTTGCCACAATGAGCTGCGGCCTGCTCAATCCTCCGTGGGCATGGCTGGAGACGGGGCCCAGAGTCCTCGAACAAGAATCCCGCCTGCCGCCTCTCATCGCCAGTGCCCCCCGGTGAGTGTCAGCACAGAATCTGTTAAAGGAGGGACAGAAGCCCCCCCAGTAACCAAATGGATCAGGGGGCTGTGTCGGGCCACGTGGGGGGAAGGGGAGAAGCACCCACCTCCAGGCCCCAGAGGAGTAAAAGATCTGACCATCTTGAAGTGCGCACATAACAGTGCGGGGTGCCTGGTGGCTGAGTTGGGCCACAGTGGGGAACCCTGACTTGCATGCGGTTCTGGCTGCAGCAGGGCATGCTGTATTGTCCTACCCCCATGGGGCCCCTTCTTAACACAACAAGTTGCGGCCTACTCAAATCTCCACGAGTATGGCTGGAGATGGAGACGGTGCCTGGAGCCCTCAAACAAGAAGCCTGCCCGCCGTCTCTCATTACCAATGCCCTCGGTGAGTGGCAGCACAGAATTCCCTAAAGGAGAGACGAAGGCCCCCAAGCCCCATAACCAAAGGGATCGGCAGCTGTTCCTCACAAGGGGAAGAGGTGAAGGCATGGGTGATGCCACATTCTACTCTGGATCCGGGACCCAGGGCCACATAACCTTTGCGGTTTCACAAGGACTACACAAAGAACTGAGGCCCACCCACCCAAGACTATTTTGCTGGGGCCCACCTTCAGGGCCTGTGGCTTGACCAATACGGGAGCACGCCACCGCAGTACTAGAGTGATCAATTTTGCCTGGCTCTCCCCAAGAACTATGAGGCCAGAACATTTCCACAGGCCTCTGGCGCATCTTTTCGCCATGCTGCAGTGAATAAAGAGGGACACCTCTATGCTTCAAAACCTATGCCCGACCTCAACACCAGACCCACGGCTGATGACCCACTCGTGACGAATACAAATCTCAAGTAAACAGCTTGTGAGGTGAGTTGAAGGTGCTCGTGGATGCCCGGCCCGGCGGGATGGTAAACCTGGAGGAGGCCGTTGGTGAGGGTGTGCTGTAAGAATGATGTGCCCTCTTGGCCCCTGACTGTGGGACCGCTGCAAGGCCATGATATCAAGTTTCACTTTGTAGTGACTTTCGGGGCCTTCTCTGGATGTCCGATCCACATTGGTACTGTGCATGTCAGGAGGATCTCGCCTTCTTGGCGTCCCCCTCGCCCCTCTGCCCCTCTGCCCCTCTGCCCGTGCACCTGCAGCCCTAACCTGAAACAATGGGACACCGGCTGCCCCTTCCTGACCCTCGCTGCAGGCCCAGGGGCCACTGGGACCTCCTGAAGTATTGCCCGCCGTAGTGAAGGACAAGCCACCCCAGCCTCTCTGCAGGGCAAAATAGACAAATTCACCAAACCCACTGCAGTGGTAGAACTCACAACCCTGGGAGCAGAAGCAGCAGCAGGCAACTCCCCCCCTGCCAGAGATATCCCCCATCCTTCAAGCTATACAAGGCCTCCGCTCCCCCAAAGGGGAAGATTGGAGAACTTCATACCGACCTGTTCCTTATCCACCAGGATCTCAGTAACACTGCTGATAGGGTCATCAGTAATGAAACTAAACTCTCAGTAGCAGAAGACTTCCCTGAAGACCTGCCAGGCGTAGACCCTGTGGGGCGCTGTGACACAGCTGGTGGCGAGGGCGGAAGACGAAGATGGCTGCTCCCAGAGGAACAATGTCAGGGTTGTTGGAGTTCCCGAGGGAGCAGAGGGTTGTAACACAACTGCTTTTATCACCACCTGGTTCTGGTCCTGGCTGCCATCGAATGCGGTCTCTTCATGCTTTATAGTAGAGTGCGCTCATCATTCCCTGAATATGCATCCCCCTCCTGGTAACCCCCCAAGAAACATCATTGCCTGTATATTGAACTTTGCTGATCAAGATGCCAAACTGCGAGCCTCTCGCACCCAGCACTCCTTATTCTGCAAAGCTGCTCGGGTCATGATTTTTCCCAACTACACTTTAAAGGTCCAACAACAATGTCACTCCTTCCAGGGTGTCAAGCAGAAACTGCGGAGTCTGAACATTCAGTGTATGCTACTTTTCCCTTCCCGATTCAAGATTCTGGCCGGAGGTAATTCCTTGTTCTTTAACACTCCTGAGGCAGCCTGGGAATGGGCTGAGGAGCATCCCAGACTGCGGAACAGAACAACAAGGACTGGCAATGGCTCTGCATCAGATCATGGAGCCATACTGGAGGGGGTGAGTTGATGGCTGAGGAAAAGGGGGACAAGTGGGGGGTGAGGCTAATGGAGGGGGGAGTCTGCAGCAACATGAGACTACCGGGCAGCATCAGAATGGGAGTCTTCTCCAGCTCCGGCTCCTGACTCTGCCCAGGCTCCCCCCTCCCGCCATGACTCCACCTGACTGTAAGTGATGTTATGCTGCTCTTCCTGAAGTTCCCGGATCCCATGCCTATGACATGCTGCTGTGTATGATTCTGACTTATATTGCGATTCCTGCTAACTATGTTTCCTTTTCAGCTGGGCTAGCACCACTGAGTCACCAGTGACCCTTGAACCGCGCTCCCCACTTTCAGGGTAGGATTTTAGTTTGGGGAAGTCGGACCGGCAGCCTGGGAGAGGTATGGACTCCAGTACACCATGTTGGGGATACCCAGAAGCCAGAACTGTGACAGGTACTTCCAGCTCTCAGAAGTATAGGGTGGTGGGTGGGGGAAGGTGTTTGTATTTCAGGTTTTAGACAATATGGTTTTTGTTTTTCTGTTGTTTTTTGTCACACCCACTTCACGTTATCACACACTGGTCCTTTTGCCACGCCCGCTGACTTGCCCCCAAGGCGCACTGTGACATGATCCTGTGACTAATGCGCTTGGCCCTGGGGGCATCCTGGGGTACCTGAGATTCCTCACCTGGAACGTTAATGAGTTACTTGAAAAGGTGAAGAGAGGAGCCGTCCTGAAAGCTGCTCGCAGGGCAGTCCCGGATATTCTGTTTCTTTAGGAAACTCACCTTGCTGGCAATAAATGTCCCTTGCTTGCCCGAATGGGGCTCACAAGAGTGTTTCACACGGTGTTCCATAGGAGGTCCAGGGGAGTATTGATACCTATGAGAGGACGTGTAACATTTCACCACATCCAGACCTGGCACAACCCTATGGGGTTGTATGCTGCCATCACCAGTCTTCTTCACGGGAAGCCTTTCTCTTTTCTTAATGTCTATGCTCCCCCCTTTCACGGAAACCCTTCACACATGTCTTGCATGGTGTAATTTCAGATTCTGGAAGTCACTCCCCTGGAGGGCAAGATACTCCTGACACACATCCCTGATCATAAGATCTCAGCTATATATTGATCGTAATAAACAGCACCCCGGACACTTTGAGAAGCATGGACCAATGACTTAGGCCCCATGAAATGCGAGGACTGAAGAGAGATGTTGGCCTCTTCTAGGGAAACAGCCATCGCATCCCAGTACCAACTCATTCAGCTATGATAGTTGCACTGGGTATATTATACAAGGGAGAGACTCTGGAGGAGGGGGCTGATCGTGTCCGCGGCCTGCCTGAGAAACCAAGGGACCCATGGAGATTTTTTGCACACAACCTGGAGCTGCCCTATCCTGATGCCATTTTGGGAGGGAGTTTTGACTGTTTAGAGGAGTTGCTGGAGCAGATGCTGCCATGGACTCCAGGGTGCTTCCTGCTCCACATTTCTGATGACATTGACGGGGACTGATACATATGAACCGTACTGTGACTAGGCCTAGTTAATGAGAAATGGGACATTGCTCAAGTCTGGAGGGACGCTATTGCCCCCTTGCTGGAGCAGTGGAAGGGAGGTCTATACCATTGCTTGGGATTGGAACGCCCTGTTTACATTGCACGTGGATGCCCTTGAAAATGCTGTAAAATATGGGAAGGGTGGGCAGCTTATTGCGGGATCCACTTGGAGCATTCCCCCGAGCCACAGGTGTCAGCCAAAGAGGTGATCAGGAATTTTACTGCATAACTGTATTGATGGGAAGTAGGGGGTGGGTGGACGGGCTGGAAGTCAAAGGAGTTAGTGGACCACTGTACAAGATGTTTCACCTCAGATGTGCTGTATTTAGTGGGGGTTTTCTTTTTTCTTTTAAAGTTTTTGGTTCGAACACCTGACATTATGGATGTAAGTGCTGTCATTGCTGCTCATGGAGAACTTACTGTTGATTTACATTGTACATTTGTGTCTTCCACGTATATGTAACTTTTGTTAGTGGTGGCCAGATACTGTTGTATGGTTTTGCATGTTTCAAAATCCAATTAAACGTTTTTTTGAGAAAAATAACTTCAGGAGAGCCCAGCTAAACCACACCAAGGTCCCGGACCTTGGGGGCACCACTTGGGGTCAGGAACTTACTCCAGCTGGGTCTAGGTGCTGGTTCAAGATGGTTGGAGCCCATTATGTTTCTGTGGCTCTGAACAGGAGGCCAGCAGACTAGCCCTTGAAGTCTCTCTAGTAGTCCTGGCTTCAGGTGAAGATGCAGAGTTCAACAGCAGGGCTGGCCTCTGAAGTTTGAAGGCAGGCTTCAGGCAGCAAAGAATTCCTTCCAGGTGCGGCAAATCAGTCTTGTGGAGTACACAGCATGCCACAGCAGCAGGCAGTCCTCTGAGAGTCCTTCCACAGGTCCTGAAAGTGAACTAAGAGTGGGTATGAGGGCCCTATGTTATGCCCTGTGACTTCTTTTAAATTAGGAAAAGTTTATAGAGGTTTCTCTTTCAAGTGCTTGGAATTTCCTGACTCCCTGGCTGTGGCTCCAAGCTGGCTGCACAGACAGCGTGAAGGCAATAAGCTGTTTGTGTGAAGGAAGAGCACAGCCTATTCAGTTGCAAGTGAGGCTGTGCCCAGCTCCGCCCCCATCCAGCCAGCAGATGGCCCATTTAGGCACACCTACTCCCTCTAATGTGTGACTGTCTGGGAGGAATTCACAAAGTCTAATTGTCAGTAACACCCAGTCATGTGGCCCCAGGAGATTGAAGGCATCAAATGGCTAAGGGTAGGAAAATGGCAACTTTTCAAAAGTGTAACTTTTCAAATTTGTAATTTAAAATCTCACTTTACCAATAAAGAGCATTTTTAATTACAATTTTATAGAGACCAAACATGAAATGCTTAGCTGTCCTCAATCAAACGTTGGCATGTATTAAATTAAATAAGGCAACCCAATGTTATCCTATGAGACAGGTAGGCCTCACAGTAGTAAGAAACTACCAGGACACATAAAACTCAGAAGTAGATATCCAACCTTTTAATTACAATGCACCCTGCTCTATGGGCTACCTAGTGCCTACTTTAGGGGTGACATATGCAATAGAAAGAAAGTTTAAGGCTTGGCAATGGGGTATATTGCCAAGTCGAATTGGCAATTTAAAATTGCATTCAGGCGGAAATGGCAGAACAGGGACATGTTTTAAGGGGCTACTTAAGTTGGTGGCACAAATTGTGCTGCAGGCCCATTAGTTTTTTATATTCAACAAAAAGAGAGAAAGGGTTTTTTTCAAAGGGAATACTCCTAGTCCCCTTGAGGTATGAATCAAAAACAAATGAAGGAGTATACCCCGAAGATAAAAGATATCGACGAGATACAAAGAGGATAACAAAGGAAAAAGTTTTCCTTTTTAGGAAGACCCCTCACTCACCAACCTAGTTGGTGACATGCTTCATCATTGGGGTCCCACCCGAGTAGCCGAATGCCACCCGGGTGTGCTTCAACACCTGATTACAGTGGAGCAGGTTATTCGCAACAATAGTGCAGGTGAGTGAAATAGTGAGTTTAAAATTGTCTTTATTGAACTCCCTAAGAGTTTAATATGGAGCAATAAGACAAGGTTAAAAGCGAGGTGAGATACCCGGATAGGTTAGATTGACCTGTGGTATCTATATAAAAAAGGTGATTGTGGTGGTCTACATGTTTCAACCTATTGGTGATATTACTAGGTTTTCTTCAGATCCTCGGGTCTCCGTGCAGGGCGTTTCACCTAGGCTGAAGAGCGGGCGGCATGGTTTGACGAAAGTGTAACTAGAGCCAGCGCCCCTCCCCATGGTCTCCATGAGGCGTGACTGAAACTAGTCTCTAATTGTTTTTCCTTTCACAGAAGGCTGAGAGGTTGCCATACTGTAAGTAAACGGTGTGGTTGATGACTGACCCAGAGAAGGGTGCACCTTAGCGCGTGCATAACGCTCGGGTCACTGAGATAGGTCCTGAAAAAAACCTAGTAATATCAGCAATAGGTTGAAACATGTAGACCACCACGATCACCTTTTTTATATAGATACCACAGGTCAATCTAACCTATCCGGGTATCTCACCTCGCTTTTAACCTTGTCTTATTGCTCCATATTAAACTCTTAGGGAGTTCAATAAAGACAATTTTAAACTCACTATTTCACTCACCTGCACTATCGTTGCGAATAACCTGCTCCACTGTAATCAGGTGTTGAAGCACACCCAGGTGGCATTTGCTACTCGGGTGGGACCCCAATGATGAAGCATGTCACCAACTAGGTTGGTGAGTGAGGGGTCTTCCTAAAAAGGAAAACTTTTTCCTTTGTTATCCTCTTTGTATCTCGTTGATATCTTTTCTCTGCGGGGTATACTCCTTCATTTGTTTATGATCCATTCGTTTTTTAAACAACAAAGAACCTAACCATCAATTTAGAATGCTGCTCTTACTTGAACAGACTCAGTTCATTCTGTGATTCAAATGGTCTGCAGTATTTATTTACTTCTCTTGAAATCTTTTACATGTTCATATCATCCGTCAAAGATGTTGATCTGAAAGACAGACCTCCTACTACAATTCATAAACATACATGTACACAAGACTTTTATGGTAAACATAAAACTCACAATACAATATATACAATGTACAATGTGAAGGGGATTATAATCATGCTAATTTCAGTCAATACTCTAAACAGCAGCCGTTATCATAGTTATTTTCTCAATTAATAATTTTTTCTGAGAGGCTGCTGCCTACTGGGGACACCTTTACGGCCTGTCGGGGCAGAACTTTACATCAAGCTGCTCCCTGCGGGAAAGTATGACTCAGTGTATATGTTTGCCCAGTAGAGACTAATGCCAATGTGTTTCGAGCCCCATCTCGGTTCTCGGGGTTCTCCTCAGGGCTTAGACTGGATAGAATCTGGAATAAAAGATCCAGAAATGTTTAATTGTGACTTTCATCCCTCTCCTAATATGTTTCCACAAGTTCTACAATTTCTTAATCAAAAGGTAAATTAAGGTACCTGTTATGGTTCATTGTGTGACCAAATATCCTGTGTTTTTGTTCAGGATAAAGAAGAATTCATTTCATGTTACGGATATCAATCTACAAGTAAGAAGGAGACAGGATTTTGATTTAAAGGTGAAAGGCTAATTCAATGGTATTCTTTGTGAGCAGTGTACCAGCGCGTGACGTACTTTCAAATCTTTTTAGTTCCTATTGACTTTGTAGCTAATCAAATTATCGTCAGTTTCAGAATATAGATTTCTGCTGTCTCCTTAACGGACGGGGGGCATCAAGCTGAGCCCAATGAGTTAACTGGCACGTAGATTTGAATGTGTAACTAAAATGAATAAAGAACACGCTATGAGTGTTACAAAGTTACTGCGTTGGTATGGTTTCTTCACACAGCGCTCGCGGTAGCGTTACACTCACTTGCTTTCCCAAGCTCTTGTCTGCCTTGTTGTGTTAGATGCTTCCAAACGGCTGGGTACCGGGTTTCCGGTTTCTGTTGTATTTGACCTGTCCTCTCCATACCTTGCTGAGCACTGAATGCTGGAAGTTATGGTTTCCAGAATATGAAATTGATTATTCAGCCCAGTGCTTTAAATGGGAAAAAATAAGTGCAGGTACTCATCAATTTAAGCAGTGAATGGAGGAGGGAAAATTGTGGGCGGGGCTAGAGGCGGAGCTTGGAGGCAGACATTTAATGGGATCCACATTTTCTTGGTGCTAATTGTGCTTGATAATACAGAAATATTTCTGCTATCTGTAGAGTATTTGTTTTTTCCTCCCATGTGCAAACGGTTACGTTTATTATTTTAGTAATGTCAAACCAATGCAGATTGTCTCTGAGCCTATGCACATATGAAACATAAAAGTCATGAATTTTCTCATTGTGCACAACAACAGCTATTGTAGGCAATTTGACTAAGAAACCTGGATACCGATAGGCCTATTCCTTTTGGCCTACATTCTTTAGGGTACACTCTGCACCTTGCATCTTTACATCCTTTTCCTCTCTGTTGCCTCCTCCACTTTTCACACGTTAAACATCAAAACTGAAGTCACAGAACCAACCCAAAGGAAAGGGAACATTTTCAATCTGGTCTTCAACACAATGAAGACTATAATAATGTCTCGGACATCATCTATTATACAGCAGGCACCCACTATGGTCAATCAAAACCATCCACAGCTCCCTCAATGGGAGCACGAGGTACCTAACGTGAGCAGGGGTTAAGTGGAGTGATTACAGGGAACTAGAGTGGTGACACATGTGATGAAGGGCTTATATGAATGGCTGAGATGAAAGCAATGGGATGAGTTGGCACCAGGGTAAGCAAGGCAAGCACAGGGCAAATGTGCCTTGAACTGGCTGGGTTAGGTGAGAATTGTGAGGAGAGAAAGGATGGGTCAGTTAAGGCAAGTTGAGTAAATCAAACATGGTGGGTCAGTGCAGAGTGGAAGAGCCAAGCACAGCTTGCATGATGTAAGCAAGGGTTGGCAAGGAAAATACAGGATGGGTGAGTCAAGCACAGGTGAGTGCATGGTGGTCTAGATGATGACCGGTTGAGTAAAGCAAGTATTCTGGGTCTGTGGGAGAGACAAGTACAGCTTGCATAAAGCAAACAGAAGATGTGAAAGGCATGTAAAGGATGGCTAAATCCAGCACATTGTAGGTACAGTGGGCACCTAAAGGACAGGAGACCATGGGATTTTTAAGTAGATTTTGTAGCATGGACCAGGCCTCCTAGGTATTGGAGAGATGCAAAAGAGATGTTAGTACAATTTTCTAGCATTTGGGTATTCCCTACACCATCCCTCAAGATAGTACAAGCGTAGACATTGGGAAAAAACATTTTGGTTACAGAAAAGATCTTCATATGGAAGGTGCAAAAAACAAAGAAGGTTCCACCCCTGCTTCTCTTCAAAAAAATGGATCACCAACAAAAGACTTTATGCGCGGTCTGGACTTTATGCGCAGTCTGGACTTTATGCGCGGCCTGACTTCCTCAAACAATAGAGACTCTGGCTGTAATACTGGCCCAGAATGCAAAGGCTGTGTTGCTTTTTACTAAATGTAATTAAAGCTTTGCTTTACTGCAATATGAAACACGGGCAAACTCACCTCTGTGTCTTGATACCTCTCATTGAAAAACACACACACAAATTAAAGAGGCCATCTATTGAATACTGTCACACTAGATCTCAAAACCCAGTCTGACATCATCAAACATTCTATAGTACCTTTTTTAGAGAGATGCTGGCCTGGGCTAAGAGAATTGTGTTTTTCTTAGACTGGAGAGTCCTTTAAGGGGTATGAGTTCATCAGTTTTTCAAAAATAGGACAACACCACGCTTAATGCATAATCACAACTGTTCAAGATCACCTATGGTGTGAGAGGCTCAGTAAAGACAAAATGTTTTTTAAAAAAGGGTTTGAGGAAGTGCCTGAACAAGAAGACAGAATGTGAGGAGGTTACACCTGTACACAATCACACTAGTCATAAAGATTAAAGTCAGTACGTATCATGAGAGTGTGCATTATTTTGAAGACCGTTCTTTTTCAAGCCACTCATTTCCCTTTGTTTTTCTTGCCTATCTCCTTTTGTGTCTCAAAATCCATGAGATTTTATTAAACACCTCTTTTTCAGTGCCAAGGAAACCTGTTTATTATCCACAGTCTGTTGAACCCTAGCATCCATGCTTGAACACCCCCCAACCTCTTGCTTTCTCACCTGCAGTATTCATTGACTGTCTGCTCTCCCATGCCTGGAGGATCTTTATCTTGTGTTCTGCGGGTCATCTGCCTCTCACCCTCAGTCTGGCAAATCCTGTGGTATGGACTTATGCAGCCTCTGGTTCACACAGACCCAGCTGGACTCCATTAGGTGGTTGTGAGCTCGTCTTCCCAGACTAAACACGTTTATACACACATATTCACCCATCACATAAAAAACTCACACACATTCACGACCACTCACACACAATTTGATTCAGATAATTACCTTGCACATTTACCTCATATTAATAGCCAGAAAACCTGAACTCGAACTGGCCCTTCTGAACCTATGGTGGACACCCCTTGTCCACAATAATCTCTCAAAAGTCAGAAAAAGTAATATTCATGCACACAATAAAAGGCATGCAAACATGAGACGAGGTTGCAGATTACAAAACTGATGATGGAGTTCATTTTTTAATGGGCAACTAACCTAAAGACATTCAACCCTGATCTTAAGAGCAGGGGAATTTAATTAATTGTTGGTAGGTGGATATCATTGATGTTTGTAGAGTACTCGCTGCCCGAAGGAGGCCTTTTCAAATCTTTTGATAATAAAAAGGATGAAACCCACAACTGTAGAATCAGTTTTTCCTCCGAACCTCAAGTCTGTCTAAATTACTCCATCCCAAAGTTCTGTTAGAGAAATATGTAGTGGATTCCCAGTTTTCTTGCTTTAGCGCACTCTGCCCCTTGAAAAGTCAATGGAACAATTGGAGCGTGCACATCACTTAACCAGATTAATACTGTAATTCGTATGAGTATGTGAAACTTGTCAAATGGACACAGGTGGGCTGAGACGGGTAGAGACAGTAGTGTGCATGCTGATGGACTGTCTGCCTGCCCTACAATGGACTGCCTAGTTGAATGATAATCGGCCAATATATGGTAGCGGCAGTAGGGTGACCAACCGTCCGTAAATTTCATGGACCCCCCATTATTTGGGCCTCCTATCCGTTGTCCGTAAGATTTCCTTCACGGACGCCTTTTGTCCGTAATTCTGCACATTGCAGCGAGCTGTCCTCCTTCAAGCAGCCTGCGAGTTCTGTAACTCTCACTGCAGGGGCCAGCTCGCGCTCCTGCTGTGATCAGTGGCCTGCAACAGCCCCTCCCCAACCTGGCACAGATTGCTATCGGCCCATTATCATTCTGTATGTTGGCCTAATTATCACAAACAGAATGATAATGGGCCTCTCTATGCAGGTACAGGGTGACCTCTTTTCACTAGTAAGTTCACTCCACATGCCCTGTGCAGACTCCATCATGCAGCCAGTAATTGGTACTTTATTTGCTCCCCACAACAATCAGAATCTTTTAGAGGAGTCAATCTCTGACTGTGAGCCAGAGAGTGACCTCTCAAAACAATGTTCAATAATCACAGACAGTATTTGCCCTGCTTGGCTCTCATCTTTGAGATGGGCAACTCAGTGCAGTTACCATATAAATAAATTATGATGATATGAAATACCACAAAAATACCTGCACAGTTGCTCAAAGCTGCATGTATACCAAAAACCGCTGAAGTCAACGATTGTCGCAACCTAATATAAACTTATTTTAACTTGTACTTATGTTGGTTGTCTATTTACGTTCTCATATACTATTGCATGACCTCCTCTAGTGTCTGTAAAACGTACCTTTGTCCTGAATTTTTGTCCTGAATTTTGACCCTTTGTCCTGGATTTTCACACTCACCATCCTGAATTTGTACCCATGCCAGTTGGTCACCCTAAGCGGCAGGGTCGGATTGGGATCACAATTCAGCCTGGGCACCAACAAAAAAGTGGCCCACATTCCCGGATCACGCCTGTTCCTGAAACAGCAAATCTCATTGGGCTCATTTTTAGACACATGTTTGATAAATTATGTATTTTAAAGCTCATAGAGCCAGAAATATCGGTGAAAACTAGAAGCACTACAATTTGGCCAGGCGGGCGAGGTGAAATAAAGTGGCCCGCAGGCCACAACTCCTGATCTGTCTATGTTTGACACCTGGCCGTTTTTTTTACCGGCATTACCAGTATTCGAATGTCCTTGCCGGTATAAAAATGAAGAAAATCACCTAAAGCTGGTACTTTCTCCTCTGATCGATATGCACTTTAAAGTTTAAACAGTAAACATAGGTGAAAGCAGTTTAAAATGTGGTGTATAGCTGCTTTAATGACCCGTGATTGATGGTTAAAACTAAAAAAAGGAAGAAAAGCCATGTTGAAGAAATACAAACTTTTGTATTATTGTATAAATAATCCACTCTCATTATTATGTTGCAGCCTTTGCAGACTCTGAAAACATGAGCAAACAGAAGATTCAGTTTTTATTGTACTTTTATTTATGTAAGGTGAACTAGGCCCAAGGGCAGAGATTACATGAGCACCAGTTACATTACAGAAAATCAAATTCATTTTTATTTTACCCCTTGGACAATTAAGTAATTTGCCCAGAATCACAGGATGTTGAGCTGAAGCTGGGACTCAAATCTATTTCCAAAGTTCCTTATTCGGCAGCTCTGACCCTAACATTACATCCTCTCAATTTTCCTATCTGGGAAAGATGCCTCACAGCCTATGCAAACATAAACCCCCCACCAAGGCCTGAAAGACACTGGAGCCAAGGTGCTAACAACAGGCCCTGAGCGAGGCCAATTCACTTACTCTCCCCCTTTCCCAGCCAACCATAGCCTCAGGGCGCTGGCCTGGCCGGGGAGCAGTGAAGAAAAGCAGAGAGCTGCTGCTGCTCCACGGGAGCTGAGGTGATGATGGCCCAACGGCCACATCACCTGCACCCAGCTGCACTCTCAACGCCTCACCACAGTTTAACAGCATGGCAGGGGTGTGGAAACCCGCTTCTGGGCGGAGGGGGCAAGAAAGAATTCAGTGGCCAGAACAATACTGGCCTAGAGACGCTGCTGCAAACTTGCATGATGCTGGCGCCACATTACAGTGGCCTGGCAGGCAAGATAGTAAGGCTCTGTGGGCCGTCTGACAAAAACCGGCCCACAAGTGACCCTTAGGCACCGTCCTGATGCCCAACTTCCCAATCCGATGCTGGGTAGCGTGTAATACACTCCCCCCAACCCCCCTGCAGACTGGTGCTGAGAGGTGCATTCATCTCAGGTGTCACGCTGAAAGTAAATTAGATTTGTGGGGTAGGGGATAGGCTCAGAGTCACACACACCTATTTCACACCGATTGACTGGGCAGAGTCTGATTGGACTCTTCACTTTCATTCACAGAGGGCAGCAGGGCATCCTAAACAGCCCTTAAGTGATGCAAATGAGCCGCTGCGGGATTGCTCAGCAGCGGCTCCATTCAGAGGTATACACTGCCCCTCCCTCCATTCTGCCTTCTCTTTTTCGGAAGCAGTTGAGCAGAGCACTTTTTGTGCAACTGCACAGTCCCCAGTGCCATTGAGCCTGCCCTCCCTGACTTTCCCCCAAGAGTACCGGTACTCTCCTTGGCCAAGGAAAAGTTCCGGTACTCAAAGGGAGAAAAATAAAAAGTGGCGGTACTCCGTACCGGTGAGTACCGGCCCATTTAAAGCACTGATTCAGCCTCATGGACAGTATAACGCGGTAGCTGGTGACACAGACTTCTCCGTGAATTGTTAAGCAATGCATTCTGGGAGTTGTAGTTTCCAGAATGTGAGGCCCAGTAAGGGATTGGTTATTCAGCCTTCTTGACAAAACCTCGCGGTCGCCGGAGGCACAGTCTGTTAATTCCTTCTGGGACTGGGGGCTAGGTTCTCCCTATTTCTGCCATCTCGTTGAGGTCATTAACTGTACTATTAAACTTGAGTATCAAATAGGCTTCTTTCCTCAGCAGTGCTGTCTCGGTGTCTCCTCCCCTTGAGTTGGGTTTTATAACACACAGTACAGACCATTTAAAGTCCTTTTCGCTGTGATTCTTTTCAATGAAATGGCTGACCATCGGGGCGGTGAATACTTTTGTTTTTATCCTTGATTGGTGTTGCACAAGTCTTTGTCTTATTTCTTGGTTTGTCTTCCCTATGTACAATTTTTGGCAGGGGCATATGACTACATATATCAAATTTTTTGTTTTGCAGTTTGAATATTCTTTCTGCGTCCATTTGATGTTATGGTGTACACATTCAGTGCCCTCAATTGTTGTATTGCATACTGAACAGTTGCCACAGTTGTGGTGACCCAAAATGAGTTTGAGATTCCACTGTGATATAAGGTCTCTTTTCCTTGTTGCCGGGGCGATCTCTGCCCGTACAATTTGTTGGCCTATACTGGTATTCTTTTTCATGGCAAACAATGGTGGTTGTAGTGTCTGTTCCATATTCCGTAAGAGATGCCAGTTCTTAAGTATGATCTGACGAAATTTGTTCGTGTGAGGTCCAAATGTGAAGACACAGACCAATTTGTCTTCCTGTTGTTTAACCCTTTTCAGTAGTAAGCATTCTCTGGGTGTGTACCACGCTCTTTTCATTGCATGTTTAAGCAACTTCTTAGGGTATCTTCGATCTAATTGGTCATAGAATGCTCTTGCATGTATTGCATAGTCTTCTTTGCGTGTACAGTTCCGTTTGATCCTTAGTAGTTGTCCGTACGGCAGAGAAGTTGCTTAAACATGCAATGAAAAGAGCGCGGTACACGCCCAGAGAATGCTTACTATTGAAAAGGGTTAAACAACACGAAAACAAATTGACGAAAAAAGAACAAAATCTCAGAAAGAAGCTACAAACCTGGAGTGCTCACTGATTGTATGGTGCTGTCTTCCTGTGCCATTCCGTACGGTGGTGGTTAATGTGAAGGGAAGTGCAGGATATGAATATCATATATATATATGGAGGGCGCAGGTTATACAAACCTGGGGTGTCACTGTTATTGAACGGGCACCTGCTGGCACGCCTTCATGTTAAATCCAGCGGCTGTGATGAGGGGTTAAGTTCACGGAGTGACGGTTTTCCCTGGAAAGGAAGTGGGGGACTGTATCACCATTTGGTGAAGAGTGTTGTGCAGTATTGTGTCCCTCGTGTGTTTCCCATCGGGGAAGGATCAAACATTTGCACCATTTGGTTTCAACATCAGACTCGAGGAGGGAATCACAATACCTTTTCGGCATGATAGCCGTACAATCACCTCAATCTTCTGAGCTATTATAGCATTACAGAATTGAGGCTATAGAGAGGTGGACAATATTGAGCCTCAAACCATTCCTGAGGATTTGTCATACTGACACTGGGTATATGCTATAACATTCTACAAAGGACTTATAAGTAAATTAAATGTGCCAATCAGGTGTAAACCAATGTTACCATGTTTAAATGAGAGAGTACAAGCACTGCAGAGTCCTAAGGCCAATAAAATTGAACTCAGCAAAAAACATGGAGGGTAAAGGCAAAGCATTTGGGGGTGACCCTGCAGAGAGGGCCAGGTGGTAGAAACAGTCGAAGGGTCTGTTTTTGAAAAGAGTTTGGAACCATGACTATCTCTGACATGTCTCATCCTCCACCATTCTTGCAGGAGAAAGGTGAACCACTGCTTTTATGGCATCAATGGAAGAAAGTATTTGATTCCTATTTAATAGCCATGGGAGGAGAGCGGTTCTCCTCAGCCAGGAAGCAAGCTGTTTAGCTCCACAATCTTGGCGTAGCGAGACGGAACATTTACTAAAGTTTGGCGGAATTACCTGTGGGTGCAGGTGATGGGGAACCCAGGGATGAATTTGAGATGTTGATAATGATGCTTGAGAAGTACTTTGGCAGCAGATTTAATATTGTGATGGAAAGGAACAATTCTTTTTCTAGGGTGCAGAGTAAAAAGGAGAGAGTGGAAATCTATATTGCATCTTTAAGAACACTATGTTGCACATGTTACTTTGGCGAGTTAACTGATTAATTGATTAAGTGCAAGAGAGGTTACTAGCCATGGACCCAGACCTCAGGGAAGCAGGTGCATTGGTAGAGGCTATGGAAAATGCTTTCAGCTGGATTTGTGAGATCCGTGAAACAAAGGATGAGAAGCACACTAATGTGATAGATGCAATGAAGGATGGGACAGGAAAGGGCGTGGCCAAGCCGGCGACTAAAATGGCCGCCTGGCTCTGAAGCTCCGCTAAGCTTCTCGGCTTTCTAACGTATTTCCGCAGCTGACGCTGATATTATGCCAAGAAACTTGATGTGAGGTGCAGCGGAGGGTGTGCTGGCCCCGCCGATCCAACAACGGAGCCGCGCAGTGCCTGCAAACGTTTAAGGCGACGACGGGCCGATTCGGCGGTGCGGCCCGGCCTGATGCGAGTTCAACGCCCGGCCTCCTTCCTGGCTGGCGGGGCCGGCATGGACTGAAGATCTGGGCTCACGATCGGACCAGCAGTCGCCTCCAGCTGCCGACTCCAGTGAGACGCACTGCGCCCCCACCTTTTGCCATCTATATCGCCTCGACCTGGCTGCCGGAAGGCGACCCGCAACTCCGCAGCGGCGCGGCCGGGTCTGTGCCTCGGCGGCCTGCCCAACCCAGCGCTGCACATCGGACCTGCCCGGGGGGGGTACCGGCTGGAGTGTACTGCGCCATTCCACCTGCAGATCAACAGGCGATGTCCCTGACGCCACTAGACTGCAGCGGCCGCGAATGCAGATTGCAACAGGTTGGTGCACATGGTGACTACTGCACCCCCTCCTGCACTAGTGTACTGTGGCCGAGGCCCCCCCCCTTCTTTTTCCATACCGAGGCATCCCCTTAGAGATCAATTGAGCCTCCGGCCGCGGCTCCAACGCCTGCACTGCTGCCAGGTGAGGCGTATCTTTGGGCCCATTTCCATTGCTCCGTGTATTGTTGATGCCTGCACCCGCATCCTGGCCTTACGCATTGGGCGCAATTCTCTCCATCTTCCCACCCTTCTCAAGCCTGAGTCCCTGTGAACGTTGGGGGACCCCCTCACAACGTGGTCATAGCCATGCGGATTACCACCCGTGGACCCAGTATATCTATACACGTGCATGGGTGAACCTCCCGCCTGATCCCGGCCACCATCTGCGCCACTTCCCGGCCGATAGGGCTCAGGATCCGCCCTCACCTGGCATTTCCCTTTGGCGTGACAATTCATTCAACGCCAGTGTGAGGGTTGGAAACGCTGGGAACACCCGCTGGGGCCTGGTGGGTCACGGCACCGCTGCTCTGATGCGGCATGGGCCGCAAGGATCCAAAACAAAGAACACTGCCATTTGAGAAACTAGTTGATACCGCCCCACAGCAAGATCCAGCCATGGCGGAATCTGCGCAACACGCAGGGCAGGGGGATGGCCCCTCAGATGTGACGACCTCTCTACTCCAGGAGATGAGAGCAGGTTTTAAAGCATTAGACAGCCGCTTTGATTTGCTTGACAAAAATATCTCGTGTCTCGGCGCCAAAATCCAAGTACACGACAGACGGCTCGATGTGGCAGAAGCACGCATCTCTGACATTGAGGACGGGACTGCGCAATCTGCTAAACGTCTGGAAAGGGTTGAGCGCATTCTAAAAGAGGTGGCCATCAAAAATGAGGATCTCGAAGCACGCAGCCGCCGCAATAATCTACGCATTCTTGGCGTTCCGGAGACAACCCCCACTGGCCGTATGGATTTATTCGTTGAGACTTTATTACTAGGGCTGTTCGGCAAAGATTCCTTTACTCCTGGCTTTGTAATTGAGAGGGCACACAGATCATTGGGACCTCGCCCCAACCCCGGTCTTCCCCCCAGACCCATCGTGGCACGCATCATGAACTTCCGGGACAGAGATGCGACACTTTGCCTGGCCAGAGAGAGAGGAGACATTGACTGGCAGGGCTCAAAGTTGTCCTTCTATCCGGACTTTACGGCCATGGTACAGGATGCACGGCGTAAATTCAACGGGGTCAAAGCCACCCTGAGGAACTTGGGGTTACGATACGGTATGCTATACCCTGCCAGGTTGAAAATCGACGTAGACGGCAGGGCCCGAATCTTCGAAAACCCAACAGAATCGCAGGAGTTTTGCTGCGTCTACAAACAGAATAACCATCCTTCCGCCAGGGCGGGTTCTGCCCCTTCCCCTCCACATAGTGGTTCCAATGCAAGTGCCGAACTGTTTTCCAGTGCTGGCACGGGATGATTCAGCACTCTGACCCATGTCAACTTGTTTCAATGTTATATCGGGAATACGTTTTTTATACTCCTACATTGTTATTGCAATTAGCTGGAAGCTTGCCGGGGCGTTGCCGCCCCCCATGGTGTATCCTTTGAGCTTGGTTTGGTTCACTCTGGGGTACTGTTTTTTGGGATTATCATTTAAATGTAAAGCAACTTGGTACTTCACGTTCCTTATTACTTCGGGAATGGCCCTTCCCCGGTTGGGGTTTGGCTGGGTGGGGGAGGGGGGGGGTGGTTCGCATTTGAAAGCCGTGTCTCTTGGGACATGCCAAGTCGTTCACTGTTTGTCTTTGTTGTTCGTTGTCGCCACAATATTGTGATGAAAATGCTATACCAGATGAATGGCCAGGTTTGGTAACATAGAGGGTCCCTCAGACCTCTCCCTAATGTCTTGGAATGTAAGGGGCCTTAATAACACCCGGAAACGTAGGCAGGTGATCCACTATTTATTGAGGCACAAGGTAGACATTGCTTATTTACAAGAGACACACCTCCCAAAACGGACACGGCGCACTTTGGGGCTAGCTGGGGTGCACATAGATATTTTGCTAATTACAGCAATTACGCACGGGGGACGGCCATTTTAATACATAAGAGAGTTCCATTCCGCTTTATCTCCCTGCTTCAGGATGGCGAGGGAAGGTACCTTGCAGTATCTGGGACCCTAATAGGTAGGAATGTTACATTGCTTTGCGTTTATGCCCCTAACACTGATGCCCCCGATTTTTTTCACTCCCTTCACGCACAGCTCATGAGGCTGGAGCCACAGACGTTGCTTATAGGTGGGGATTTCAACCTATTACTTAATCCTGAAGTGGATAGCACCTCTGGGACTTCAGACACCAAACCACGTGCCCGCCATGCGCTTCGTGAACTCTGCGACCGGTTCACTCTGTTGGACGTCTGGCGCAAACGTAACCCCAACACCACAGAATATACCCACTGTTCAGGCCAACACAACACCTGGACGAGGATTGATTTCTGGTTGCTCTCCCCAGATATTTATGGTTGGTGCACATCGGTTGAAACCCTCCCTAGGACTTACTCAGATCACTCCCCAGTTGCACTACATCTTAAGATCCCCCGCCCAGAGGGCTTTGAACGACAATGGCGGTTCCCCAGCCACGCTTTGCATGATGAAGTGTTCAAGGAAGAGATACGGGAGCCCATTGTAGAATACTTTGCCATCAACACTGGCTCGGTGGACTCGTGGGCGGTTTTGTGGGAGGGTTTTAAAGCTGTTATTAGGGGTACGTGCATAGCTAAGCACGCAGGTGTCCTCGGAGACCTCCCTCCGTAACACATTGACATGTCTCGAACGGGATCTCAAGGCACTAGATGAGGCTTCCACACATCGCATACAACCCACTTACGAGGGCAGACGATTGGTCCTGCTGGAGGAATACAGAGAAACAGCAGACCGGGAAATTTTATTTTTGGGGAAATACCAGACAGCCAGACGGTACGGCGAGGGTGAGAGACCTGGCAAAGTACTGGCCCAACTCCTGAGACCGCCATATCACAAGACTTACATCAGTGAATTGCACTCCCCCGATACACACACACACACCTCCACGGCGGACATTCAAAACAAATTCTTTAGAATATTTTTCCGCTTTATATTCCACCACACTGGGGAACAATCATGAGGCACAAGAGAGTTACCTAGACGAGATAGCCCTAGTCTATCTCGAAAAACACATGCAGGATTTTCTAGCAGAACACATTTCTGTTGCAGACGTGATAGGAGCCATAGACACTATACGTGGCTCCTCGGCCCCCAGGTTGGATGGATTCACGGGAGACTTCTATAAAGAGTATAAGGATCTATTAGCTCCAAACCTTATTTAGGTATATGCTGAGGCTTTAGAGGCACAAATCCTTCCCCCCACTCTCCGGGAGGCTGTCATAATCCTACTCCCTAAACCTGGCAAAGACCCCACGCAATGTGGTTCTTATCGGCCGCTATCCCTCCTAAATTTAGATTATAAAATTTTAGCCAAAGTCATTTCCAATCGGCTGACCCAATTAATGGAATTCATCATTTCTCTGGCTCAATCTGGTTTTGTGCCCCATCTTTCCACCTCCCTAAACCACCGAACACTTTTTTCGGTTATTCATAGGATCAACCCAGACACGCCGGCTGCAGCCATTCTCCTAGACACGGAGAAAGCTTTTGATTCACTAGAATGGCCCTTCTTTCTCTCTCAATCAATCAATCAATCACGGCATTTATAGAGCGCGCTACTCACCCGGGAGGGTCTCAAGGCGCTGGGGGAGGGGGTAAGTTACTGCTCGAACAGCCAGGTCTTGAGCTGCTTCCTGAAGGAGAGATGGTCCTGGGTTCGCCGAAGGTGAGTGGGGAGGGAGTTCCAGGTCTTGGCTGCCAGGTAGGAGAAGGATCTTCCTCCGGCGGTGGCTCTGCGGATGCGTGGTACGGTGGCGAGGGCGTGGCTGGTTGATCGTAGCTGGCGGGTGGGCGTGTAGAAGGTCATGCGGTCGTTGAGGTACTTGGGGCCCAGGTCGTGGAGGGCCTTGTGTGCGTGGGTGAGGAGTCTGAACGTGATTCTCTTGCTGACGGGGAGCCAGTGCAGGTCTTTCAGGTGTCCGGTGATGTGGCTGTGTCGGGGGATGTCCAGGATGAGTCGTGCGGAGGCGTTCTGGATGCGCTGGAGTCTTTTTGAAGTTTGGCTGTGGTTCCGGCGTAGAGGGTGTTCCCATAGTCCAGTCGGCTGGTGACGAGTGCCTGGGTGACGGTCTTCCTGGTTTCAGTGGGGATCCATCTGAAGATCTTGCGGAGCATGCGCAGGGTGTTGAAGCACGAAGATGAGACGGCGTTGACTTGTCTGGTCATCGACAGGGAGGAGTCCAGGATGAAGCCCAGGTTGCGTGCGTGGTCCGTTGGCTTGGGCGCGGTGCCCAGGGCCGGGGCCACCAAGAGTCGTCCCAGGCGGAGGGTGATGAGCCCAGGATGAGGACTTCCGTCTTGTCTGAGTTCAGTTTAAGGTGGCTGTTCCTCATCCAGTCGGCGACGTCTCTCATCCCGTCGTGTAGGTTGGCTCTGGCGGTGGTGGGGTCGTTGGTGAGGGAAAGGATCAGCTGGGTGTCGTCGGCGTAGGAGATGATGTTGAGGTTGTGTTGGCGTGCGATGGCTGCGAGGGGGCTCATGTAGACGTTGAAGAGGGTTGGACTGAGTGAAGATCCTTGTGGAACGCCGCAGATGACTTCGGTGGCCTCGGATCTGAACGGGGGAGGCGGACTCTCTGGGTTCTTCCGGCGAGGAACGAGATGATCCATTCCAGTGCTTTCTCTCGGATTCCGATGTTGCTGAGGCGCTTCACTAGGGTGCGGTGGCAGACGGTGTCGAACGCCGCGGAGAGGTCCAAGAGGATGAGGGCTGCTGTTTCCCCGTTGTCGGTTAGGGTTCTGATGTCGTCGGTGGCTGCGATAAGGGCGGTCTCGGTGCTGTGGTTGGCCCGAAACCCGGACTGCGAGGGGTCGAGGGATCCATTCGTCTCGAGGAAGGCGGCAAGCTGTCTGTTGACGGTCTTCTCGATGACTTTGGCCGGAAACGGAAGGAGCGAGATGGGACGGTAGTTCTTGAGGTCGGTGGGGTCCGCCGTTGGTTTCTTCAGGAGGGCGGTAAGCTCGGCGTGCTTCCAGCTCTCCGGGAAGGTGGCGGTGTGGAAGGAGGAGTTGATGATGTCCCGGAGATGGGGTGCGATGGTGGCGTCGGCTTTGTTGAAGACGTGGTGTGGGCAGGGGTCGGTTGGTGATCCGGAGTGGATGGAGTTCATCGTGCGGGTGGTGTCTTCGGTGCTGATCGGGGTCCAGTTGCAGAGGGTGGTGGTGGCGGGCGTTGGTTCGGCGGTAGGGTGCGTGGTCTGTGCGTCGAAGCTGTTATGTATGTCGGTGATCTTGCGGTGGAAGAACGCGGCGAGTGAGTTGCAGAGGTCTTGCGAGGGGGTGATGTCGTTGTTTCCGGCGCTGGGGTTGGAGAACTCTTTGACGATGCTGAAAAGTTCCTTGCTGTCGTGGGCGTTGTTGTCCAGTCGTTCTTTGAGTGCCGACTTCTTGGTGGCACGGATCAGCTGGTGGTGTTTGCGGGTGGCGTGCTTGAGGGCGGTCCTGTTGTCTGTGGTCTGGTCGAGTCGCCAGGCTTTCTCGAGAGTGCGGCAGTTCTTCTTGGATTCCTTGAGTTCGTTGGTGAACCAAGGGGTTTTCTTGCTTCCGGGTCTGCTGGGAGGGTTTTTTAGTGGTGCGAGGTCGTCGGCGCAGGCGGTCAGCCACTTGGCGAGGTTGCTGGCTGCTTCGTTTGGGTCCGTTGTGTTGGTGGGTGTGTTCTGGCTGAGGGAGGCGGTGAGCTGCTCGGCGGTGATCTTGCTCCAGCTCCGGCGGGGAGCCTGTTGCGGGTGGTGGTGGGTCGCAGTCTTTCTGAAGCTGAAGTGGACGCAGCTGTCTCTGTTATGCGACGCATGGGCATGCCCATGGGTTTTATCGCTACGACATCATTATTGTATAATAAGCCGACCGCTCGGCTACGTTTAAATGGCACACTCTCCTGTCCCTTTCGGTTGTCTCGCGGAACCCGACAGGGCTGTCCATTGTCCCCATTATTATTAATTCTGGCCATGGACCCCTTGATACCTCACTTTCAAGAGCGGCACCTACATAGGGGCCTACAATTCAACACCGGCCCCCTCCTGGTTTCATTATATGCGGACGACACGATCCTCTACGTCCGACACCCCCAAGATAACCTAGACGAGTTGATCAGGGAAATTATTCGATTCAGTCGCTTCTCGGGATTAGGCATAAATTGGCACAAATCAGTCGTATTCCCATTGACAGTCGGCACAAAGCAATGGGACTGCGAATTCAACCTTGAGTGGTGCACAGACTCAGTGAAATACCTAGGAATCCATGTCCATTTAGACACCGCCCAAATACTAAGTCTTAATTATGGGCGAGCCGTGGACCCGCTTACGACGCAAATAGAGAAATGGCTAAGGCTACCCTTATCACTAGCAGGCCGAGTGTCGATTCTAAAGATGGTAGTACTCCCTAAATTCCTATACCTTTTTAATAACATACCAATTCCTCTTACCAATAACTTTTTTCGAACGCTTCGTACTCTTTTGACCCGCCTGGTCTGGGGTGGGAAGCAGGCGTGAGTCCGATGGGCAGTCCTCACGTTGCCATATGAGAGAGGGGGATATAATGTTCCGGATTTTCAGCTCTATTATTTGCTATGCTTATTCCTGGTATCACCCAGACGCCCGGATTCCATATCTGAGGCCAAAGGCAGACCACATTCTTCCTGAAAAGCTCTCGACTGTCCTACCTATGGGTTTCCCTAAAGACTCGCTATATATCCAAACCGTCTCCTCCCCAAGCTGGGCATGGAATAAACTATGCCGGATCACAGGTACGGAGGTTCTTTATTCTTCTGCTCTACCCATTGTTAACCCCCGTTTGATTCCAATCACGGGTGAACGATTGGTTCAGCGCACTCTGACGAAATTTGAACTTTTGCGGATAGGCGACCTATACCCAGGGGGGCCACATTTTTTCCTTGACGGAGGACGCCTGTTTCCAATCTGGTAACATTATGGACAGATTCGTCATGGGCCGCATCCGCTCTGCCTTACGCTCCACTTTCCAAGCTTTTCCAATTGAGCCGACTTCATTCCCCCCCCCTCACTATGGTTATAGAGAACGCCGATAATATACATTTAATTTCAAAGCTCTATAAGGCATGTGCTACACTAAAACCCATAAATGACACCAAAATCCGTAGGGCGTGGGAAGTTGATCTGGGAACGACAATTACAGATGAGCAATGGGCCAAATGCTGCTCGGTTACACAAGACGTCTCACTAAATAGTAGGCATAAGCTCTTACACTTCAAATTTCTGCGCCGCATATACTTCACTCCAGCATTGGCGCACAAGATAGACCTGTCCAAGCCACACAACTGCCGTAAATGCCCCGCACCTCAAGCCGATTTCGCACACCTCACCTGGACATGCCCGAAACTGGAACACTACTGGGAGCGCATACATCATACACTAGGGCAAATGATCAATCTCCCTCTGACTCCCACCCCAGAAGTGGCCCTGTTGGGTTATACAGTGAACTTCCCCAAGAAGATCAGACGGTTCGCATCTCTAGGTCTACTGCTGGCAAAGCGGGAGGTGGCCATCCATTGGGGGCGCAAGTCTGTTCCAACTGTCCAGGCTTGGCTGCATAGTCTAGCCTATTGTAATGTAAACAGTGAAATATATGCAAGCGTGATGCCTAGTACGTCCCGTCCCAAGGACATATGGGGCTCCTACCGGTCATACATAGAGGCCATACGTCAGGACTCCGACTCCCAGCTGGAACAGGGCATCGTCCCGGAGGGAGTGGGGTAATCGGGTCATTGTATGTTCCTTTACCACTATTGTAGTTTTGAAGATGAGATTACTCCGGATATATGTCAATTACTCACACACGAGGCACGTTTGCTATGGTTTATGGCTGGGAGGGGGGTTATTAGAGAGGGACCCTTCCACTAAAAATGTACTGTGAATGCAAAAGCTTTTAATTACCTGGTAAACAACTTGAAGATTGCAAACTGTATTGATCATAGGTACTGTTATGACGCGACAATGTATGATGATGCACTGGTGAACGAATACACATGTATAATGTTTTTGTATTGAAGAAAACGGAAAATAAAGTTATAAAAAAAGGATGGGACAGGAAAAAACAGTGAGGTGACTAACAAAACTCCCAAACATGGTAGTAAACTTTCGTAATTGAGCTGGGACAATAAGGAAATAAATGTTACAGATGTGGTAGCACATCACATCTGTCCATCAGTTTGAATTGCTATGCCAGACATGCCCTATGTAGGAAGTGTGGCAAGAAGGGACATTATGCCAGGGTATGCTGGGGTCAAAAAGTGAATGTTGTTGAAGACATGGTTGAGTTGGGAGGAAATGTTGTTTCAACAGTAACATATGGAAGTGACATTGATGGAGGTAAATTGAAGATGCCAAAAGATTCTGTGGCCACTGGGGGTGAAACCTTGAAGGTTCTAATCAAATCTGGGTCTCCTTACACCATGGTAGGTGACCAACATTGGAATGAACACTTTGGGGACAAAGGCATTAAATGGATTCCCTCTGACAATAACATGGTGGGTTACGGTGGGGCGAGAATTGATGTGTTGGGTTACACAGTAATGGATATTCAGTTCCGCGATAGAAAGACGGTGGGCAAGGTGTATGTTGCATGACGGGGAGAAAATTTGCTTGGTTGGCGGCATCAGGGAGACATGGGATCACAATGCTTCTGAGCCTATCAAGTTAGTGGCGAACAATGGGAACGAGTGCAGTTTGACTGATGATTTCCCCAAGGTGTTTGAAGAAGAGTTGGGTTTGTTGCGAGGATTAGAGCACAAAATTGTGCTGAAGTTGAATGCAGTGCCATATGTGTTTAAGGTAAGGAAGGTACCAAATCTTAAGAGGGAACCCCTGAAGAATGAGCTAGAGAGACTATTGAAACAGGGGGTTATTAAGGAGATGGAGCCCTCAGAGTGTCTGGCTCCGGTGGTGTTGGCCCCCCAAGGATGATGAAAAAGTGTCCGTATGTGTGTGGACCTCAGGGGGCTCAACAAACATATTTGGGTTGATCGTCAACCTCTGCCCAATATTTCTGAAACTTTAGGAGTTCTCAGGGGTGCCTAGGTGTTTAGCACCATGGATTTGACCTCTGCGTACCACCAGGCTCTTTTGCATGAAGAGTCACAGCATCTTACCTCATTTGTGGCACCTTTAGGAGCATATAGGTGTTTGAGAATGCCCTTCGGGCTAGCTTCTGCGACAGCCTGTTTTCAAAGAGTGATGAAAAGGGTATCAGAAGGGATTCCACAGGTGTTATTTTTCCAGGATGACATACTTGTGCATGGCAGGGATAATGATGATCATGATAAGGTTTTGACACCGGTGTTGGAGAGACTGCAGGTGTAGGGACTGACTTTAAAGAACAATAAATGCAGGTTTGGGGTCACAGCGGTCACATACCTTGGACATACCATCTCCGGAGAAGGTGTAAGTCCTACATTGGATCTGGCAAAGAGTATAGTGGGGGCTCCCACTCCAGTGAATAGGGATCAAGTCAGTTCAGGTCTTTTCTTGGGGGTGGTGAAATTCTGTTCTAAATTCATAGCAAACTTTGCCAGTGTGGTTCAACCACTTAGGAACTTACTGAGGAACTTACTTAGAAAAGGGGAAGTTTTTCATGGTCATCTGACTCTGAGAAGCGTTCTAGTTGTTTAGGTTGGCAATTGGGAAACTACCTACTCTAGGACATTTTGATGTGTGCAAAACAACTGTTGTGATGACTGATGCCAGCTTGAGGGGACTAGGTGAGGTGTTGTCGCAGGTTGTTGAGAGGGAACATAGGATTGTAGTTTTTGCATCACGATCTTTAATGGGTGCAGAAGAGCGGTACTCTGTAATAGAGCATGAGGCGTTGGCAGTTGCTTGGGCTGTACAACATTTTGGGTTTTACTTGTTGCCAGAAAAATAAAAAAAAAGAAAGTCCCTCAGCAGAAACCAATTCTGGTACTTTACTGACCTCTACCGGTCGTTTTCTATCAAGACGGTTAAATAGAGGCAGTTCAACAGAAAAAAAAGTCCCTAAGCAGAAGCAGGCAAGCAGAAGCAGACAAGTCATAGGGCTGATCTCCAGAGCCCACAAAGTACATACACATATAAGTATATACTAAAGTATATACAAGAGGTCTTGAATGCTCGACCTAAAAACAGGCCGCCTCCTTCTGTTGTTGTCCTTTTTTATCGCCACTGTCAGTTCTTTTCAGCCCAGTGACATGACACTAGTCACTCTCAGAAAAGGAGTGGATCGTTTGGTGTGCTCCTCCGCACCACAGAGCACGGTACTTGTTTCAACCAATTTCACAGAAGGCCCTATAGAGGCACGGAGTGAGGGGAACTAATGGCAGAACTGCACACCCTACTCAGCCCTGGAGAGGACAGTTCCACACCTACACCATATATCACCGAACAGATGCTGTTGGAAATAGATCCTGGTTCCTGGGCAGTGTCCCAGTGGTCCCACCCCCAAGTGCACTCTGGAAGGGTACACTCAAACGCGGGGCCTACAAGTGCCCATGCTAGGTGGCAGGGAGGTGTGTGATAAGTACAAACCAAGACCTATCTGAAGTCGACTCCAATGATCCAAGCTTGAAGCAGTGTAGGAGCAATGGAGATATAAATAGGCACCCCCTCCAGGAAGGAGTACGCTGACACCTCTCAGTGAGCCGACAAACAGGTGAGGCCACATTACAACTGTATGGAAGCTACAGAGGTGGCAAAACACATCCTAAGAGTGCCATAAAACTCTGGGGCTTGTATAATGATCTCAAACTATAGGCACAGCTTTGCAGTGTTCAAAGGAACAGTAATTACAATACAGAAATTCTTCCTGCTATCAATACTCAAAAGTCCCTTGAAAAAACACAAACAACCATAAGCAACCTGACCATTTTTCTATAAGGGCAAGATCCAACAACTCCGCCCCATCCCTGGGGTGATAGCCAGACACCCAACAGAAATCCACACTACATAAGCCTTTTCGTACAGCCCACAAGATTCACCAACCTTGGGCTCATAAAACTACAAACATTCTTCCAGTCAATCTGAAGCATATCAACAGCTTAAGGCTGGTAAGGCGAAAAACCAGCGGACACATATATGCAGGCTGGGCTCGACAGGAAATCTGGGCAGGATGGAGAGAGGAACCAGCAGCAGGTGTCCCTTCTCATTTTAAGGCTTCTTCCAGCAGTGTAGCAGGAACTGGTGTTGGATGCCTAGCTACAGAAAACTGGAAACTCTTGTTACTACACATAGCCCTAAGTACTTCATTTTACTTGCTGTACCTGCACATTTTTCAATTTCGCCCTCCTCTTCATCAACTGCACGTATAAGAAATATATAAATGAACATAAATAAATGTGTGGCCTATCTCAGAAGGGGCCTTGTCTTGCCCTGGTGCAGGCTGCATTTGGTCCTACCAGTGTAGGACAGAGGAGCTGCAGCATGACCAATCCAGCCTGACTGAAAGGCTTTCTTGGCTCCTACATGCCCTGGTACAGGGGCCATGCAATCGGTTCTGCACTGCCTGGCTGGATATCTACTGGTCCCCTCAGTTTCCCTTGAACCCCTTAGCATGCCTTGGTGTCGGGGAGGACTGAGGCAGATGACAGCAGCCATGTGCTCCCCCAGCCCTGCAGGACTCAGATGAGAGCAGTTAAGGCTCAGGCCTTAACATGAGGCCTGGTGTAGACTGCTCCACCCATACGCATGACTTCAGTGGGCAAGTAAGCCATGCCATTGCATGGTGCCTCAATGGAAAAATGTGAGCCAGGCTTCACTTAAAGGAAAGGAGGAGGTGGTCTATTGGAGTACAACTGTCTGCCAGAGACACGGCCCACGTCATGGTAAGGAACGGACCCATAACCCCCCCCCCCCAACCGATGAGACATCCTTCACCCTCAGTGGGTTGCTAATGCCAGTCATTTATTTCTGTTTTTAGATTCTGGAAGTGCCAGGAGCTAATATTTAAACATGACAGCATACAATCCGCTGCATCCTGTTTGAAAATGTGAAGTGCAGCACTGTTTACTTTGGCAATCACCTATGATTGCCACAGGGACTGTGTAGACAGCTACACAATACTTTTGAAGTGCTTTGTTCTTGGATTTGCTGGTTTAAGTGTTTCTTCAAAGGTGGAAAATACTGGCTTTTTAAGATTTTGCCATATTTTACCAGCCATGTCGGTAAATTCCTGACCAGGTGCCCAGTCTAAGTGGGGGATCAGGTGGCACTGTGTATGCTGTCTCTGAAATGCCCATTGATAGGGTACTATCATGCTGTATAGTGTCCTGACTTTGCTCCAGACAGTCGAAGGTGGAGGCGGAGTTTTCGGTGCTACACGAACATCTTCCTGAAATATTGTCCACCTCTCCTTATCAGATTCTGATTCAGCCACACCATGAGATTTAGAGTCAGACCTGGGCTCCCCTTAGGTACAGGTATTTGATTTGCTCTTAGTAGCTGTCGGTTGGCCATGCTGCTGTAAATTTGGCTTGAGAAACTCAATCAGTTGTCCCACAGGCAGAAGATGGTTCTTGAGGAGCACCTTGACAATCTGAGGCTCTTTTCTTGTAAATATAGTACACAGGGTTTTGTGGAATTTGTTCACATTGATATATGGATCTGGTTCCTGGCGATACCCTATTTTGATTTTAAATTTGTATCCAATGCAGTGGAGAATTACTGGCTCCCAGCATAAGTTCCTGTTTCCTGACTTTCTGGTTGTGACATCTTGTTCTGGGTGTTGTTCATGGCTGGCATTGTTATGCAGGTTACAGGGTTGTTCTCTATCCTTGAGGTAAATTTGCCACCATACATCTCTAACACAGCAAGGACTACCAGTTTCTGGACAGTGTAGTTTTTCTCCTTCTTGCAGGCTTTGGCAGGAACAGCCAAAGGGCCTTGTAAATTTGTTTTCCTCCTTGAGACAACATTGCTCCCAACCCTTTAAGGATGAGATTAGCGGGCAGGTGGGTAGGACTAGTGTCATTAACCATTTTTCTGTCCTATGTTGCATACCCCTAAGATATAGTTAGTGAAAGAAGTGAGACAATGGTGGGAGTTGGCACTCACTCGGCTTTATACTTTCATAAACATGAATTAGGATCTGCGGTATTAATTTGGGTTATATACAGCTGCAATGTGAGCGCAGCATTTGGAATTTTGCAATCACAGTGCCAAAATGACATTCGATGGGACTCATTGAACCTCTGCCCAATTAATATTAATGAGTCAGGATTCTATTTGTGAATTCTGCCAAATGCTGATGAATGGAGGCATGGAGACCTCCATTTCTGCATTTGCAGCAGTGATCTCTTGTACCCGCTGGAATGTGACATTCACAAAATTCAAGCTGCCAGCCAGGAGCTTCTTTGCTTAGCTACCAACATGTGGCATACAGACATCTTTATGACCTATAATTTGAGGGTCGTGAGCCCTGACGCGAAAATGATTGCCTTTGGAACAATAGCACACCTATTGCACTGCGGTACATAACTTTGTTACTGTGTTTTTATTATGCGTTTTTAGTTTACAGTTGATATTTCTCTATGCACACTTTTATTTATTTAGGTGTCTGTACTAATGTTAAGCGGGGTGTAGCTTGGCCAATAAGACTGTGGGGGGGGGGGCGAGCTTCAGATTTTCTGACACGCCCTTGCATATCATCTTAATCATTATATGAGAAGACGCGCATGAGGGGGGTGGTTAAGGGCCAGTGGAAAGGGAAAGGATCGCGGATTGTAAGGGGTACTTAAAACAGTATTTTGTTTAAAAAAAACATGTTTTAAGACTTTCAAAACAGCAGTGTGTGTTTTTCTCTGAGTGAGTATTTAAAAATCCAAAGTGAAATCCGGTAGACACCTTACCACAACCGAATGAAGACTCCTGTACTCAGCTATTCACTAAGTAATACATTTATTAGGGGGTATAACACCCCAATCACCCCCCTTGAAGCTACGCCCTGACATTAAGTACAGCCATCTTGAAAGAAGTATTTTTCATTATTGCATTTTTTTCACGTATACATTACTCATGCATTTGTAATCCCCACAACTAATCGCTGACTACACCTTGCCAGCCTCACTAGTTTTTGTACGGTGCAACAGAATAAAAGCCTCCTGTTTTAGAGAGCTAGACAGGAGATTCTTTCACTGGGACTTTTTCGAGAGGCAATAGACCTTGCACCACAGAGAATATGAGGTCAGAATTCTGAGCAGACTGCATAGGAGAAAGGGACAGGGTTCTTTGGCATACATCCCCCCTAACGGCAGAATGTAATGTAGGTGTGTTTCCTAAGCTGAACGCTAATTATCATTATAATTGTTTTTAATTTGCTGAATGCAAGGTGGAAGAATGGGTTCAGGAGCCACGAGGTACACCAGGGGCCGTATTACACAAAAGGAGCATTTTCACTGTTTGCGACGGGCATACAATGAAAATGCGCCGTATTATGCTGGATGTGATGCCCACAGGCAGCCACGAACTCGCACTGCCCTGGGACCAGCGTATTCAGGTGAAAAACAGAACGGCTGCTTTAAAGCAGCTCCGTGTTTTCAGAGTGCACCGCCTGCACTTTGAAGGGGGATTAGAGATCCCTTTGCAGGCGGGTGCAGTGAGTGACAGCAACCGACTGCAAGGGGATGACTGGGCGGCCCATAGGACCCCTTTTACCCCTGCAGAGCGCTGCCATTTGGGGGCGCACCTTTTAGATGGCGCATTGTCAGTGAGCCTCCTGAGAGCTTTTTTACCTCTGTGCCCACGTCTGTAATACGGTGCGGGCACAGAGGCAAAGGGATTCTCTCATTTGCATGGGGCATGCACCCATGCAAATGAGGGAACGCACTCTGAAGATAGTGCTGACGCTTTATGTGTGCCAACGCTATCGGTATTACAGAAGGGGCTGCACAAGCGTCTGCAGCCCCTTCTGTAATACCAAATTGCCCCGGGGGCGTGCAAAGCGGGGCCCCCTTGGACACTTGTTTAATACGGCCCCAGGTGTTACTAGGCCCCAATTGTGGTAATTAGGCCAGTTAATCTGAGGATGTTGCCTAACGACCAGAGCTGCTGACTTTGGAGCTGGGGAACCAGGTCCGAGTCTCGGCGTCTGCTCAACATCCTGTGATTCTGGGCAAAACACTTAACCTCCCCGTGCCTACCAAAAAATTAATGTGTCTTTGCGTAATGTAACTGGTGCTCATATAGAGCGCTCCAATACCTTCGGGTCAATTTCAGGCTATATAAAACTGCAAAAAATAAATCCCCCCCCCAAAAAACTCTGAAACCCTTGGGCAGTCGTAGGATGCGAACCAAAAACTGAGCATAAAATACGCCCATTTTGCACTTGAGTCTCTGGGAGGTAGAAGTGGTGTGGGATTGCCAAGTAATACGTTTTAATAAATCATTTATTCAGCCACTGATTTATCTTGAATATTAAAAGGTACTTTATTCTACTTCCGACATAATACTACAAAAAAAAATCTGCTACACAATCTGGAACATGCTGACAACTACGGGAAATAGACAGGTAATGCTTCCTAATATTTTAGAGATTTGGCTTTTGTCTGTGACCCTAGTGTCTGTCCACGAGTTCCCTTGTGCCAGTTGTGTCTTTATGCCTATTTGGAAGCCGAAGCAGCAGATGATATGTACAAATTGAAAGTCGTTATAGGCCTCATTTATCTTGACCGCTTTGTAAAGGACTTACTTCGAGAAGGCATGCCACAGGGTGGCCTCCCTTTTACAGCTTGTTCACCCACCCTTTTCTGTTTTCCTCCAGATGCCTCTGTTGGTCTCACCAAGCTTCGTGGCCAGTCCTGGAGCTGTCGCATTCCCAGCAGCAACGGTCACAGTCACAAACAAAACTGCTCCTCCCCCACAAGCTTATGAGTTAAGAGCTCAGCCAAGCTTTCACTTGAAGAGGGGAGAAGCTATACAAACAGGTGAAGGGGAGCCTGGTGGGGGACTACAGTTGCCTCTAGGGTATGAGCTCCAGGATCCTTGCACTTGACTTCAGCATTGTTAAAGGGGGCAAAGGCCACAGTGGACCACTTTCATATTGTGGTGCAGTATTGGTAATAGAGCAGGAACTGGGGGTCTTTTCTGCACATCATGATTCGAAGAGCTGTGTTGGACGTGTAGGTTCCAACTCTGGGTATATGCAGTTTCAACCCACACGGTTATCCAGCCAAACGCTCCCAGGCCAGGGAGGAGGGCTGGGAGGATCTTCAGGCACAGTTGGGGGCAGCCGGGGACAGACCATCAGTGTGCAGGGGGGCAGGAGCCCACAACAGGTCTTTGCAGTGCCAAACATCCGGTACCAAGCATGGGGGTTCACACCATGCAAAAGGAAGGAAGTCATTCACATCCAATTCAAAAGACAAGTAGCTCTTACCCTGGCTGGAATGATGCTGTTGCCTTCACTCTTAGTATCAGAGGGGAAGGGTTCCTGCTCGAAGAAATTGTCTCATTGTATATGTTTAAATGGATACAAAAACACGTTAAAAATAAAGCCATTGCACTGCTGTATTCAGTCTCACAACTATAAGGTTTAATGTTATGGATCAGTCATAGCTCATCTATTGGGCATGTATAAGCAAATGTAACCAGTATTTGTGAAGCATAACAATTACAACTTCAGTATCAGACAGTAGCACTATTTAGAAATAGCTAATGGGACTCAGGTTGTGCAAGTGGACTGCCAGGAAATGTGAGTATAATAGGTTAAATAATATAGATCTCTATATATCTTGATAAAGAGTGTAACTCTTCCTACTGTGAGTCTAACCAGGAGCAGGACTCTGAGGATAAGAGAACTCTAATGATTGGAGCTCCTTGTTAACACATAGGTTTGGTCTAGGATTAAAAAGGGATGGGTAATGCTGTCTGCAAGACCTGCTGTATTCGATAAAGGACTTTGCCCCCGCCTGCTGCCTTCCCCTTGGTTCAGTGGAGTGTCGTTCTTCTTTGCTGCTTCCTAAATGGTTCATACAGCGATATGTCACTTCAGTTTTTTCTCACAGGAGCACCGCCCAAGTACAAATTCCTTCCATGTCCATTGTTCATGTGTTTCGGAGAACTCTTTTTTATAATTGTTACAGCGCAGCATTTCGAGCTGTATCTTCAAGTATGGCGGCTGCGCCTTTCTTTTGTTCTGCATGGCGCGGCTCGCCCACCTACATACTTTACCTCTCAGCACGGCCCCCTTGCTAATAATTATGAGTAAAGTGCGTCTTTCTTTTATAAACACGGGGCCCACTTTCCTGTACTGTGGTTCAGGCTCTAGCGGATGGCAGGCACCAAGTGATGGGGAGGGGGTGCCAGCAAGCAGCCCCGGATTTCGCATCCGCCAGGGTCCGCGCTGTCATCATTGGCAGTGTGTACCACTGGAGATGGCCCGATGCTGTTGCCAAGTGAGGCTGATGGTGGGAGGGGGAGATTTGCGGGCAGATGGGGCTCTACAGCTGGCCGGGTCTTCGTGTGAGGTGAGTCTGAAGTTACGGTGCACTGCTCCCTGCACCGTCTGTTACCACACACCGACCTCCATGCATCGGTCTCAAGTGACAGCACACCAATCTCCATACTCCGAGGGGAGCTGTGCACCCTACCAGGGCTGTGTGTATGCACGCTGCATCTAAAGCTGTCTCACACCGACCTCCTCGCTGAGGTCTGTAATTACCGCACCACTCTCCAGGAACCTATCTAAGTTACTTCACACAGATCTTCGCGTGCCTGAGAGGGCTGTGCAGGCGGTCAGGATTGGGTGTGAGCGGCCTGTGAGGGCTGTGTCTAAAGTTACCGCATGCTCCGACCTCGGCACTCCCACAGTGTCTGTGACTGGGCAGGTTTTGTCCGAGGTTACCCTCACTTTGACCTCTGCAGAGTGGATGTGTGTTAGACCTGGCTTTTTCAGTGGGTTTATCCCCAGACTTTTTGCTTCTTGGCCTCCTATTTCCGACCCTGTTTTTGGTTGTTTTAGGACTCCGGGCACTTTACCACTGCCAGTCAGTGCTGAAGAGCATACACTATCCATGTAAATTGTGTTTAGTGATTGGTATATCCATGATTGGCATATTTGATTTACTAATAGGTCCCTCTTAATGTGCACAGGTGTGCCAAGGGCCTGTAAATCAAATGCTACTAGAGAGCCTGCAGCAATGATTGTGCCACCCACAGAAGAAGTCTTTTAAAGGTGTCTCAGCCCTGCCACTGCAGTGTCTGTGTGCAGTTTTTACTGCCATGTCGACCTGGCAAGTGCACCTACTTGCCTGGCTCTAGCCTTCCTTTTTCCTACATGTTAGTCACCCCTAAGGTAGGCACAAGGTACCCCCAATTGCAGGGTGCAGTATATGTGAAAGGTAGGACATGTCCTGGGTGTGTGACATGTCCTGATAGTAAAATACTGTGTATTTCGTTTTTCACTATTGCAAGGCTATCTGGCCCATAAGGTAACATGGGAGTTTATTTGTAACATCTCACAAGTATAACTTTCCATTTTGGGACAAGATAGAGAAATGGAGTTTAGGCTCTCTGAACTGAATTTAATAACCCATCTTTTAGTAAAGATGGTTTTTAAATTGTGTGTTTGAAAATGCCACTTTTGGAAAGTGGGCATTTTCTTGCTTAGCCATCCTATGTGCCTCTGCTGGGTTGTGTATTGCATGTCTGGTTTTTGAGTGACAGGGGCTGGGGATGTGCATTCACTGTAGACAGCCACTTTTGAGGTGTGTCCTGCCTTTCCTGGATGAGTCAGGGCTGGGCTGAATAGACCTGGGCTGCATTTAGGGTAGTGAGAGGAGATTTCCTTGCACCTGAATAGGCCTGGTCTGCCTTACACAATGCTCCTGCCAGGAAACTGGACCAGAGAGGACAGAGCTGGTTTGGACTGAGCTAAGAGACTCTCTGCCACAAGAGAACAAAGGAAAATGTAGTATAAACATTGGGGCCCAGACCCCAGAACTTTAGATCACTTCTGGATACAAGAGGAAACTCTTACAAGGAGAAAAGCAGAGAAAGCTGAATGAGAAGTACTGCCCCTGTCCTATGTGGAGTTGGCCTGCAGTGGCTGTCTCTGCCAAGGAGAGGACAAAGACTGAACTGTGCTGTGTATCCTGCTTGAAGAAGATCTCAAAGGGGTTGGTGTAGAGCTTGCCTCCTGTTCTGAAGTCTCAGGGACACAAAGACTTTACTCCCTCTGATCTCCTGCATCTGGATCTGCTGTTTCAGCTGCCACAAAGGGAAAAAGCAATACTGACGCCGGCGAGTGATGCCACGACCTGCAACAAAGCCGTGGGCACCGCTTGTGAAGTGCACAACACACCGCCCGACTTGCACCACAGCCCCGATGCCTGCCGACGCCACACCGTATTGACTCTGACGCCGTCACTGAGGCCACTGCCTGCACCGGACCCGAGGGCACCACTCGTGACGCTCACAATGCATCGCCCTGACTCGCACTGCAGCCCTGGCCTCACCGATGCCGGTGCTTCATCATCGTGAAGCCGATACCTGACGTGGGTGACCTCCCAAATCCATCGCCCCCGCATCGTCGTGAGGAACCGACGCCTCAACGCCACCGCAACGTCACCTCTCCGGCAACAGTAAAGAACTGACGCTTCACCTCCCCTGCATTGCAGTAAGGAACCGACGCCCACCTCCCCTGTGATCGTAAGGAACCGAGCTGCCCGGCGCCAATGAGCATCACCTCCCCGACACCATGCACCTTTTTTGTTTTCATTGTTTGCCAAGGCACTGTTCTTTGGAGTTCCTGTGACTCCGGGCCCGACGACGCGCACCACGCAGTCGGCGCCGTACTTTGGGATTTTCATCAGTGACGATGTCGTAATAGCCTCAGGTGGAGCTATTTGTTGCTGCAAGCTTTATTTTTGTGAAGAATCTATTTTTGGTGATATCTTGATATATGTATGGTGGAATGTTGTCATTTTGGTCTTGTTTTGTTTAGATAAAGATTTCCTATTTTTCTAAACTGATGTCGTGTCCATTTGTAGTGTTTCACTGTATTATTGTAAGCGTGCACAAATGCTTTACACACTACCTCTGAGATAAGCCTGTCTGCTCATGCCAAGCTACCAAAGAGGTGAGCAGGGGTTGTCTAAGGGCGTAACTCCCCTACCCTGACTAGAAGCAAGGGTCCCTGCTTGGACAAAAGTGAAACCCATTGCTAACTAGAGACCCCCATTTCTAACAAGGAGGGATGCCCACCCGCATCATGGACTTCGACGCCTGCAACCTGGTGGCCTGTGCCATGGACGCTGAAGTCTTCACTGTGGCGGAAGTTCAGGTAGGGCATGGGTCTAACACAGTCACTGACTTGCTCCACTTCACTCAGGAGAGTGGCTGCAGAGACGAGTCTGTCTCTTCGTGAGGGCTGTTCAGGGGTGTAGCTGTGCTCTGGTAGGTGCACTTAGGTCTTTTTACAGACCTCAAGCTGTTCCATGTCAGGGGTGTGTGTCTCACCAACTTTATGCAGGGATCTATCGCTGTCCTCTGGTCGGTGTGTCTCCTATTGTCTCTGTGGAGGACTCAGGCTGTCCCATGCCACATGCGTGCTTCATTAAGTCTATGCTGGGCTCTGGCAGTCCACCTGCCGGTGTGTCTACCATGTTCTAATCCAATGTGAGTGTCTCACCAGGGCTCTTCGGAGGTCTCTAGTCTATTGCAAGTGTCTCATTCGGTCTGTTCAAATATATGTCTCAAGTCACATGTGAGTGTCTCATACTTACATATTCAGAGCTTTTTACCTGCCCTGTCTTGGTTGTGCCTCTCACACCATCTATTCTGAGCTCCATGTAGGGTGTGAGACCCCTCATTCTTAGTCTGTTAATGGCTTTCTATTTGTTCCATGTTGGGGCTGATAACCTTACGCTCTCTGCACAGCTCCCTAATGGTCCCAAGTTAAATGTGTGTGTCTCACGCAGTACATGCAGAGATATTACGTTTTCTTATGTCACGTGTAAATGTCTTATCCAGTCTATTCATTGCCCTTTAGTGGCCCCACGTCAGTCTCGAGTGTCTCATCTGGGCTGTTTAGAGGTCTCTAGCAGTCTCGTTTTAGGTGTGTCTCATCCAGTTATTCATAGCCCTTTCACCGTCGCATATCACGCAGTATATAAAGAAATCATGAGTTCATGTGTCTCTCATCAGGGCTCTCTAGCTGACACATGTCGGGCGTGAGTGTCTCACCCGGCCTAATCAGTGGTCCCTGTCTGTCTCATGTCCGGTGCGGCTAGAGTCTTCACCGGTCTCTCCAGAGCTGTGAAGCAGTCCCATGCTAGGTGTGTGTCACCTGGTCTGTCCGTTGCTCTATAGATGTCTCATGCCATGTCTGAGTGTCTGAGTTTCTCCCCTGGTCTGTTCACAGGACCGCTGAAAAAAGTCTATTAAAATGAGTAAGGACCCAACAATTATGGGGTGTTTTAATTAGGATGAAGGAGCTTAAATAGCAAAGGTGATCCATGAATGTTGTAATTCCCGCTTGTTTCTGTCACTGATAATAGTGCATGTCCTCATAGTGACTTCAGGGATGAACTTACAGTTACTGTATGTCTCTGTGGGATTTGGTAATTTCTCTCATCGCTTGACACCATGGAAAATGCCTCAAGCTATTTTATTGTAAATGTGAGATTTGTTTTTCGTGATAATACTGCGAGTGTGCTGTACGTTTATTTCAAGTAGAGGGCACTTTCTGGCCCCTTGGGTGTTACCAACATTTTACTGGCTTCTATGCAACTTGGGATCCATTTGTAATTGAAAGGGTCGTCCTGCTATTTGCATCATTTGGCATGGATGTGGCTAGCCATAAAAAACATCCTTATCCTCATGCCACTATACTCTGCGCACCATTCTACTCTACACACCACTCTACTGTATACCTCTTTGATCTACGGTACACCACTCTTCTCTGTCAATACACCACTGCACTCTGCACCCGTGCATTCTGCGCCACTGCACTCTCGCCACTGCATTCAACTCTATACCACTCTACGCCATTCTAGTCTTCATCTCTCAACTCTACGCCACTCTGATCTATTCTGCATCACTGCACACCACCCCACTACACTCTAAACCACTCTACACCTCTGCACTCTACCCTTCACCACTCCTCTCTATCCTGCCACTCCACAAAGCACAACACCATTCCACATAACTAAGTCCATCACACACAACCTCACTCTACATATTTCCATAACAGTTAATACCATTTAATTACTATTCACATAATTCCACAGCACACTCTGCTACATATTTCCACTACACAACTCCACACCACACCACACAATTCCACAACACAATATTCCACAACAAATAATTCCCCAAAAAAACATCTCTACCTCGCACTTCCACCAAACCTGTCATCTCTCCCCCACACACCCACTGCCCCTCTTTTCTCTCCCTCACACTACCACTACCCCTTCTCATCTCGCAATTTCACTGTGACCCTCTCATCCCTCCCTCACACTCTGTCTCCGCCTGCTTCCAAATACTACCTTCCTATACCTCCTTGTGCTGTGCACTGGTCCACCTCTCGCCTTCACCTATCCCCCAGGTGCCCCTCCTAATCCTCTCTCTCTCTCTCTCTCTCTCTCTCTTGCAGCCTTTCTCTCTCGCTGTCTGTCTCTCTCTCTCCTCTCTTACTGTCTCTCTCTCTCTCTCTCACCTCTCTTTTGCTCTTTTACGCACTCTTCCTGCCTCTCTCATATGGTTCACTTCAAGTCTTCGAGCTCAGTTTCTTTCCTGTGCTTTTTCACAATTTCCGTCCCTCAACCCCACGCTCTCCTTCTCTTCTTAGATTGTCTTCTGCGTACACAGAAGCTACCTCTTTATGTGTCTATAGCCTTCTCTCTTTCTCACATACTCTTTCTGCTCCTCTGACTGGAGTTCATTCACCACTTCATGCACAAACTGCCTATCCCTCTCTATATTCCTTTCTATCTATTCTGTGCAGCTCTCACCCCTATCTATTCACCGTGCCAAATGATTCTACTACACAAATACACTACACACCATACAATTCCACAACTAAGAATTCCAATTCAACCTACATAATTCAACACATCACAAACATCCACTCTACTAAAAAAACACGTGGGTAAAAGATATTGCCATTTACAACTTCAAAAGCTCAAACTCTCGCAAATGCGAGACCTACTGCATTGCAAATGCTTGTTTACTTTTTATGGCCAATCAGCAATAACTGATGACCTCGTTTAATTCCTTTGAATAGGAACTTTAGTACACAAACTTAAAGATTGACTCACCCAGATGCCTATATACATCTTCATCATCCTCATATTTCCAAAAGAGCTCATGTAATAGCATCACTGTAATATCACGGAACAAACAGGACTGGCTTTTGACTATGCAACAGTTCAGGACATTTTGACCACCCCGAGCCTGCTTGAAACACAAATAACACAAACCATAACTCAAAAAGATGAATGGGAGACACTTAGCAATTTAAAGCGATATCAACTCAGGGTGGCTGTACATGGGGCAATAATGACTGAGGGGCAGATCTACAAGAAAGTGCCGCAGCGTGGCGCTGCAAGCCCTTTGCCTGCGCCACGCTGCGGCACTTTCAGAGCACAGGAATGCGACATATTTACAAGAATATGTTGCATTCCTGTGCTCTCCCCTGCGCTGGCGCACAAACAGCTGCCAAGCGCCGGCGCAGGCACCCTTGCACCATGGTGCAAGGATGCCTGCGCCATGGGGAGATTGTTTTGTGCAGGAAGGGGCACCTTTCTGCACAAAAACAATCAGTACAGGCTTTTCCTCTTTCAATGCGTGCTGTAGAATGCAGCACGCATTGAAAGAGGAAAAACGAGGAGAAATGAAAACATTTCTCCTCGAGTGCGCTCGCTACGCCACCTCTAGGGTGGCGTAGCTCAGACGCATCTCCAGATTTACGATTTCTGTAAATCTGGAGATGTGTCTTAGCTCCATGGGTGCTGCGTGGGAACACCCACAGCAACACCCATGGAACGCCCCTTCAACGCAAAGTGCTGCGTGTGAAGGGACGGTATTTACAAGGAGAGGAAAAGTCACGCATGGTGGCTTTTCCTCTCCTTGTAAATATCGAGGAGCCCCCTGCGCCACCAGTACGTCACGAAAAGTGACGTACTGGTGGCGCAGGGGGCTTGTAAATCTGCCCCCGAATATTTAAGAAGTCGTGCAGCACCACAAGGAATGCTGGTAACAAACAAACCACATATATTTATGAAAGACAAATCATTCAGAAAGAACTAGCCTCTGATATCATAGAGATGCACACCGGACTGACCTATTCTGCTTATTAACGCGGCCAGACGGATCTCAGACAGACTATTGATTGAAATTCAGACTTTAGAACACAACATAAATGTCATCATCCAGCTGTCTTTTTTTAAAGAAGAAATTGGATGAAATCAATAGAAATATTGCAGAAAACAAAGAATATCTTAAGTAAGATCAAAAAGTTGAAAAATGATGTGACAGAATTCTTCCATGTGAGGTTATACCCAGACATCAGGGTTGACTATTTAGAGAATCAACAGAAAAGCAGGAACCAAAGGGGTTGAAACCACAACGATATTGATTGTATGATTGAACTTCCAGCTTTGACTACAGTATCAGCAGTGGAGAATCAGATCATGGTCTCGCCAGTTGTTCAATGAGACAAGGAAAAAAGAGTTCCCAGCAACCGCTAAGAGATGGGCCACCCATGCCCTTGTGACTCCAGATTCCATTGCATCATCAAAAAATACCCTTCCATGGCTCATATTCTCCATTTCCTGGTACCCAAACACCTTTTTGAGGAAGAGGTTGAGGAAGAGGCTAGTCGAAAAAATGGGGCACTCTACAAGTGCATTGGAATCCTTCCAGATCTTCACATACACAGAGCAGATCACACGAATAACTAGCCACCACAAACAAGATAACAAACTAATTGTGAACTTAGGCAATAAGCTTTTGGATGAAAAACAACCTGCTGTGCTTAATAAATGACTGGGTTTTGTTCCAACTAATGAAGGCAATGAATTTGATATACATACAGAATTCAGTCAGAGAATCCAACTACTCCATACTTTTATATCTTACCAAAGAGACACAAACAGAGGATACAACACCAGGGAGACCAACAGCGTCAGGTGTAGTTCTATCTTGGAACCTCTTTACCAACTTACTGACTTCTTTTTGAGACCAATGGTAAGGCCATGCCTTCTTTTCTACACGACATAAAGTATGTCATAAAACCCTTTGGAGAATGTATCCTTTGATACCATTTATAATTTTTTGATTGGTTTCGACGTGGAGCTCCTCTATACAAGCATTCCACAAGAGGAGACCTTAAACACAACAAAATATCTTCTACAAATGACCCCACCTGACTCCGTTACCCCAATAGATTTCATAATGCAGTGTGCTACCTCATCCACTACTGAAAACGTTTTTCAAGTAGAAAACCAACTATATTTGCAGATGATGAACAAATCTATGGGAAGCACTTTTGCCCCAAGCTTGACTCACTTTTACATGCACCATTTTGAATCCACAGCTTTGTGAATAATTTATGTCTGCGCACTATGTTGTGCTGAGTTAATAGTAGTAGTAGTTATAGTAGAGCATGTGTGTCTGCTTCAGTTGTTTCAATGACCCACTGCTTCCTAAATGTTTGCATTATTCTACAATACAATAGAAATTGGCCCCACCCATCTGATTTCAGATACATAGGTATGATAACTCACAAAATCAAGACTCGTATCTTCAAGCACCACAGCAATATTAGGTGAAAGTGTTGCAAAACCAAACAAACTTTTCATTTTGTGAGAGCAAGATACTGTGAAAATGATATTGAGTGGTCAATCATTTAGAAACCAATAGCAGATAATAATCCAGAGAGTGTCCCATGCATACTATTTAAGAAAGAATGGAGGTGGGTGTTCATTATAAGAACTAACATAATTGGCCTTTGTTAGAAATCGGGGTCTCTAGTTGGCAATGGTTTGCACCTTTGTCCAGATAGGGACCCTTCCTTCTAGTCAGGATAAGAGGTATACACTTCTAAAATAACCCCTGCTCACTCCTTTGGTAGCTTGGCATGAGCAATCAGGCTTATTTCAGAGGCAATGTGCAAAGCATTTGCACATAACACACAGTATTGCAGTGAAAGCATAACAAAAGGACACCACACCAGTTTTAGAAAAATAACCAATGCAAACAAGACCAAAATGATAAAAGACCAACATACAGTAATCAAAAATATGCACTTTGCAAGAATGACTTTAAAATGCAGTTCCTTAAAGCCGGTAGCTCCGTCCGGGGCTTCCGCAGTGATGAAAACAACAGATTTGAACAGTTCCGGCCGACCACGTCGGTGCAGACTGACATCAGTGTCAGCTGACTCGTAAACAGTACCTTTGGTTCCAGCCGACTGCGTCAGTGCAGGCCAGTTGTGGCAACCATCACGTTTGCGATATGAAGCGTAGTGGTGCGGTGTGCAGTGCCCTCAAGTTGCGGTGCAGGCAGCGGCTCGGTGACGGTCATCCAGTGGCATCGGTAAGACCAGGGCTGCGGTGCCAAGCAGGATGGTGCTCGTGCGGTGCTGACAGGTCACAGTGCAAGCGGCAGTGCCGGTTGATGGGAGTTGGCATCGGTCGGCCCAGACTGTGGTGTGGGACGGGGTGGTGCATCATGTGACTTACGATCAGTGCCCCCAAACCACGGTGCAGTCTCGGGTGGCGAGGTCAGCGTGCAGAGACATCGTTGGTGAGACCAGGGCAGCGGAGTGAAGCAAGGTGGTGCGGAGTGCAGTGCCCACAGGTTGCAGTGCAAGTAGGGGCTCAGTGGCGGGGGTGATCGTCATCGGTGAGACCAGGGTTGTGGTGCGAAGTGCAGCGGTGCCTTCTGCAGTGCCTTCAGGACATGGAGCGAGCAACGTGTCGGTGACGGGTCGGCTGCTTTCCCCCTCTGTGGCAACTGAAACCCGCGGTTCCAGAGGCGGTACCCAGAGGTAAGTGAAGTCTTTGCTGTCCATGAGGCTTTGTGAACAGGAGGCAAGCTCTATTTCAAGCCCTTAGAGATACTCAGCGACAAGTGAAGAAAGTTCAGTCCAGTCCTTTCACTGTCCAAGGCCGAAGCAGGGACTGCAGGCCAACCCAGCAAAGCAACAACACAGCAAAGGGGCAGTACTCCTCCTGGCAGCTCTTCTTCTTGGCAGGTTCCTTGATCCAAGCGAGTTCTAAAGTTCTGGGGTCTGGGTCCCAATATTTATACTCAGTTTCTCTTGGGCAGAGAGTGTCCATGCTCAGTCCAAACCAGTTTGGCACTGTTGTGCCTGTCGCACTGCAGGCGGTGGCGAAGGACTACAAAACGGGCCAGATCCCGAAGCTGAACGCTTTGCGTTCTAGCATTTCGGGAATAGTCCGTATCCTCTTCCGCTTCACTTACTCACATTTGTCTTGTTCCTGTGACCGGTTCCTGGCATTCTGCTCGGCTTCGTCACAGCTCGGCTCCCTACACTTACCGGCATACGTCCTGTTCCTGTGGTGGGATCCTGGCGTTCCTCACGGTTTCGTCACAGCTCCTCCACGCTGGCTCCTGAAACCTTGTCCTCTCCTGGTGGCGAGCTCTTGGCGTTCTTCTGGGCTCACACACACAAATCCTGAATCGCGACAAAGGAAAACAAAACAACCAACCAGTCATTCTGAATCACGGTAAAGGCGTGTATGCACTACCAAAGTTATTTTGTTAAAAACATATAGGTGTAAACACTTATCTAAAGTTGGTGCCTTCGTCTCTGGAGATCTGTTCCTTTTTCCTTTTTTCAACCTCGCTGAACCAAGATGTGCTCCTAAAAACACAAAAAGATGATGTTATTTCTCCCTCAAATTAGATAGTCACAATATTACTTTCCCTTGAAATTAAAGAGGAATTACCATAGTTTTTTAGTATTAAGTTCCCACATTGTACTATCAAGTTGCTAGTTGACATTGTAGTTTACTGAAGATCTCCTGATATCCTGGAATCATACAAGAAAGACATAGGTGGGTGTTATTGAGTTTGTCTTTTATCTCCGTTCCTTCAAAATTGTTGCATTGCCTCACTGGTGCTACTAATTTTGTCTTTGCTTTAGATAGAATCACATGTCCCACTCGACCAGTTGTTCGATGTACAACGGAAGAAGGGAGTCGCTAAGGTAGTTAGTGAGAGATAATCTTGCCTATATTATTATTTTAATACAGTCTTTTCTGCATACTCATATACTCTATCTCTTTCTCATTAGGATGAACTCCCTACTGCCTGATCCTATGCTTTAGTGGGGAACATCCTGGGACACCTTCACTCTTTCTTATTCCCTTCCCTTCTTCCCCTGTTTTACTACTGGTGCTTTGACTCAGTTGGGTACAGTGAGTGACTAAGGGGGAGTCAGGACCTTTCATCTTGCATGTCGCTCCTGCGGATTCGTAAGTAGACCTTGACCTCTCTGTCCCAGCTTCCTGGGAGGAGGTGGAGGCAGCATTGTCCAAGGCAGACCAGGCCCATTCAGGTGCAAGGAAATCTCCTCCCACTACTCTAAATTCCGGCCCAGGTCTATTCATCTCAGCCCTGACTCATCCAGGAAAGGCAGGACACACCTCTACATCCCCAGTGGCTGTCTGAAGAGAATGCACATCTCCAGCCCCTGTCACTCCAAAGCCAGACAGTCAATCCACAACCCAGCAGAGGCACACAGGATGGCTAAGCAAGAAAAGACCTACTTTCTAAAAGTGGAATTTTCAAACACAGAACATAAAAATCATCTTTACTAAAAGATGCATTTCTACATTCTGAGTTCAAGCATACTAAACTCTATTTCTCTATCTTGTCCCAGTGGGAAGGTATACTCATAAGATGTTATGAAGTATTCCCCATTCTATCCTGTGGGACAGATAACCTCTCAATAGTGAAAAAAGGAAATACACTGTATTTCACTATCAGAACATGTCACACCCACCAGTACATGTCCTACCTTTCAAATACACTGCACCCTGCCCATAGGGGTACCTTGGCCCTACCTTAGGGGTGACTCATATGAAATAAAAGGGAAGGTTAGGGCTTGGCAAGTGATGGCACTTGCCAAGTCAACATGGCAGTAAAAACTGTGTGCAGACAGTGCAGTGGCAGGTCTGAGAACCCTTTGAAAAGCAGTTTGTGTGGGTGGTACAACCAGTGCTGCAGACTCCCTAGCAGCATTCGATTTACAGGCCCTGGCACTCTCAGTGCACTTTACTAGGGACTTACCAGTAAATCAAATATGCCAAACGTGGAAACACCAATCCATAATACAATTAACAATATGTGCACTTGAACGTTAACACTGGACAGCAGTGAGAAAGCTCGCAGATACACTAAACCAGCAAAAGCAGAGTCAAAACCAAGAGATCAGAAAGCAAAAGGACAGAGGAAACACGCCAATAGATGCCAGGTCTAACAGCCTTAACAACATGTCTTTAGCAAACTGATTTCATTCTGTTCTTTGTATCAAACCTCATAGCTACATCCTCAATTTTCAAATGGGACTGCCACATCTCTGGGACGACTATAATATTCCACTTTCACCTGTACCCGATTGAAAGTACACGTCCTAAATATAGGATCTCTGTTAATGAACATCATTCACCTTGCCAATTGTGAAGGCAATTTAACCATATAAACATTGCATTATGTTTATCCTTACTTGCACTGTTGCCATGTGTGGACTAATAAGGGCTTCTTTTTAGCTATAGGTGTATTTTCAGCAGGCACACAAGTACCTCAGCGTTCACATTCGCATTGTCATTGCGACCTCTGCAAACACCGCAAGAATTAGCCTGGGCCTACAATTCCTAGGAGCCTGTATTTGAAGATGACAGGTTTGGTGGATATTGATATCACCAGTATAACTTTTCTTTCAGTCACACCTTATGATACCACCCTCTCACTTACACACACATATCCCAGCCCTCACTTGAACCAATCTGGAAGAGCTTTAAATACGCTTTGCTCTTCTCTGGCTACAATGAGCCTTGGATTGGATTGCTTGTACATTCCCAATGGACGAGTTCTGAGTGATCTATAACATGAAACCTTATCACTATCAGCTTTATAGTTATGAGACTGAATGCAACAGTGCAATGGCTTTATTGTTGGCATGCCTTTATATCCATTTAAACATATAGACATATGCAGTGTGAAAAATTCCTCTAGTGAGGCCCCCTCCCCTTTGATACCAAGAGTGGAGACAGCCAAGGTAAGACCTACACATCTCTTAGTTTGGGCATGAATAACTTCTTTCCATTTGCATGGTGTGAACCCACATGTTTTCTACACAACTGTGTGTGCAGTAGCATTGTCTCACTCCCACCCTTAATAATTCTTGCAATTATGTTATTTTGAAATGCGAACTCGTTGCTGCATATATATATATATATCAAGATCGCGAGCAGCGATCGAAACGCGTCGTGGCACGCACTATGCCTGGAACACTTGGGTGTTTTATTTTGGACAATAAATCACTGCTTTGAGAACTTACACTCTGGAGTCTGCTGCATTTCTTCGTGTGCTGTGGTCCGTACCTGGGCAGTCCCGTCGAGGGCATTGACGGGCCGGGACTTTGTTGCTATATATATATAAGGACCATGTGGATTTCTTAGATGTGAGCATCTTTATCCGTGATGGGGAAATAGCAACCACTCTACATAGGAAAAGCACTGCTGGCAATTCCACTTTGCATGCCAGCAGTGCTCACCCCAAACATATAATTAACAATATCCCTTATGGTGAGCTATTACGGCTTAAGCGAATTTGCAGCACGGAGACAGAGTTGGCAACTTGTACCAATCAAGCGCTTATGAGATTTAGACAAAGGGGTTACAAAGAATCCATCCTGAATCAGGCAGTTAACAAAATGAATGCTAAATCTAGAGCCTCTTTATTTGCAGATACGGGGGTGGATAACATGGTTTCAGATGAAATTGATAACAATTCTGTTCCCAGATTTGTGACAACTTACAACAAACAGGAAAGGAAAATTAGAGCCATTATTACACGCAGTTGGCCTATACTTCTGACTGATGCGGTTTTAGCTCCGAGGCTTCCAATAAGTCCTACTATTACTTACAGGAAAGGACCCTCGATGAAAACCCAAATTGCCAAAAACAGCCCTGAATTAGGCAAAGAAAAATGTGGTTACAACCCCGGCCGGGGTTTGTCAAATGTTCCAGCTGCAGGGCTTGCAGATTTGGAATTAATACCACACAATATGCCACCCCATTCAGTCCAGACATGGTTACCATTAAAGGGAGTTATAACTGCAGGACCGAATATGCAGTTTATGTTCTGACATGCACCTGTGGCTTGCGTTATGTGGGCAGCACCAAGCTACAGGTGCATGTCAGAATCCTCCAACATCTTCGAGCCATTGTAAATAACGATGGCTCGTATCCTGTAGCCAGGCATTTTAAACAAGAACATAGCAATGATTTGAAGTGTTTGACATATTTTGTAATCACAGCGATTCCTAAACCACGTAGAGGAGGTGACAGGGATAAGATGTTGAGAAGGATGGAATCCAGGTTAATATTAGAACTGGATAGCAAATTCCCTAACGGTTTAAATACCACAGAAGATCTGTATCACTTTCTATAAAGTATACAAACAGCAATGTATTTTATTCAGAATCTGGACTTGGTTATTGTTTTTTCAAGGGGCGATTTTTTTATTTTTTATTTTTTCATATTTAATGTGGTTGGCCTCCTTGCAATAAGATTGTTTTTAAATACACACTTCACTCATTTTTTATTTTCACATGGGTCTCAAGTAGCACGAGTATTTTTGCATTGACATTGACTAAGAGGAGCAGTAGATTCTGGTTAAAACATGTGTATATGTTGAAATATCACAATCAATGATTTTAAAACATGATGGTAGAACAATAATAATGGGGTCTTGAAGTTATTATCTATCTTGCGATATTTGCACTGAGTTTCCATCACGCATTTATGCGGTGAATGAAGTATGCAGATGGACTCACAATGAGATTTGCCATTTTTTGTATAAGGTAATTATGTTTACAAAGAAAAGCGTATTTTGCACATAATGTTTTGAGGTATATGTTTTTAAATATATTTTTTTGCGTGATTTGCACATATTTATTAGAAAGGCAAGAATTGGCTGTATTCGTACATGGATTTATGTTTACAGCGTAGGCAACAATTGCGACGCAAGGCTTTCCTTTTTAAGCATATATTTAAAAACATTTTATGGGTTTCGCTTGTATTCATCACTAGTAGTAAGACATTAATGTAAGCAGGGACACTAGAGATGTTAGTGTCCAATATCGGCACAAATTTCAAAATTGCATTCAAGCATTCAAATTATTATTAGAGTCTGTTTTCTTTATTATTTATTTCTCATTGCCATTTGTTTGATATTTTATTTCAACAATTATGACATTGTATATTGTGATGTGATTGTGATGTGGAAAACAGAGGGATCATTGCCTTTTAACAGTCGTTATATGCATAGTATTTTGTCCATGTCAGTCTAACACGTGGTGTGCACTTAGCAAATTTAAAAACATGGCGGGCCGTATCTGACTATCTGTGAGCAAGGACATTTTGTCCGAAACGCGTCAGAGTGCAGCTCTGTAAATAAAAACATCACCAGTGCCATATACCTGGGATTCGTGTGGTCTCTGTTCGCCTGGCAGTGTGCGGAAGTGCGGAAGTGCAGAGACGACGTGTTTTTATCGATATATATATATATATATGTATATATATATATATATATATATATATATATATATATATATTCACTGAAAAAACCATAGGTTTTAGGGACAGTTATAGTTAGTTGGACATTTCACTTGTACAAAACCATAGAAATTCCCCCGTTATAGTTAGTTCAGCTAACTATAACTCGCGCCCCCGCAATGCACTGCTGATGACGTCACATATTACATCACTCATGACATGGTCAGTGACATCACTGATGACATCACTGATGACATCTCAAATGACATCACTGATGACATCATCTATGTGATAATTTGATGCATCTTCTCACACCCTAATATAACCTTTGATACACCCACTCTAAATTACAGACTGCCATTCTCAAAACCATAGACACTCCAACACCAATAACTACATACCCACTCACTGATTCTTAGGTCTACACACACATCCACTCACTCACCCGTACAGTCACTCATACTTACGGTCACTCAGTATAGGACTATCATATGCACTCATACACCTACATAGACACTCACACACCGCCACTCATCCATAGAGGTACTCACACACCTAGTCAGTCATGCAAATAATTAAACACACTGCCATTTACTCACCTGTACAGTTATCCACCCACCAGCTCACTTACTCATACAAATACTAGCACATTCTTATGCTCTTATACAATCACTGATACAAGCACACACTCATCCATACAGTCACTCTCACAATCACACACTCTCGCTTATAGCTATTTATATACTCCAACTCACATATATACTGCCTTTCACATATGTAGTTACTCACACATGTACCACTGGGACATACATTCACTCACTAACACACTCTTACACACACTCACCCACCCATACAGTCCATCACAGATGCACTCTTGAAACCATCCACCCAGTGAATCACCCACTCACACATCTATGCACAGAGTCGCACACACCCCACCCACACAAACACTCAGGCACCCATACAGATACTCAGACAACCAATCAATAACTCATATAGACACTCATGTAGCTATTCAAAAACCCATGCAGCCACTTACACAGCAACAGACAGACGGATACAGACATTCACCCAGTTTAGTCACTAACCCATGCATTCAGTAAGATACGTTTAATCACTCACTTATAGAGTTAGTCACGCACCTACTAAATCATCCATACAGACACTTATACACCCACTCATTCTTCAATACGCCTTTCCCTATATATATTAAACATATTTAAACTTTACAGAAACACACAGTCACTGGATGATGTCATCAGTGATGTCATTTGAGATGTCATCAGTGATGTCACTGACCATGTCATGAGTGATGTAATATGTGATGTCATCAGCAGTGCATTATGGGCGCGAGTTATAGTTAGCTGAACTAACTATAACGGGGAATTTCACGGGTTTTGTACGAGTGAAATGTCCAACTAACTATAACTGTGCCTGAAACCTATGGTTTTTTCAGTGAATTTCAAAGGTTTTTTAAATGCTAATTCCTAACTATAACATGTCTGAAACCTATGGTTTTTTTCAGTGAATTTCAAAGGTTTTGTAAATGACAATTTTTAAATGTATTAATTGTTATATTTATTTTTTTGATACTGATTTACTACATTTTTTTTAACTATTTATTTTTAGATATTTTATTTTTTAAATTACATTGTAATTACATTATACATTACATTACAAAATATACTTTCTCAGAATTTATATTTTTATTATTTGGCAACTTTTTTGCATGAAATGGGCGACATACTGGGAGCGGATAGTTGTGTGAGAGAGGATGGCTTACCTTCAATATATCAACTAACTGTGGGGAAGGCAGCAGCAGGGCTTCTCCTTAGACAGCTAGAACCTAGTTATTATAAAAGTTGGCTCCAAGTGTCTGAAAGCAGCTAGAATGGTATGGAGTAAAATAAGTAAAATTATTAAAATCCCTAAATGTAACAGATATACTCCATTGTGGGGAACCTCGATGTTCCCAGTTGAGCTCTCGGATGGTATGGCCAGAGAGTGGGCACAGGCTGGTATACAGCGAGTGGGGAACCTACTCAACGATAACTCAGAAATATTGTCGTTTTCTGAACTGGTTTGGAAGTTTGGGATTAATAATAGATCATATTTTAAATATATTCAAATAAGGGGATGCATAAAGAATCTAGCCGGCAGACAGAAAAACCTTCGAGTATTACCATTAATGGATAAGGTTTATCGGGGAGATGGGAGGATTGGGGAGTTTTATAAAACACTAATGGAAACAATACCTGATGATTTAGAGAAAACAGAGACAAAATGGGCATTAAAACTAGGGGATGATGATATAGACCTAGATATGTCATTAAAAATGGGCGAGAATATATTTTTGGCTGCAAACCTTCAAGCACAACACTATAAAACCCTTTTTAACTTATACTATACTCCAGCAAAACTTTTTGGTTGGGGGAAACGTGATAACGATCAGTGTCCTAGATGCCATCATAGCCCTGCGGATATCACTCATATGTTTTATGCATGCAAATCCTTGATCCCTTTAAAAAAGGGTATAGAAATTTTTTGGCATGAATCGATTAACTGTGCAATTGAGTTCAGTGCTCCGCTGATGTTATTTGGATATGATTGCCGAATTGGGCTAGTATCTGCACATCGGGACTTTGTTTTTGTTACAATAGCGGTCGCTAGGCTATTAATTGCTACAGCTTGGAAAGATTCGGAGCCACCGGTATATACTGCCTGGCTTCATCGCCTACTGAATATATATACTCTGGAAATGGCTCTTTATAAAAACAAGGGCCATCGGGCCAGAAGGAAAGGGGATAAGATCTGGGCACCTATGACAAATTGGCTGGAAAAAGCCATGGCGTGCTGGGGAATAGAATAGGAATAGGGTAATATAAGATTATAGATACAGGGAGGGGCAAAAAGGAAAACAATGTAATGTGATGCTCTTTTTTTGGCTTTTACTCTTTTTTCTTTAAAGGTTATGCATGGATTGCTGAAGTGTGAATATCTTTTATTTTGTTTTCTGTTTAATGATGTACCTGATGGCATAAAAAAAAAAAAAGTAAAAACATTATACATTACATTACAAAATATACTTTCTCAGAATGATTTACTTTAGTTTAAATACTTTGCAAATAGGCAATAGACTTTTAAGTACAGTAGTTACAGTTGTTGCAATGGGCAACACAATTTCAAACACAATGCAACATTGAGCTCAATGTGAATTTCTAGTTAAATGCAATTAGTTACTTTATGGATTACTTTTCTAACCACAGGACTGGATCCTAGATTCAGTCCTGGGACATCTCCTGTAAACAGTTGAGTAAAAGCGTTTTGGTTACAGTAGTGATTTTTAAGGAATATTATTGTATTTTAAAAGTTGACACAGAAACTTTTTCAAATAGAATCACTAATGTTATCCTATGGGAGGAAATTCACTTAGCAGGTAAGTAGTGTTATCGTTACTTTTTCTTACTCAGTGGTGGATCCTGGATCCAGCACTGGTGCATCTCCTGTAAACAGTTGAAAGAATGCGTTTAAGTCATACATGCGATTTTTAAGAAATATTTGTAGTTTGTGAAAATCGACACTTTGAAACTTTTCTGCTGAAAACCAGACAATGGATTCCTATGGAAGGAAATACAAGTTACTGGTAAGTACGGTTAGAATTACTTTTCAGGGTCAGTGCTGGGCTAAAAGATGCAGCACTGGGTTCTCTCCTGATAACAGGTGAGTAAATCGGAATTCGTAGTTCGGCTGATTTTAGAGGAATATTATAAAGTTCCAAAACTCCACACTTAGAAGAATTTCCAAGTGAAACCAGTCAATGTTAGCCTATGGAAGGAAATTCAAGTTACTGGTAAGTACGGTTAGAATTACTTTTCAGGATCTGTACTGGGCTCAAAGATGCAGCACTGAGGTCTCTCCTGATAACAGGTGAGTAAATTGGAATTCGTAGTTCAGCGGATTTTAGAGGAATATTATAAAGTTACAAAACTCCACACTTAGAAGAATTTCCAAGTGAAACCAGTCAATGTTAGCCTATGGAAGGAAATTCAAGTTACTGGTAAGTACGGTTAGAATTACTTTTCAGGATCTGTACTGGGCTCAAAGATGCAGCACTGAGGTCTCTCCTGATAACAGGTGAGTAAATTGGAATTCGTAGTTCAGCGGAGTTTAGAGGAATATTATAAAGTTACAAAACTCCACACTTAGAAGAATTTCCAAGTGAAACCAGTCAATGTTAGCCTATGGAAGGAAATTCAAGTTACTGGTAAGTACGGTTAGAATTACTTTTCAGGATCAGTACTGGGCTCAAAGATGCAGCACTGAGGTCTCTCCTGATAACAGGTGAGTAAATCGGAATTCGTAGTTCTGCTGATTTTAGAGGAATATTTGTATGTTTCAAAATCGACACTTAGAAACTTTTTCAGCAAAAAGCAGGCAATGATATCCTATGGAAGGAAATTCAAGTTACTGGTAAGTACGGTTAAAATTACTTTTCAGGATCAGTACTGGGCTCAAAGATGCAGCACTGAGGTCTCTCCTGATAACAGGTGAGTAAATCGGAATTCGTAGTTCTGCTGATTTTAGAGGAATATTTGCACAATGGTGAAGTAAGGGGGTGGGGCCTGAGGTGACATGTCTGCAAACACGCCCTGTGGCACGTTTTAAGTTGGAGAATTAATTCCTCCTCAATCCCGAGGGTCCCTAGGGGCCAAGTAGCCCACCAGGAACCTCCAGTATGCACTCAGGGGCTGCGTTGCAGAGAGGTGTACAGAGGCCACGCCCTTTTACAACACTCTGCAACGCAGCTCCGTGGCGCTTACTGGAGGTACCTGGTGGGCTAGTTGGCCCCCAGGGACCCTCAGGATTGAAGAGGATTTAATTCCCCATCTTAAAACGCGCCACGGGGCCTGTTTGCACACATGTCACCTGAAGCCCCGCCCCTCCCTTCACCACTGTGCAAACGCGCCCGTGGCGCGCTTTAAGTTGGGGATTAAGTCCCCTTGAATCCTGAGGGTCCCTGGTGTCCAACTAGCCCACCATGTACCTTCCAAAGCGCACAGAGCTGCATTGCAGAGAGGTGTAAAAGGGGCGTGGCCTCTGTACACCTCTCTGCAACGCAGCCCCTGGCGCATACTGGTGGTTCCTGGTAGGCTAGTTGGCCCCTGGGACCCCAGTATTCAAGGGGAATTCGTTCTCATCTGCAAACGCGCCAGGGGGCGCGTTTGCAGACTGCTGCAGAGAGGGGGCGGGCCTCCGGCACGATGCCGGTCTTTTTTATTTTTTTTAAATTTTTTTTTGTATGGGAGGGGGGCTGCGTGGCCCCCCTTCCCTGGGCCTCTATTGGCCCCGGGGACCCCATCCCCCGGGGCATGCCCTCTTTTAAAAAAAATTAATATTTGGAGGGGGGTTGCGTGGCCCCCCTCCTCAGGCCATTTAAGGCCCCGGGGACCCCATCCCCCGGGGCCGGCCTTAACCTTTTTTTTGCAAGTTTTTTTATTTTTGGGGAGGGGGGCTGCGTGGCCCCCCTCCCGGGCCACTAATGGCCCCGGGGACCCCATCCCCCGGGGCCTGGCCACTCGTTGGGGACCGTGGGGGGGTCCCCAATCCCCACACGGTCCCGCCGGCTCTTCACGTCCTGCGGGAGCCGGCATTGCTTTTCCATAAGGGGAGCTGCTGACATGCAGCTCCCCTTATGGAAAAGCAATTCTGCTTTGCTTCAATGAAGCAGCAAGTTTGCAATGACAGGACGGGAGCCGCGAGGCTCCCGTCCTGCCATTGAAACAGCAGTGTCCCGGGGTAGGCACCCCGGGACACTGCAGGAGCCGGCCCTGGGGGTGGCGTTCCCCAGGGCCACCACAGGCTTCCAGGAGGGGGCCTCGCAGCCCTCCCTTCACATTGCACAGCCCCGGGAGGTGGTGGTCCCCGGGTTTCTGGGTCCGAAACGGACCCCCACATTTCTTTTTCTAAGTGCCCCGGGGAGGTGGCGGTCTCGGGCGTGTGGGGGCTGGAGCCCCCACACAGGTTATTTAAAATAAAAAAGAAGCCCCGGGGGTGGCGGTCTCGGGCTGCGGGAGGGCGGAGAGCCCTCCCTCACCATTTTTTATTTAAAGCCCCGGGGTGGCGGTCCCCGGGCTTGTGGGGCCTTAGAGGCCCCCCTATAAAATATAAATTAAACCCCGCATGCCCCCGGGACTTGGCCCACCCGGGGGCAAAATAGCCTCGAAGCGCAGGAGACCGCGCTTCGATTTTTTTTTTTTACGGCGGGATCCGCGCACCCTAAGCATATCCCGCTGATTTAAAAAAAAAAAATGCTTTTTTCTGCCCAGGGGGTCCTTGTGGGACCCCCTGAGCAGACCTAGGGAGTCAGGGTGTTTCTACCCTGCCCCCTTGTTGTGTTTGGTGACGTGTTTCTGTGCCTCTAATCACGGCGGAATCCGCGCACCCTAAGCGCATCCCGCTGATTTAAAAAAAAATGCTTTTTTCTGCCCAGGGGTGCTTGTGGGACCCCTGAGCAGACCTAGGGGTCAGGGTGTTTCTACCCTGCCCACTTTCTGCGCTTGCGCACTTGCTTCTGTCCTCGGTTCTACCGAGGGATAAATGGCTGCCAACACTTCCTGATTTGGAGTGTTGACAGCCACTTGACAGCCAATTAGCATGCAGCTCGTGATCGGAGGGCACGTGGACCCTACTCGGCCATAGATATATATGTGACTTTACTTTTGATTTTTCAGGAACTACTGAACGGATTTACACCATTTAAGCCAAAAGGCACAACACTGAACCAAGGGCTACCTATTTGCCAACTTTGGTGTAATTCAGTTCAGCAGTTCGGGCTGTAGCTGCGACTAAAGGTTCCTATGGAAAATTGCATGGGAAAACGCGTTTTGGGACACCCCTTTTTCTCGGCCCCCGCTGACGAATCACCCCGAGACTTTCAGGATAGGAGCGGACCGAACGCCCCAACAAGTTGGAAACTTTCGCAAAGATTCGCCAACCGGCGCCAACGTTATTTCAAATAGAATGTTGCGGATTTCCTATGGAACATAGGTCCTAACTATAACTATCTACTGGCGACCGCCAGTAGATAATATATATATATATATATATATATATATATATATATATATATATATATATATATATATATATATCTACTGGCGGTCGCCAGTAGATAGTTATAGTTACAACCTATTATCCATAGGAAATCCGCGACATTCTATTTGAAATAACTCTTGCGTCGGTTGACGAATCTTCGCGAAATTTTCAAACTTTATGGCCCGCTCCGGTCTGCTCCTACCCTGAAAGTCTCGGGGGATTCGTCAAGCGGGGGCCGAGAAAAAGGGGGGTCCCAAAACGCGTTTTCCCATGCAATTTTCCATAGGAAACTTTAGACACGGCTACAGCCTCGACTGCTGAACGGAATTACACCAAATTTGGCAAAGAGGTAGTTCTTGGTTCAGAAAGAACCCTTTTGTTAAATGGTGTAAATCCGTTCAGTAGTTGCTAAGAAAATCAAAAGTAAAAAGATAGTGATATCTATGGCCGAGTAGGGTCCGCGCATCCTCCCGATCACGAGCTGCATGTTAATTGGTTGTCAGCTGGCTGTCAACATTCCGATTCAGGAAATGTTGGCAGCCATTTTGTCCCTCGGTAGAACCGAGGGACAGAAACAAGTGCGCAAAGCGCACAAAGGGGGCAGGGTAGAAACATCCTGACCCCCTAGGTTTGCTCAGGGGTCCCACAAGGACCCCCTGGGCAAAAAAATAAACATTTTTTTAAAATCGGCAGGATGCGCTCAGGGTGCGCGAATCCTGCCGAAAAAATCGAAGCGCGGTCTCCCGCGCTCGATAGCTAATTGCCCCCGGGTGGGCCAAGTCCCGGGGGCATGCTGGGGGGTTAATTTTATGTGTGGGGGCCTCTAGGGTCTCCCCAAGCCCCGGGGACCACCACCCCCGGGGCTTTATGTAGTAATGGTGCGGGAGGGCTCTGAGCCTCCCGCAGCCCCGGGGACCACCACCTCCCCGGGCTTCTTTTTTAAATTAAAAACGTGTGTGGGGGCTCCAGCCCTCACACGCCCCGGGGACCACCACCTCCCGGGGCACTAAGAAAAATTAAAATGGGGGTCCGCTTTGGACTCCCAAGCCCCGGGGACCACCACCTCCCCGGGATTTCAAAATGTAGGGAGGGGGCCGCGCGGCCCCCTCCTGGAGCCCTTGATGGCCCTGGAGACCGCCACCCCCAGGGCCGGCTCCTGCAGTGTCCCGGGTCCCTACCCCCGGGACACTGCTGTTTGCAATGACAGGACGTGAGCCTCGCGGCTCCCGTCCTGTCATTGGAAACTTGCTTTGGATATTGGAAGAGAGAGCAGGAAACCTGCCTCTCTTCCAATATCCAAAGCCGATTGCTTTTCCACATGGGGAGCTGCATGTTAGCTGCTCCCCATGTGGAACAGCAATGCCGGCTCCCGTAGGACACGGGGAGCCGGCGGGACTGTGGGGGGTTTGGGGACCCCCCCACAGTCCCCAACGAGAGGCCAGGCCCCGGGGGATGGGGTCCCCGGGGCCATAGTGGCTCGGGAGGGGGCCACGCAGCCCCCTCCCCAAAGTAAAAACATTTACAAAATTTAAAAAAAAGTGTAAGGCCGGCCCCGGGGATGGGGTCCCCGGGGCCTTAAATGGCCTGGAGGAGGGGGCCACGCAGCCCCCTCCAAATAAAAAAAGAGGCCATGCCCCGGGGATTGTGTCCCCGGGGCCAATACAGGCCCAAGGAAGGGGGCCACGCGGCCCCCTTCCCGCTTTTTTTAATTTTAATAAAAAGGGGGTAAGGCCCTGGGGGATGGGGTCCCCAGGGCCTAATAATAGGAAAAGGAAGGGGGTTACACAGCTCCCCTTCAGGGGGAAAAAAACAAAAACAAACAAACGATCGGGCCCATAGGCCCCGCCCCTTCCTTCACCACTCTGCAAACGCGCCCCTGGCGCGTTTGCAGAGGGGGAACGACCTCCTTGAATACTGGGGGTCCCTGGGCCAACTAGCCCACCAGGAACCTCCAGTATGCGTCAGGGCTGCCTTGCAGAGAGGTGTACAGAGGCCACGCCCTTTTACACCTCTCTGCAACGCAGCTCTTTGGCACTTTTTGGAGGTATATGGTGGGCTAGTTGCACCCCAGGGACCCTCAGGATTCAAGGGGAGTTAATCCCCGACTTAAAACGCGCCACGGGGTGCGTTAGAGTAGTGGTGAAGGGAGGGGGCGGGCTTCAGGTGACATGTGTGCAAACAGGCTCCGTGGCGCGTTTTAAGATGGGGAATTAAATCCTCTTCAATCCTGAGGGTCTTGGGCCAACTAGCCCAACAGGTACGTCCAGAAAGCGCCACAGAGCTGCGTTGCAGAGAGGTGTAAAAAGGGGTGTGGCCTCTGTACATGTCTCTGCAACGCAGCCCCTGGCGCATACTGGAGGTTCCTGGTGGGCTAGTTGGCCCGTAGGGACCCTCATGATTCAAGGGGACTTAATCCCCCAACTTAAAACGCGCCACGGGGCGCGTTTGCACAGATGTCACCTCAGGCCCCGCCCCTCCCTTCACCATTGTGCAAATATTCCTCTAAAATCAGCCGAAATCCGAATTCCGATTTACTCACCTGTTATCAGGAGAGACCTCAGTGCTGCATCTTTCAGCCCAGTACTGATCCTCAAAAGTAATTTTAACCGTACTTACCAGTAACTTGAATTTCCTTCCATAGGATATCATTGCCTGCTTTTTGCTGAAAAAGTTTCTAAGTGTTGATTTTTGAAACATACAAATATTCCTCTAAAATCAGCCGAAATCCGAATTCTGATTTACTCACCTGTTATCAGGAGAGACCTCAGTGCTGAATCTTTCAGCCCAGTACTGGTCCTGAAAAGTAATTTTAACCGTACTTACCAGTAACTTGAATTTCCTTCATAGGCTAACATTGACTGGTTTCACTTGGAAATTCTTCTAAGTGTGGAGTTTTGGAACTTTAAAATATTCCTCTAAAATCAGCCGAAATACGAATTCCGATTTACTCACCTGTTATCAGGAGAGACCTCAGTGCTGCATCTTTCAGCCCAGTACTGATACTCAAAAGTAATTTTAACCGTACTTTACCGGTAACTTGAATTTCCTTCATAGGCTAACATTGACTGGTTTCACTTGGAAATTCTTCTAAGTGTGGAGTTTTGGAACTTTCAAATATTCCTCTAAAATCAGCCGAAATACGAATTCCGATTTACTCACCTGTTATCAGGAGAGACCTCAGTGCTGCATCTTTCAGCCCAGTACTGGTCCTGAAAAGTAATTTTAACCGTACTTACCGGTAACTTGAATTTCCTTCATAGGCTAACATTGACTGGTTTCACTTGGAAATTCTTCTAAGTGTGGAGTTTTGGAACTTTAAAATATTCCTCTAAAATCAGCCGAAATACGAATTCCGATTTACTCACCTGTTATCAGGAGAGACCTCAGTGCTGCATCTTTCAGCCCAGTACTGATCCTCAAAAGTAATTTTAACCGTACTTACCGGTAACTTGAATTTCCTTCATAGGCTAACATTGACTGGTTTCACTTGGAAATTCTTCTAAGTGTGGAGTTTTGGAACTTTAACATATTCCTCTAAAATCAGCCGAAATACGAATTCCGATTTACTCACCTGTTATCCGGAGAGACCTCAGTGCTGCATCTTTCAGCCCAGTACTGATCCTCAAAAGTAATTTTAACCGTACTTACCAGTAACTTGAATTTCCTTCCATAGGATATCATTGCCTGCTTTTTGCTGAAAAAGTTTCTAAGTGTTGATTTTTGAAACATACAAATATTCCTCTAAAATCAGCCGAAATCCGAATTCTGATTTACTCACCTGTTATCAGGAGAGACCTCAGTGCTGCATCTTTCAGCCCAGTACTGGTCCTGAAAAGTAATTTTAACCGTACTTACCAGTAACTTGAATTTCCTTCCATAGGCTAACATTGACTGGTTTCACTTGGAAATTCTTCTAAGTGTGGAGTTTTGGAACTTTAAAATATTCCTCTAAAATCAGCCGAAATACGAATTCCGATTTACTCACCTGTTATCAGGAGAGACCTCAGTGCTGCATCTTTCAGCCCAGTACTGATCCTCAAAAGTAATTTTAACCGTACTTACCAGTAACTTGAATTTCCTTCCATAGGATATCATTGCCTGCTTTTTGCTGAAAAGTTTCTAAGTGTTGATTTTTGAAACATACAAATATTCCTCTAAAATCAGCCGAAATCCGAATTCTGATTTACTCACCTGTTATCAGGAGAGACCTCAGTGCTGCATCTTTCAGCCCAGTACTGGTCCTGAAAAGTAATTTTAACCGTACTTACCAGTAACTTGAATTTCCTTCCATAGGCTAACATTGACTGGTTTCACTTGGAAATTCTTCTAAGTGTGGAGTTTTGGAACTTTAAAATATTCCTCTAAAATCAGCCGAAATACGAATTCCGATTTACTCACCTGTTATCAGGAGAGACCTCAGTGCTGCATCTTTCAGCCCAGTACTGATCCTCAAAAGTAATTTTAACCGTACTTACCAGTAACTTGAATTTCCTTCCATAGGATATCATTGCCTGCTTTTTGCTGAAAAAGTTTCTAAGTGTTGATTTTTGAAACATACAAATATTCCTCTAAAATCAGTCGAAATCCGAATTCTGATTTACTCACCTGTTATCAGGAGAGACCTCAGTGCTGCATCTTTCAGCCCAGTACTGGTCCTGAAAAGTAATTTTAACCGTACTTACCGGTAACTTGAATTTCCTTCATAGGCTAACATTGACTGGTTTCACTTGGAAATTCTTCTAAGTGTGGAGTTTTGGAACTTTAAAATATTCCTCTAAAATCAGCCGAAATACGAATTCCGATTTACTCACCTGTTATCAGGAGAGACCTCAGTGCTGCATCTTTCAGCCCAGTACTGATCCTGAAAAGTAATTTTAACCGTACTTACCAGTAACTTGAATTTCCTTCCATAGGATATCATTGTCTGGTTTTCAGCAGAAAAGTTTCAAAGTGTCGATTTTCACAAACTACAAATATTCCTAAAAATCGCCTGTATGACTTAAACGCATTCTTTCAACTGTTTACAGGAGATGCACCAGTGCTGGATCCAGGATCCAACACTGAGTAAGAAAAAGTAACGATAACAGTTTTTAACTTCTAAGTGAATTTCCTTCCATAGGATAACATTGGTGATTCTATGAGAAAAAGTTTCTAAGTGTGAACTTTTAAAGTACAATAATATTCCTTAAAAATCACGACTGTAACCAAAACGCTTTTACTCAACTGTTTACAGGAGATGTCCCAGGACTGAATCTAGGATCCAGTAATGTGGTTAGAAAAGTAATCCATAAAGTAACTAATTGCATTTAACTAGAAATTCACATTGAGCTGAATGTTGCATTGTGTTTGAAAATGTGTTGCCCATTGCAACAACTGTAACTACTGTACTTAAAAGTCTATTGCCTATGTGCAAAGTAATTAAACTAAAGTAATTCATTCTGAGAAAGTATTTTTTGTAATGTAATGTATAATGTAATTACAATGTAATTTAAAAAATAAAATATGTAAAAAAAATTGTTTCTAAAAAATTTGGAAATCAGTATGAAAAAAATTTATATAACAATTAATACATTTAAAAATTGTCATTTACAAAACCTTTGAAATTCACTGAAAAAACTGTAGGTTTCAGACATGTTATAGTTACAAATTAGCATTTAAAAACCTTTGAAATTCACTGAAAAACCATAGGTTTCAGGGACGTTATAGTTACAAATTAGCATTTAAAAACCTTTGAAATTCACTGAAAAAACCATAGGTTTTAGGGACAGTTATAGTTAGTTGGACATTGCACTCGTACAAAACCCGTGAAATTCCCCCGTTATAGTTAGTCCAGCTAACTATAACTCGCGCCCCGCAATGCACTGCTGATGACGTCACATATTACATCACTCATGACATGGTCAGTGACATCACTGATGACATCACTGATGACATCTCAAATGACATCACTGATGACATCATCCACGTGATAATCTGATGCACCTCCTCACACCCTAATATAACCTTTGATACACCCACTCTAAATTACAGACTGCCATTCGCAAAACCATAGACACTCCAACACCAATAACTACATACCCACTCACTGATTCTTAGGTCTACGCACACATCCACTCACTCACCCGTACAGTCACTCATACTTACGGTCACTCAGTACAGGACTATCATATGCACTCATACTCCTATATAGACACTCAAACACCGCCACTCATCCATAGAGGTACTCACACACCTAGTCAGTCATGCAAATAATTAAACACACTACCATTTACTCACCTATACAGTTATACACACACCAGCTCACTTACTCATACAAATAGTAGCACATTCTTACGCTCTTATACAATCACTGATACAAGCACACACTCATCCATACAGCCACTATCACAATCACTCACTCTCGCTTATAGCTATTTATATACTCCAACACACATATATACTGCCTTTCACATATGTAGTTACTCACACATGTACCACTGGGACATACATTCACTCACTAACACACTCTTACACACACTTACCCACCCATACAGTCTATCACAGTTGCACTCTTGAAACCATCCACCCAGTGAATCACCCACTCACACATCTATGCACAGAGTTGCACACACCCCTCCCACACAAACACTCAGGCACCCATACAGATACTCAGACAAGCATTCAATAACTCATATAGACACTCATGTAGCTATTCACAAACACATGCAGCCACTTACACAGCAACAGACAGACGGATACAGACATTCACCCAGTTTAGTCACTAACCCATGCATTCAGTAAGATACGTTAAATCACTCACTTATAGAGTCAGTCACGCACCTACTAAATCATCCATACAGACACTTACACACCCACTCATTCTTCAATACGTCTTTTCCTATATATATTAAAAATATTTAAACTTTACAGAAACACACAGTCACTGGATGATGTCATCAGTGATGTCATCAGTGATGTCATTTGAGATGTCATCAGTGATGTCATCAGTGATGTCACTGACCATGTCATGAGTGATGTAATATGTGACGTCATCAGCAGTGCATTATGGGGCGCGAGTTATAGTTAGCTGGACTAACTATAACGGGGAATTTCACGGGTTTTGTACGAGTGCAATGTCCAACTAACTATAACTGTCCCTAAACCTATGGTTTTTTCAGTGAATATAAATATATATATATATATATATATATATATTCACTGAAAAACCATAGGTTTCAGGGGCGTTATAGTTAGTTGGACATTTCACTCGTACAAAACCATAGCAATTCCCCTTATAGTTAGTTCAGCTAACTATAACTCGCGCGCCCGCAATGCACTGCTGATGACGTCACATATTACATCACTCATGACATGGTCAGTGACATCACTGATGACATCACTGATGACATCTCAAATGACATCACTGATGACATCACTGATGACATCATCCTTGTGATAGAGTGGCAGACCTTCTCTCACCCTAATATAACCTTTGATACACACACTCAAAAATACAAACTAACATTTTCAAAACAATGGGCATACCAATACCAGTTACAACACACCTATTCAGTAATTCCAAGATCTACACACACATCCACTCATTCACCAACAGTCCCTATGCAGTCACTCATACATGAACTCACTCATCATATGTACTCATACACCTATACATCCTGTTACACACCGCCACTCATCCATAGAGTTACTCACACACATAGTCACACATGCAAACAAAGTATCAAACATCTATTTACTTGCATATACAGTTATACACACACTACCACACTTACTTCTACACATACTTACTCTCTTAAACAATCACTTATAGAAACACCTACTTATTTGTACAGGAACTCTTCCAATCTCTCACTCTCACATATACTCACTTATATACACCAATACTCACATATACTAGTTTAAAACATATGTAGTTACTCATAAAGACACTATTGAGACAGTCATTCACTCACTAACACACCCATACACATACTCATCCACCTATACAGTCCTGCACACATGCTGTCTTCAACACATACAAACAGTGAGTCACTCATTCATGCATCTAGGCACTAAGTAATACCCCCCACCGAACCATACAGACACTCATACTGATACTCAAAACCAACTAATAACCCATATAGACACTCATGTAGCTACTCACCAACCCATGCAGCCACTTATACACAAAGTGAGAGACTGATACAGATATTTTCATATTTAAACATTACTCACTAACCCATGTATTCACTAAGATACACTTAGTCAGTTATACAAATAATTTTACAAAAAAATCATCCATTTAGACACTTATATACCCATTTATTCTTCCATCGACCTTCAGATATACATATATAAAACATATTTAATTTTCAGAAAACACACATTCACTGGATGATGTCATCAGTGATGTCATTTGAGATGTCATCAGTGATGTCATGAGTGATGTCACTGACCATGTCATGAGTGATGTAATATGTGACGTCATCAGCAGTGCATTGCGATGCGCAGGAAGTTATAGTTAGCTGAACTAACTATAATGGGGGAATTGCTATGGTTTTGTACGAGTGAAATGTCCAACTAACTATAACGCCCCTGAAACCTATGGTTTTTTCAGTGAATTTCTAAGGTTTTTTAAATGCTAATTTCTAACTATAACGTGCCTGAAACCTATGGTTTTTTCAGTGAATATATATATATTTATTATACTATGTATACATGTGAAAATGTCTCGGTCCCCTGTTTGCCTCGGTGGCACGGAAAAATGGGTGGAACTGACGTCAGCACGCCGACGAGGTCCTCTTATGGCTCCGATGACGTCATACGGTGTCGCGAGCGGAGCCGTGCTCGTTGACGTGGGAGAGCTAGGAAAGAATTTCCGTGGAATACTGGTGCAGGGGATATTCACCTAAGTGTTCAGGCTAGTCCTTTGGGAGCAACTGTTTATGTTGCCACTCCAGAAACCGAAACCAGTGATCCGAGGGCAGAGGCCCTGCAGATGGCACACGAGGTGGGGTGCCCAGTCGTGTGCACCGGCGGGGCAGCGAAGTGACAAGCACCACAACCCACAAAAAAGGTAACGAGGGCACTGAATAACACAGGATCTTCTCTTTGTATCTGGCAGGAACAACGAGTTAAAATGCCCTAGTACCAAAATGTAGAATTAGTGCTACAACGGCCTTTAAGAGGACCTGCGATGCCGCTTCTGCCTCCCGTACCCTGGAGGCGGCACATGGGTTACGCGGTACGGTCATACTGCGGTGGGACGCACACTCGTTGACCTCTCATGGCACTGCTCCACACTTCAGGGAGGACGCTTTCCATTAGCTATGTTTTCTGATGACATGTCGCGCCGGCCCCGTCCAACAACAGAACTCCTTTAGATCCAAACAGACTCTTCCACTCTCTCACCGGAAGTGAAACCAGGCCATGCGGACACTTTCACAATACAACAGCCGGGAATGCACTTTTCGGTAAAAAAACACATTCCTTCCTCCTAATTAATCAAATAAACATCTCACTGAAGAACAGGGGCCAGCTTCGATCGGTAAACAGCCGTTACAACGACTTTTTTACTTTGCGATACCATTACAACGCATGCATTACCACGCATGCGTTGTACCTCACGAAGTCATTACTACGCATTTTTAGAACGCATGGTCATTTACCACGCATGCCTTTACAACGAATTTTGTTGTAAAGGTATGTATGGTAAATGACCATACGTTCTAAAAAACATGTAGACGATCCATGTCGTTGTAAGGAAACAGAGGCTGTTCCGTTTCCTCACAACGACGTGCACCGTCCCTCAGAGATGACGTGAAGCAGGAACCACGAGGAGAGAGGAACCATGAGGAGTGAGAGGTAAGGGGGATTGGGCATGGGGTGGGGGTTTCTTTTCTAGCGTTTAGGGTAGTGCAGTGGTGTTTGGGTGGTGTAGGGGGTTGTGCTGGGGGTAGTGTTTTAGGGTTTAGGGTAGTGCAGTGGTGTTTGGGTAGTGTAGGGGGTCGTGCTTAGGGTAGTGTTTTAGGGTTTAGGGTTGTGCAGTAGTGTAGGGGGTCGTACTGGGGGTAGTGTTTTAGGGTTTAGGGTAGTGCAGTGGTGTATGGGTAGTGTAGGGGGTCATGCTGGGGTAGTGTTTTAGGGTTTAGGGTAGTGCAGTGGTGTTTGAGTAGTGTAGGGGTCATGCTGGTGGTAGTGTTTTAGGGCTTAGGGTAGTGCAGTGGTGTTTGTGTAGTGTAGGGGGTCATGCTGGGGTAGTGTTTTATGGTTTAGGTAGTGCAGTGGTGTTTGGGTATTGTAGGGGGTCGTGCTGGGGTAGTGTTTTAGGGTTTAGGGCAGTGCAGTGGTGTTTGTGTAGTGAAGGGGGTCATGCTTTGGGTAGTGTTTTAGGGTTTAGGGTAGTGCAGTCGTGTTTGTGTAGTGTAGGGGGTCGTGTTTTAGGGTATAGGGTAGTGCAGTGGTGTTTGGGTAGTGTAGGGGGTCATGCTGGGGTTAGCGTTTTAGGGTTTAGGGTAGTGCAGTGGTGTTTGGGTAGTGTAGGGGGTCGTGCTGGGGGTAGTGTTTTAGGGTTTAGGGTAGTGTAGTGTGGGAGATCATGCTGGGGGTATATTTAGGGTTTAGTGTAGTGCAGTGGTGTTTGGGTAGTGTAGGGAGTCGTGCTGGGGGTAGTGTTTTAGGGTTTAGGGTAGTGCAGTGGTGTTTGGGTAGTGTAGGGAGTCGTGCTGGTGGTAGTGTTTTAGGGTTTAGGGTAGTGCAGTTATGTTTGGGTGGTGTAGGGTGTCGTGCATGGGGTAGTGTTTTAGGGTTTAGGGTAGTGCAGTGGTGTTTGGGTAGTGGAGGGGGTAGTGTTTTAGGGTTTAGGGTAGTGCGCCCAACCAGCCACAATATCCGTGGACAAAGGGGATCCTGACTCTTTGGAACGCTCCGTCAATTGAATAATTTGGGTCAAGGGCCCTACCACATCCAAGACCTATCAATTCCTTTCTTGGGATCCCCATATACTTGGAGAAAAAGGTACATAGTTTCTCATCAATTTCAGGCGTGTGTGCCACCTTCCCCTTCAGTGAGGGCCTGGGGCATTCTCCCCTCATCCTATTGCTGACCTCCCTTTCAAGGGGTTGATAGATTTTCCCCACCACATACTCTGCCACTTTGGCGTCAGGTGTCCACTCTGCCGACCTAGGATGGTAAATTTGGGTAGGCTCGAACATGTCCGAGTGGACCCCGTCCACAACCGGGGACTGAGAGGAGTGGGACTCAGGACGCCAGGGACGCCCCGAGTCCTTATCCTCATTGGAGGAGAAATCGTCCTCCGATACACCCTCTCCCTCTAAGGGAAACCCGCCGTCGGGGTCTACAATAGTGGTGACAGTGTCGCAATTTTCTCCGGGCCCCTCCTCCTCCCGGCAGGGTGCATGTTTTAGCGTTCGCGCACTCTTGAGGAAGGTCTCCGTAAGTTTATCAAATCCTTCCAAGTGCCCCACGTTATGCTTAACGGCCCTTTTATTCCCCATCTGGGAGCTACTTGGACCCGCCACCACCAGATCTGGGTCACTGAACACCCCAGGGATGCTTTTCGCCAGCTTATCAACCAGATCCCTAAGAGGAGCCAGCGCCCTAGAAATAGCCAGAGAGAGGGCTTGGTCCACTGCTGGAGGGAGAAGTTGGGGGCCATTCCTCCTCCACTTCCTGGTAGGAGGAGTAAAAATGGTCTTCTGGAGAAGACATGATAGCAGAGGGTGTGAGCACAGAACAAATGCCCTTAAAATCCTTAAGACAGCCCCTCGCCGGTGCTCCAACAGCTGGGCTTTCCCCGATGCTGTTATAAGAATAGACTGAGGCGCAATACCAATTACCACCACCAGGTGGCGCTGGTCACTAACGTGGCCGTGTGGGGAAATCACCGCGTAGCGGTGTCAAAATTAGGCGAGGGTTGGTCGGGAATCAAGCGGACACTAAAAGAGTGACCGGATTCCCAAACGCGCGTAAAGAACAGCGGGAGCGCTCGACGGAGCTGCCTCACTCGGACCAGACACGCCTGACAGGATCTCACCGCGCGCAGAGCACACAGCGGGAGAAACTGTGAGGGGGAGAACGCGCTCGGACAAGAGCCTGCTGCGCAGGGAATATGAAACAATACCAAGGCAATAATGCTAATAACGTGCACAAGAAACCGCTATACAAACAGCAACAACGTCAGATTAAGCCAAGAATGTAAGGAATGCACTTAACTGACGAGCAGTGAAGAAAGAGGAAGCGGAAGGGACGTCACGATATTATATACGATGGACTGTGATATGATTGGACTATAGTTGCCTTGGAGACTACCCCCTAATGGTTCATGGGTTGTGTAGTCTTTTGTTTAATGATTGTTGTGTTACGTTTTCTTTGAACTGCTATGCAAATAAAGTGAGGAAAGATATGCATAATCCTCGCCTCCGTCCTGCCATAGAATTCATTAAACTTTATTTGATCTGATTTAGAAACATAGATCATAAAAGTGTACATAAAAACAGTAAATCCTCTTTACTAATACAATACAGTGAGAATTAATTAAAACCAGTAGGTAAAAACGGGTGTTACAAAGCCCGGTTCAGAGCAACTTCAGGTTAACAGAATCGTTAAGTTCAATGTTTCGCAAGATCAATCTCATGTACTTTGTGCAAAATACGCAATAAGGGGTCCAAGTAAGATGTAACGCTCCAATACCTGACCAGTTTGCACTATATAAAACTGCAGAAAAACTAAAAATAAAAAGTGTTTTGCACACTTCTGTCATTGGGCTATATGTGGGCTACATCTGGGTGATATTTGTGCTACATTTGGGCTCTTTTTTTCTCTGGTGGCCATCTTGGGAGACTTATTTGTTATGAAGTTTCCTAATTTCGTCATTTACTGCAGTCTCCTCAGTAGGAAGTGCTTTCAGTTTTTTACTTTGATTCCATCAAGAAGGCATTCAGATGTGTCACACATTTGCCATAAATTCAGAATGTTAGCACTCTAGTTGTTCATTAGATCACTGTAGTAAAGCTACTGCTCACCAGGGAGTTAACTGGAAGTCTACTGCTGGTATTGAAAGTGATTGTTTCAGTCTGCATGTCAGAATTTTCTAATGAAATAGAAGAGGATTTGAGATCTCACTTAAAACATGCCCTAAATTTTCTTTCTGCAGCACTAACCGTAATTTCTATGGCAAAATGAACCCCTCATTTTGTTCCTTTTAAATTAAATGTTTTAAGTGTTACCAGTTTATTCCAATCAAGATGGCTTCAGGTGTGCCATACTTTTGTCATAAGTAAGACTGTTAGCGCTCTAGTTGTTCTTTAGAACACTCTGGGAAGCTGCAGTAGAACACAAAGGCATCAACTGACAGGCTGCTCCTGTTGAAATATAACAGGAAGATATTTGAAATCACACTTGAAACATGTCCTAATTTTTCTTTCTACAGCACTAACCATAATTTCTATGACAAAATGAACCCCATCATTTTGTTCCTTTTAAAATTAAATGTTTTAAGTGTTACCAGTTTATTCCAATCAAGATGGCTTCAGGTGTGCCATACTTTTGTCATAAGTAAGGCTGTTAGCGCTCTAGTTGTTCTTTAGAACACTCTGGGAAGCTGCAGTAGAACACAAAGGCATCAACTGACATGCTGCTCCTGTTGAAATATAACAGGAAGATATTTGAGATCTCACTTAAAACATGTCCTAATTTTTCTTTCTACAGCACTAACCATAATTTCTATGGCAAAATGAACCCCTCATTTTGTTCCTTTTTAAATTAAATGTTTTAAGTGTTACCAGTTTATTCCAATCAAGATGGCTTCAGGTGTGCCATACTTTTGTCATAAGTAAGACTGTTAGCTCTCTAGTTGTTCTTTAGAACACTCTGGGAAGCTGCAGTAGAACACAAAGGCATCAACTGACAGGCTGCTCCTGCTGAAATATAACAGGAAGATATTTGAGATCTCACTTAAAACATGTCCTAATTTTTCTTTCTACAGCACTAACCATAATTTCTATGACAAAATGAACCCCTCATTTTGTTCCTTTTTAAATTAAATGTTTTAAGAGTTACCAGTTTATTCCAATCAAGATGGCTTCAGGTGTGCCATAATTTTGTCATAAGTAAGACTGTTAGCGCTCTAGTTGTTCTTTAGAACACTCTGGGAAGCTGCAGTAGAACACAAAGGCATCAACTGACAGGCTTCTCCTGTTGAAATATAACAGGAAGATATTTGAGATCACACTTGAAACATGTCTTAATTTTTCTTTCTACAGCACTAACCATAATTTCTATGACAAAATGAACCCCATCATTTTGTTCCATTTTAAATTAAATGTTTTAAGTTTTACCAGTTTATTCCAATCAAGATGGCTTCAGGTGTGCCATACTTTTGTCATAAGTAAGGCTGTTAGCACTCTAGTTGTTCTTTAGAACACTCTGGGAAGCTGCAGTAGAACACAAAGGAATCAACTGACAGTCTCTGCCCTTGTTGGATGTACATGTTTTACTGAGAATGTCAGACTTCATTCTCACATGACTGAGAAAGATAATGTGAATTTACTGAAAATATGCTCTCATTTTAGCTTCTGGAGCACCTTCCAAAACTGTATGGGACAAGCATGTGAAAATAGTTTTCTCTCAAACATGATTCATGATATCCCAGCAGAAGGTTTTTCACAGGGTAAAATCACCTTAGAACACACCACAATTCCTGAAATTAGTATGGTACCATCAACAAATGAATTCTAATGTAACTAAAGTCTGTTATCACCCTTTATAGTTCTCCTTTTGGTAACCCTCAAAATCTTCGATTCACTACAATGCATTTCAATGGGGTACTATCATTTATATTGGTCCCAAGATGGCTGCCAGCAATTCCAAGATGAAGTGCTGAGAGCCAATCAGATCTCACGATGACATGTGTGGTTAGGCTCCGCCCAGATATATATGTGTTTTCTTTTTCAAATTTCTCAGGAACTACTGAACGGATTTACACCATTTAAGCAAAAGGCACGACTCTGAACCAAGGGCTACCTTTTTGCCAAATTTGGTGTAATTCCGTTCAGCAGTTCGGGCTGTAGCTGCGATGAAAGGTTCCTATGGAAAATTGCATGGGGAAAACACGTTTTGGGACCCCCCCCTTTTTTCTCAGCCCCCGCTTGCTGAATCACCCCGAAACTTTCAGGATAGGAGCGGACCGGAGCGGGCCATAAGTTTTGAACATTTCGCGAAGATTCGTCAACCGGCGCCAAAGTTATTTCAAATAGAATGTTGTGGATTTCCTATGGAAAATAGGTCCTAACTATAACTATCTACTGGCGACCGCCAGTAGATAATTTATTATACTATGTATACATGTGAAAATGTCTCGGTCCCCTGTTTGCCTCGGTGGCACGGAAAAAATGGGTGGAACTGACGTCAGCACGCCGACGAGGTCCTCTTATGGCTCCGATGACGTCTTACGGTGTCGCGAGCAGAGCCGTGCTATTATGACGTCCTCGTTGATGTGGGAGAGCTAGGAAAGAATTTCTGTGGAATGCTGGTGCAGGGGATATTCACCTAAGTGTTCAGGCTAGTCCTTTGGGTGCAACTGTTTATGTTGCCACTCCAGAAACTGAAACCAGTGATCCGAGGGCAGAGGCTCTGCAGATGGCGCACGAGGTGGGGTGCCCAGTCGTGTGCACCGGCGGGGCAGCGAAGTGACAAGCACCACAACCCACAAAAAAGGTAACGAGGGCACTGAATAACACAGGATCTTCTCTTTGTATCTGGCAGGAACAACGAAGTTAAAAAGCCCTAGTACCAAAATGTAGAATTAGTGCTACAACGGTCTTCAAGAGGACCTGCGATGCCGCTTCTGCCTCCCATACCCTGGAGGCGGCACATGGGTCACGCGGTACGGTCATACTGCGGTGGGACGCACACTCGTTGACCTCTCATGGCACTGCTCCACACTTCAGGGAGGACGCTTTCCTTTAGCTATGTTTTCTGATGACATGTCGCGCCGGCCCCGTCCAACAACAGAACTCCTTTAGATCCAAACAGACTCTTCCACTCTCTCACCGGAAGTGAAACCAGGCCACGCGGACACTTTCACAATACAACAGCCGGGAATGCACTTTTCGGTAAAAAACACATTCCTTCCTCCTAATTAATCAAATAAACGTCTCACTGAAGAACAGGGGCCAGCTTCGATCGGTAAACAGCCGTTACAACAACTTTTTTACTTTGCGATACCATTACAACGCATGCATTACCACGCATGCGTTGTACCTCACAAAGTCATTACTACGCATTTTTTTAGAACGCATGGTCATTTATCACGCATGCCTTTACAACGAATTTTGTTGTAAAGGTATGTATGGTAAATGACCATGCGTTCTAAAAAACATGTAGACGATCCATGTCGTTGTAAGGAAACAGAGGCTGTTCCGTTTCCTTACAACGACGTGCACCGCCGCTCAGAGATGACGTGAAGCAGGAACCACGAGGAGAGAGGAACCATGAGGAGTGAGAGGTAAGGGGTATTGGGCATGGGGTGGGGGTTTCTTTTCTAGGGTTTAGGGTAGTGCAGTGGTGTTTGGGTGGTGTAGGGGGTCGTGCTGGGGGTAGTGTTTTAGGGTTTAGGGTAGTGCAGTGGTGTTTGGGTAGTATAGGGGTCGTGCTTAGGGTAGTGTTTTAGGTTTAGGTTAGTGCAGTAGTGTAGGGGGTTGTGCTGGGGGTAGTGTTTTAGGGTTTAGGGTAGTGCAGTGGTGTATGGGTAGTGTAGGGGGTCATGCTGGGGGTAGTGTTTTGGGGTTTAGGGTAGTGCATTGGTGTTTGAGTAGTGTAGGGGTCATGCTGGTGGTAGTGTTTTAGGGTTTAGGGTAGGGCAGTGGTGTTTGTGTAGTGTAGGGGGTCATTCTGGGGGTAGTGTTTTATGGTTTAGGGTAGTGCAGTGGTGTTTGGGTAGTGTAGGGGGTCGTGCTGGGGGTAGATTTATGGTTTAGGGTAGTGCAGTGGTGTTTGGGTAGTGTAGGGGTTCGTGCTGGGGGTAGTGTTTTAGGGTTTAGGGTAGTGCAGTGGTGTTTGTGTAGTGTGGGAGGTCATGCTGGGGGTATATTTAGGGTTTAGTGTAGTGCAGTGGTGTTTGGGTAGTGTAGGGAGTCGTGCTGGGGGTAGTGTTTTAGGGTTTAGGGTAGTGCAGTGGTTTTTGGGTAGTCTAGGGAGTTGTGCTGGTGGTAGTGTTTTAGGGTTTAGAGTAGTGCAGTTATGTTTGGGTAGTGTAGGTGTCGTGCTGGGGGTAGTGTTTTAGGGTTTAGGGTAGTGCAGTGGTGTTTGGGTAGTGGAGGGGGTAGTGTTTTAGGGTTTAGGGTAGTGCGCCCAACCAGCCACAATATCCGTGGACAAAGGGGATCCTGACTCTTTGGAACGCTCCGTCAATTGAATAATTTGGGTCAAGGGTCCTACCACGTCCAAGACCTATCAATTCCTTTCTTGGGATCCCTCATATACTTGGAGAAAAAGGTACATAGTTTCTCATCAATTTCAGGCGGGTGTGCCACCTTCCCCTTCAGTGAGGGCCTGGGGCATTCTCCCTCATCCTATTCCTGACCTCCCTTTCAAGGGGTTGATGGATTTTCCCCACCACATACTCTGCCACTTTGGCGTCAGGTGTCCACTCTGCCGACCTAGGATGGTAAATTTGGGTAGGCTCGAACATGTCCGAGTGGACCCCGTCCCCAACCGGGGACTGAGAGGAGTGGGACTCTGGACGCCAGGGACGCCCGAGTCCTTATCCTCATCGGAGGAGAAATCGTCCTCCGATACACCCTCTCCTCTAAGGGAAACCCGCCGTCGGGGTCTACAATAGTGGTGACAGTGTCGCAATTTTCTCCGGGCCCCTCCTCCTCCCGGCAGGGTGCATGTTTTCGCGTTCGCGCACTCTTGAGGAAGGTCTCCGTAAGTTTATCAAATCCTTCCAAGTGCCCCACGTTATGCTTAACGGCCCTTTTATTCCCCATCTGGGAGCTACTTGGACCCGCCACCACCAGATCTGGGTCACTGAACACCCCAGGGATGCTTTTCGCCAGCTTATCAACCTGATCCCTAAGAGGAGCCAGCGCCCTAGAAATAGCCAGAGAGAGGGCTTGGTCCACTGCTGGAGGGAGAAGTTGGGGGCCATTACTCCTCCACTTCCTGGTAGGAGGAGTAAAAATGGTCTTCTGGAGAAGACATGATAGCAGAGGGTGTGAGCACAGAACAAATGCCCTTAAAATCCTTAAGACAGCCCCCTCGCCTGTGCTCCAACAGCTGGGCTTTCCCCGAAGCTGTTATAAGAATAGACTGAGGCGCAATACCAATTACCACCACCAGGTGGCACTGGTCACTAACGTGGCCGTGTGGGAAAATCACCGCGTAGCGGTGTCAAAATTAGGCGAGGGTTGGTCGGGAATCAAGCGGACACTAAAGGAGTGACCAAATTCCCAAACGCGCGTAAAGACCAGCGGGAGCGCTCGACGGAGCTGCCTCGCTCGGACCAGACGCGCCTGACAGGATCTCACCGCACGCAGAGCAAACAGCGTGAGAAACTGCGAGGGGGAGAACGCACTCGGGCAAGAGCCTGCTCCGCAGGGAATATGAAACAATACTAAGGCAATAATGCTAATAACGTGCACAAGAAACCGCTATACAAACACAACAACGTCAGATTAAGCCAAGAATGTAAGGAATGCACTTAACTGACGAGCAGTGAAGAAAGAGGAAGCCGAAGGGACGTCACAATATTATATACGATGGACTGTGATATGATTGGACTATAGTTGCCTTGGAGACTACCCCCCTAATGATTCATGGGTTGTGTAGTCTTTTGTTTAATGATTGTTGTGTTATGTTTTCTTTGAACTGCTATGCAAATAAAGTGAGGAAAGATATGCATAATCCTCGCCTCCGTCCTGCCATAGAATTCATTAAACTTTATTTGATCTAATTTAGAAACAGAGATCATAAAAGTGTACATAAAAACAGTAAATCCTCTTTCCTAATACAATACAGTGAGAATTAATTAAAACCAGTAGGTAAAAACGGGTGTTACAAAGCCCGGTTCAGAGCAACTTCGGGTTAACAGAATCGTAAAGATCAATGTTTCGCAAGATCAATCTCATGTACTTCGTGCAAAATACGCAATAAGGGGTCCAAGTAAGATGTAACGCTCCAATACCTGACCAGTTTGCACTATATAAAACTGCAGAAAAACTAAAAATAAAAAGTGTTTTGCACACTTCTGTCATTGGGCTATATGTGGGCTACATCTGGGTGATATTTGTGCTACATTTGGGGTCTTTTTTCTCTGGTGGCCACCTTGGGAGACTTATTTGTTATGAAGTTTCCTAATTTCGTCATTTACTGCAGTCTCCTCAGTAGGAAATGCTTTCAGTTTTTTACTTTGATTCCATCAAGAAGGCATTCAGATGTGTCACACATTTGCCATAAATTCAGAATGTTAGCACTCTAGTTGTTCATTAGATCACTGTAGTAAAGCTACTGCTCACCAGGGAGTTAACTGGAAGTCTACTGCTGGTATTGAAAGTGATTGTTTCAGTCTGCATGTCAGAATTTTCTAATGAAATAGAAGAGGATTTGAGATCTCACTTAAAACATACCCTAAATTTTCTTTCTGCAGCACTAACCATAATTTCTATGGCAAAATGAACCCCCTCATTTTGTTCCTTTTTAAATTAAATGTTTTAAGTGTTACCAGTTTATTCCAATCAAGATGGCTTCAGGTGTGCCATACTTTTGTCATAAGTAAGACTGTTAGCGCTCTAGTTGTTCTTTAGAACACTCTGGGAAGCTGCAGTAGAACACAAAGGCATCAACTGACAGGCTGCACCTGTTGAAATATAACAGGAAGATATTTGAGATCTCACTTAAAACATGTCCTAATTTTTCTTTCTACAGCACTAACCATAATTTCAATGACAAAATTAACCCCCTCATTTTGTTCCTTTTTAAATTAAATGTTTTAAGAGTTACCAGTTTATTCCAATCAAGATGGCTTCAGGTGTGCCATAATTTTGTCATAAGTAAGACTGTTAGCGCTCTAGTTGTTCTTTAGAACACTCTGGGAAGCTGCAGTAGAACACAAAGGCATCAACTGACAGCCTGCTCCTGTTGAAATATAACAGGAAGATATTTGAGATCACACTTGAAACATGTCCTAATTTTTCTTTCTACAGCACTAACCATAATTTCTATGACAAAATGAACCCCATCATTTTGTTCCTTTTTGAATTAAATGTTTTAAGTGTTACCAGTTTATTCCAATCAAGATGGCTTCAGGTGTGCCATACTTTTGTCATAAGTAAGGTTGTTAGCGCTCTAGTTGTTCTTAAAACACTCTGGGAAGCACAAAGGAATCAACTGACAGTCTCTGCCCTTGTTGGATGTACATGTTTTACTGAGAATATCAGACTTCATTCTCACATGACTGAGAAAGATAATGTGAATTTACAGAAAATATGCTCTCATTTTAGCTTCTGGAGCACCTTCCAAAACTGTATGGGACAAGCATGTGAAAATAGTTTTCTCTCAAACATGATTCATGATATCCCAGCAGAAGGTTTTTCACAGGGTAAAATCACCTTAGAACACACCACAATTCCTGAAATTAGTATGGTACCATCAACAAATGAATTCTAATGTAACTAAAGTCTGTTATCACCCTTTATAGTTCTCCTTTTGGTAACCCTCAAAATCTTCGATTCACTACAATGCATTTCAATGGGGTACTATCATTTATATTGGTCCCAAGATGGCTGCCAGCAATTCCAGGATGAAGTGCTGACAGCCAATCAGATCTCACGATGACATGTGTGGTTAGGCTCCGCCCAGATATCGATATGTTTTCTTTTTCAAATTTCTCAGGAACTACTGAACGGATTTACACCATTTACCAAAAGGGTTCTTTCTGAACCAAGAACTACCTCTTTGCCAAATTTGGTGTAATTCCGTTCAGCAGTTCGGGCTGTAGCCGTGTCTAAAGTTTCCTATGGGAAATTGCATGGGGAAAACACGTTTTGGGACCCCCTTTTTCTCGGCCCTCGCTTGCCAAATCACCCCGAAACTTTCAGGATAGGAGCAGACCGGAGCGCCCCACGAGTTTTGAAAATTTTGCGAAGATTCATCAACCGGCGCCAAAGTTATTGGAAATAGAATGTTGTGAATTTCCTATGGAAAATAGGTCCTAACTATAACTACCCACTGGTGACCGCCAGTAGGTAATATATATATATATATATATATATATATATATATATATATATATATATATATATATATATATATATATATATATATATATATATATTATCTACTGGCGGTCGCCAGTAGATAGTTATAGTTAGAACCTATTTTCCATAGGAAATCCGCGACATTCTATTTGAAATAACTCTCTTGCCGGTTGACGTATCTTCGCAAAATTTTCAAACTTTGTGGGGCGCTCCGGTCCGCTCCTACCTTGAAAGTCTCGGGGTGATACGTCAAGCGGGGGCCGAGAAAAAAGAGGGGTCCCAAAACGCGTTTTCCCCATTCATTTTTCCATAGGAAACTTTAGACACGGCTACAGCCCGAACTGCTGAACGGAATTACACCAAATTTGGCAAAGAGGTAGTTCTTGGTTCAGAAAGAACCCTTTTTGTTAAATGGTGTAAATCCGTTCAGTAGTTGCTGAGAAAATCAAAAGTAAAGTACATATATATCTATGGGCACGGAGGATCCGCGCACCCTGAGCGCACCCTGCACGCACCGTCCCGATCACGAGCTGCATGTTAATTGACTGTCAGCTGGCTGTCAACATTCCGATTCAGGAAATGTTGGCAGCCATTTTGTCCCTCGGTAGAACCGAGGGACAGAAACAAGTGCGCAAAGCGCACAAAGGGGGCAGGGTAGAAACACCCTGACCCCTAGGTCTGCTCAGGGGGTCCCATAAGGACCCCCTGGGCAGAAAAAGCATTTAAAAAAAAAAAAATCGGCAGGATGCGCTCAGGGTGCGCGGATCCTGCCGATGCAAATCGAAGCGCGGTCTCCCGCGCTTCGATAGCACTTGCCCCCGGGTGGGCCAAGTCCCGGGGGCATGCTGGGGGTGTTTATTTTATGTATGGGGGCCTCTAAGGGCTCCCCAAGCCCCGGGGACCGCCACCCCCGGGGCTTTCTTTTAAAATGGTGCGGGAGGGCTCTGAGCCCTCCCGCAGCCCCGGGGACCACCACCTCCCCGGGGCTTCTTTTTGTTTTGTTTTTCCTGTGTGGGGGGCTCGAGCCCCCACACGCCCGGGACCGCCACCTCCCGGGGCACTAACAAATTAAAATGGGGGTCCGTTTTGGACCCCCGAAGCCCCGGGGACCACCACCTCCCGGGGCTGTGCTGATGTGGGGAGGGGGCCGCGCAGCCCCCTCCTGGAGCCTGTGGTGGCCCTGGGGACTGCCACCCCCCAGGGCCGGCTCCTGCAGTGTCCCGGGGTGCCTTCCCCCGGGACACTGCTGTTTGCAATGACAGGACGGGAGCCTCGCGGCTCCCGTCTTGTCATTGCAAACTGCTTTGGATATCGCTTCCAATATCCAAAGACAATTGCTTTTCCACACGGGGAGCAGCATGTTAGCTGCTCCCCATGTGTAAAAGCAATGCCGGCTCCCGTAGGACACGGGGAGCCGGCGGGACTGTGGGGGGTTTGGGGACCCCCCCACAGTCCCCAACCAGAGCTAGGCCCCGGGGGATGGGGTCCCCGGGGCAAGTAGTGGCCCGGGAGGGGGGCCACGCGGCCCCCCTCCACAGAATTAATTTTTTTTAAAAATTAAAAAAAAAAAAAGGGGGTAAGGCCCTGGGGGATGGGGTCCCCAGGGCCCAAAAATAAGAAAAGGAAGGGGGCCACACAGCCCCCTTCAGGGAAAAAAAAAAAAAACGATCGGCCCGCAGGCCCCGCCCCCTGCTTCACCACTCTGCAAACGCGCCCTGGCGCGTTTGCAGATGGGGAAGTAATCCCTTGAATACTGGGGTTCCTGGGGCCAACTAGCCCACCAGGAACCTCCAGTATGTGCTAGGGGCTGCGTTGCAGAGAGGTGTACAGAGGCCACGCCCCTTTATACACCTCTCTGCAACGCAGCTCTGTGGCGCTTTTGGAGGTACATGGTGGGCTAGTTGGCCCCCAGGAACCCTCAGGATTCAAGGGGACTTAATCCCCCAACTTAAAACGCGCCACGGGCGCGTTTGCACAGTGGTGAAGGAAGGGCGGGGCTTCAGGTGACATGTGTGCAAACAGGCCCCGTGGCGCGTTTTAAGATGGGGAATTAAATCCCCTTCAATCCTGAGGGTCCCTGGGGCCAACTAGCCCAACAGGTACATCCAGAATACGCCACAGAGCTGCGTTGCAGAGAGGTGTAAAAGGGGTGTGGCCCCTCTACACGTCTCTGCAACGCAGCCTCTGGCGCATACTGGAGGTTCCTGGTGGGCTAGTTGGCCCCTAGGGACCCTCATGATTCAAGGGGACTTAATCCCCCAACTTAAAACGCGCCACGGGCGCGTTTGCACAGATGTCACCTCAGGCCCCGGCCCCTACCTTCACCATTGTGCAAATATTCCTCTAAAATCTGCCGAACTACGAATTCGGATTTACTCACCTGTTATCAGGAGTGACCTCAGTGCTGCATCTTTCAGCCCAGTACTAATCCTGAAAAGTAATTTTAACCGTACTTACCAGTAACTTGAATTTCCTTCCATAGGATATCATTGCCTGCTTTTTGCTGAAAAAGTTTCTAAGTGTTGATTTTTGAAACATACAAATATTTCTCTAAAATCAGCCGAAATACGAATTCCGATTTACTCACCTGTTATCAGGAGAGACCTCAGTGCTGTATCTTTCAGCCCAGTACTGGTCCTGAAAAGTAATTTTAACCGTACTTACCAGTAACTTGAATTTCCTTCCATAGGCTAACATTGACTGGTTTCACTTGGAAATTCTTCTAAGTGTGGAGTTTTGGAACTTTAAAATATTCCTCTAAAATCAGCCGAAATACGAATTCCGATTTACTCACATGTTATCAGGAGAGACCTCAGTGCTGCATCTTTCAGCCCAGTACTGATCCTCAAAAGTAATTTTAACCGTACTTACCAGTAACTTGAATTTCCTTCCATAGGATATCATTGTCTGCTTTTTGCTGAAAAGTTTCTAAGTGTTGATTTTTGAAACATACAAATATTCCTCTAAAATCAGCCGAAATACAAATTCCGATTTACTCACCTGTTATCAGGAGAGACCTCAGTGCTGTATCTTTCAGCCCAGTACTGGTCCTGAAAAGTAATTTTAACCGTACTTACCAGTAACTTGAATTTCCTTCCATAGGCTAACATTGACTGGTTTCACTTGGAAATTCTTCTAAGTGTGGAGTTTTGGAACTTTAAAATATTCCTCTAAAATCAGCCGAAATACGAATTCCGATTTACTCACCTGTTATCAGGAGAGACCTCAGTGCTGCATCTTTTAGCCCGCACTGACCCTGAAAAGTAATTTTAACCGTACTTACCAGTAACTTATATTTTCTTCCATAGGAATCCATTGTCTGGTTTTCAGCAGAAAAGTTTCAAAGTGTCGATTTTCACAAACTACAAATATTCCTTAAAAATCGCCTGTATGACTTAAACGCATTCTTTCAACTGTTTACAGGAGTTGCACCAGTGCTGGATCCAGGATCCAACACTGAGTAAGAAAAAGTAATGATAACAGTTTTTACCTGCTAAGTGAATTTCCTTCCATAGGATAACATTGGTGATTCTATGAGAAAAAGTTTCAAAGTGTCAACTTTTAAAATACAATAATATTCCTTAAAAATCACTAATGTAACCAAAACGCTTTTACTCAACTGTTTACAGGAGATGTCCCAGGACTGAATCTAGGATCCAGTCCTGTGGTTAGAAAAGTAATCCATAAAGTAACTAATTGCATTTAACTAGAAATTCACATTGAGCTGAATGTTGCATTGTGTTTGAAAATGTGTTGCCCATTGCAACAACTGTAACTACTGTACTTAAAAGTCTATTGCCTATGTGCAAAGTATTTAAACTAAAGTAATTCATTCTGAGAAAGTATTTTTTGTAATGTATAATGTAATTACAATGTAATTTAAAAAATAAAATATGTAAAAAAATTGTTTCTAAAAATGTAGTAAATCAGTATTAAAAAAATAAATATAACAATTAATACATTTAAAAATTGTCATTTACAAAACCTTTGAAATTCACTGAAAAAACCGTAGGTTTCAGACATGTTATAGTTAGGAATTAGCATTTAAAAAACCTTTGAAATTCACTGAAAAAACCATAGGTTTCAGACACGTTATAGTTAGAAATTAGCATTTAAAAAACCTTTGAAATTCACTGAAAAAACCATAGGTTTCAGGCACGTTATAGTTAGAAATTTGCATTTAAAAAACCTTAAAAATCACTGAAAAACCATAAGGTTTTAGGGACAGTTATAGTTAGTTGGACATTGCACTCGTACAAAACCCGTGAAATTCCCCCGTTATAGTTAGTTCAGGTAACTATAACTCGCGCCCCGCAATGCACTGCTGATGACGTCACATATTACATCACTCATGACATGGTCAGTGACATCACTGATGACATCACTGATGACATCTCAAATGACATCACTGATGACATCACTGATGACATCATCCATGTGAGAATTTAATGCATCTTCTCACACCCTAATATAAGTTTTGAAACACCCACTCTAAATTACAGACTGCCATTCTCAAAACCATACACACTCCAATACCAATAAGTACATACCCACTCACTGATTCTTAGGTCTACACACACACATCTACTCACTCACCCGTACAGTCACTCATACTTACAGTCACTCAGTACAGGACTATCATATGCACTCATACACCTATATAAACACTCACACAACGCAAATCATCCATAGAGGTACTCACACACCTAGTCAGTCATGCAAATAATTAATCACACTCCAATTTACTCACCTATACAGTTATACACACCAGCTCACTTACTCATAAAAATACTAGCACATTCTTACGCTCCTATGCAATCACTGATGCAAGCACACACTCATCCATATAGCCACTCTCACAATCACACACTCTCACTTATAGCCATTTATATACTCCAACACACATATATACTGACTTTCACATATGTAGTTACTCACACATGTACCACTGAGATATACATTCAATCACTAACACACCCATACACACACTCACCCACCCATACAGTCCATCACAGACGCACTCTTGAAACCATGCACCCAGTGAATCACCCACTCACACATCTATGCACAGAGTCACACTCACCCCACCCACACAAACACTGAGGCACCCATACAGATACTCAGAGAACCAATCCATAACCCATATAGACACTCATTTAGCTAGTCAGAAACCCATGCAGCTGCTTACACAACAACAGACAGACGGATACAGACATTCACACAGTTTAGTCACTCACCCATGCATCCAGTAAGATACGTTTAATCACTCACTTATAGACTCAGTCACGCACCTACTAAATCATCCATTCAGACACTTATACACCCACTCATTCTTCAATACGCCTTTCCCTATATATATTAAACATATTTAAACTTTACACAAACACACAGTCACTGGATGATGTCATCAGTGATGTCATCAGTGATGTCATTTGAGATGTCATCAGTGATGTCATCAGTGATGTCACTGACCATGTCATGAGTGATGTAATATGTGACGTCATCAGCAGTGCATTGCGGGGTGCGAGTTATAGTTACCTGAACTAACTATAACGGGGGAATTTCACGGGTTTTGTACGAGTGCAATGTCCAACTAACTATAACTGTCCCTAAAACCTTATGGTTTTTTCAGTGATTTTTTAAGGTTTTTTAAATGCAAATTTCTAACTATAACGTGCCTGAAACCTATGGTTTTTTCAGTGAATTTCAAAGGTTTTTTAAATGCTAATTTCTAACTATAACGTGTCTGAAACCTATGGTTTTTTCAGTGAATTTCAAAGGTTTTTTAAAATGCTAATTCCTAACTATAACATGTCTGAAACCTACGGTTTTTTCAGTGAATATATATATATATATATTATCTACTGGCGGTCGCCAGTAGGTAGTAGGTAGTTATAGTTAGGACCTATTATCCATAGGAAATCCGCGACATTCTATTTGAAATAACGTTGGTGCCGGTTGACGAATCTTCGCAAAAGTTTCCAACTTGTTGGGGCGCTCCGGTCCGCTCCTATCCTGAAAGTCTCGGGGTGATACGTCAAGCGGGGGCCGAGAAAAAAGGGGGGTCCCAAAACGCGTTTTCCCCATTCATTTTTCCATAGGAACCTTTAGTCACAGCTACAGCCGGAACTGCTGAACGGAATTACACCAAATTTGGCAAAGAGGTAGCCCTTGGTTCAGTGTCGTGCCTTTTGCTTAAATGGTGTAAATCCGTTCAGTAGTTCCTGAGAAAATCAAAAGTAAAGTCACATATATATCTATGGCCGAGTAGGGTCCGCGTACCCTCCCGATCACGAGCTGTATGCTAATTGGCTGTCAAGTGGCTGTCAACACTCCAAATCAGGAAGTGTTGGCAGCCATTTTGTCCCTCGGGACAGAAACAAGTGCGCAAAGCGCAAAAAGGGGGCAGGGTAGAAACACCCTGACCCCCTAGGTCTGCTCAGGGGGTCCCACAAGGACCCCCTGGGCAGAAAAAAGCATTTTTTTTTTTAAATCGGCAGGATGCACCTAGGATGCGCGAATCCCGCCGAGAAAAAAAAAAAGCACAAGAAACACGTCGCCAAACGCACAAAGGGGGCAGGGTAGAAACACCCTGACCCCCTAGGCCTGCTCAGGGGGTCCCACAAGGACCCCCTGAGCAGAAAGCATTTTTTTTTTAAATCGGCAGGATGCGCTCAGGGTGCGCGGATCCTGGCGAAAAAAAAATCGAAGCGCGTCTCCCGCGCTTTATGTTAATTTGCCCCCAGGTGGGCCAAGTCCCGGGGGCATGGTGGGGGGGGGTTTAAATTTAATGTGGGGGGCCTCTAAGGCCCCCCCAAGCCCCGGGGACTGCCACCCCCCGGGGCTTTCAAAAAATAATGGTGAGGGAGGGCTCTTGGCCCTCCCGCAGCCCTGGGGACCGCCACCCCGGGGCTTCTTTTAAAAAAAATTATTTTCACCTGTGTGGGGGGGGGCTCCAGCCCCCCCACACGCCCCGGGGACCGCCACCTCCCCGGGGCACTAAAGATTTGAATATGGGGGTCCGTTATGGACCCCCAAAGCCCCGGGGACCACCACCTCCTCGGGGCTGTGAAATGGTTGGGAGGGGGCCGCGCGGCCCCCTCCTGGAGCCTTGATGGCCCTGGGGACCGCCACCCCCAGGGCCGGCTCCTGCAGTGTCCCGGGGTGCCTACCCCGGGACACTGTAGTTTGCTATGACAGGACGGGAGCCTCGCGGCTCCCGTCCTGTCATAGCAAACTTGGTTTGCATTTGAAAGAGAGAGCAGGAAACCTGCTCTCTCTTTCAAAATACAAATCTACATTGCTTGTCACATGGGGAGCAGCATGTTAGCTGCTCCCCATGTGGAAAGCAATGCCGGCTCCCGTAGGACACGGGGAGCCGGCGGGACTGTGGGGGATTGGGGACCCCCACAGTCCCCAACCAGAGGCCAGGCCCCGGGGATGGGGTCCCCGGGGCCATAGTGGCCAGGGAGGGGGCCACGCAGCCCCCTCCCCAAATAAAAAAAAAAAAAAAAAAAAGGGCAAGGCCGGCCCCGGGGATGGGGTCCCCGGGGCCTTAATGGCCTGAGGAGGGGGCCTCGCAGCCCCCTCCAAATTAAAAAATAAAAATCGAGGGCATGCCCTGGGGGATGGGGTCCCCGGGGCCAATACAGGCCCAGGGAAGGGGGCCACGCGGCCCCCTTCCCGTTTTTTTTTTTTGATTAAAAAAATTAAAAAAATGCTCAGGCCCCGGGGGATGGGGTCCCCGGAGCCAAAAGTGGCCAGGGAAAGGGGCCATGCAGCCCCCTCCCATTAAAAAAAATTAGAAAAAAAAAACTGACCGGCATCGTGCCGGAGGCCCCGCCCCCCTCCCTGCAGTACTCTGCAAACTCGCCCCCTGGCCCGTTTTAAGAAGGGAGTAATTCCCCTTGAATACTGGGGTCACTGGGGTCCCTGGGGCCAACTAGCCCACCAGGAACCTCCAGTATGCGCCAGGGGCTGCGTTGCAGAGAGGTGTACAGAGGCCACGCCCCTTTACACCTCTCTGCAACGCAGCTCTGTGGCGCTTTTAGAAGTACATGGTGGGCTAGTTGGACTCCAGGGACCCTCAGGATTCAAGGGGACTTAATCCCCCAACTTAAACCATGCCACAGGGCGTGTTTCACAGTGGTGAAGGGAGGGGGCGGGGCTTCAGGTGACATGTGTGCAAACAGGCCCCGTGGCGCGTTTTAAGATGGGGAATTAAATTTCCTTCAATCCTGAGGGTCCCTGGGGGCCAACTAGCCCAACAGGTACGTCCAGAAAGCGCCACAGAGCTGCATTGCAGAGAGGTGCAAAAAGGGGAGTGGCCTCTGAACACCTCTCTGCAATGCAGCTCCATGGCGCATACTGGAGGTACAGGGTGGGCTAGTTGGACCCCAGGGACCCTCATGATTCAAGGGGACTTAATCCCCCAACTTAAAACGCGCCACGGGGCGCGTTTGCACAGATGTCACCTCAGGCCCCGCCCCCGCCCGTCACCCTTGTGCAAATATTCCGCTAAAATCAGCCGAACTACGAATTACTATTTACTCACCTGATATCAGGAGAGACCTCAGTGCTGCATCTTTCAGCCCAGTACTGATCCTGAAAAGTAATTTTAACTGTACTTACCAGTAACTTGAATTTCCTTCCATAGGCTAACATTGACTGGTTTCACTTGGAAATTCTTCTAAGTGTGGAGTTTTGGAACTTTATAATATTCCTCTAAAATCAGCCGAAATACGAATTCCGATTTACTCACCTGTTATCAGGAGAGACCTCAGTGCTGCATCTTTCAGCCCAGTACTGATCCTGAAAAGTAATTGTAACCGTACTTACCAGTAACTTGAATTTCCTTCCATAGGATATCATTGTCTGCTTTTTGCTGAAAAAGTTTCTAAGTGTCGATTTTTGAAACATACAAATATTCCTCTAAAATCAGCCGAACTACGAATTCCGATTTGCTCACCTGTTATCAGGAGAGACCTCAGTGCTGCATCTTTCAGCCCAGTACTGATCCTGAAAAGTAATTTTAACCGTACTTACCAGTAACTTGAATTTCCTTCCATAGGCTAACATTGACTGGTTTCACTTGGAAATTCTTCTAAGTGTGGAGTTTTGGAACTTTATAATATTCCTCTAAAATCAGCCGAAATACGAATTCCGATTTACTCACCTGCTATCAGGAGAGACCTCAGTGCTGCATCTTTCAGCCCAGTACTGATCCTGAAAAGTAATTTTAACCGTACTTACCAGTAACTTATATTTCCTTCCATAGGAATCCATTGTCTGGTTTTCAGCAGAAAAGTTTCTAAGTGTTGATTTTCACAAACTACAAATATTCCTTAAAAATCGCCTGTATGACTTAAACGCATTCTTTCAACTGTTTACAGGAGATGCACCAGTGCTGGATCCAGGATCCACCACTGAGTAAGAAAAAGTAACGATAACACTACTTACCTGCTAAGTGAATTTCCTCCCTTAGGATAACATTGGTGATTCTATGTGAAAAAGTTTCTAAGTGTCAACTTTTAAAATACAATAATATTCCTTAAAAATCACTACTGTAACCAAAACGCTTTTACTCAACTGTTTACAGGAGATGTCCCAGGACTGAATCTAGGATCCAGTCCTGTGGTTAGAAAAGTAATCCATAAAGTAACTAATTGCATTTAGCTAGAAATTCACATTGAGCTCAATGTTGCATTGTGTTTGAAATTGTGTTGCCCATTGCAACAACTGTAACTACTGTACTTAAAAGTCTATTGCCTATTTGCAAAGTATTTAAACTAAAGTAATTCATTCTGAGAAAGTATATTTTGTAATGTAATGTATAATGTAATTACAATGTAATTTAAAAAATAAAATATCAAAAAATAAATAGTTTAAAAAAATGTAGTAAATCAGTATCAAAAAAATAAATATATCAATTAATACATTTAAAAATTGTCATTTACAAAACCTTTGAAATTCACTGTAAAAAACCATAGGTTTCAGACATGTTACAGTTAGGAATTAGCATTTAAAAAACCTTTGAAATTCACTGAAAAACCATAGGTTTCAGGCTTGTTATAGTTAGGAATTAGCATTTTAAAACCTTTGAAATTCACTGAAAAAACCATAGGTTTCAGGCCTGTTATAGTTAGGGTTTAGCATTTAAAAACCTTTGAAATTCACTGACAAAACCATAGGTTTTAGGGAAAGTTATAGTTAGTTGGACATTGCACTCGTACAAAACCCGTGAAATTCCCCGTTATAGTTAGTTCAGCTAACTATAACTCGCGCCCCGCAATGCACTGCTGATGACGTCACATATTACATCACTCATGACATGGTCAGTGACATCACTGATGACATCACTGATGACATCTCAAATGACATCACTGATGACATCATCCATGTGAGAATTTAATGCATCTTCTCACACCCTAATATAACTTTTGATACACCCACTCTAAATTACAGACTGCCATTCTCAAAACCATACACACTCCAATACCAATAAGTACATACCCACTCACTGATTCTTAGGTCTACACACACACATCTACTCACTCACCCGTACAGTCACTCATAATTACAGTCACTCAGTACAGGACTATCATATGCACTCATACACCTATATAAACACTCACACAACGCAACTCATCCATAGAGGTACTCACACACCTAGTCAGTCATGCAAATAATTAATCACACTCCAATTTACTCACCTATACAGTTATACACACCAGCTCACTTACTCATAAAAATACTAGCACATTCTTACGCTCCTATGCAATCACTGATGCAAGCACACACTCATCCATATAGCCACTCTCACAATCACACACTCTCACTTATAGCCATTTATATACTCCAACACACATATATACTGCCTTTCACATATGTAGTTACTCACACATGTACCACTGAGATATACATTCAATCACTAACACACCCATACACACACTCACCCACCCATACAGTCCATCACAGACGCACTCTTGAAACCATGCACCCAGTGAATCACCCACTCACACATCTATGCACAGAGTCACACACACCCCACCCACACAAACACTGAGGCACCCATACAGATACTCAGAGAACCAATCCATAACCCATATAGACACTCATTTAGCTAGTCAGAAACCCATGCAGCTGCTTACACAACAGACAGACGGATACAGACTTCACACAGTTTAGTCACTCACCCATGCATCCAGTAAGATACGTTTAATCACTCACTTATAGACTCAGTCACGCACCTACTAAATCATCCATTCAGACGCTTATACACCCACTCATTCTTCAATACGCCTTTCCCTATATATATTAAACATATTTAAACTTTACAGAAACACACAGTCACTGGATGATGTCAGTGATGTCATCAGTGATGTCACTGACCATGTCATGAGTGATGTAATATGTGACTTCATCAGCAGTGCATTGCGGGCGCGAGTTATAGTTAGCTGAACTAACTATAACGGGGAATTTCATCGGGTTTTGTACTGAGTGCAATGTCCAACTAACTATAACTTTCCTAAAACCTATGGTTTTTCAGTGAATATATATACATATATATATATATATATATATATATATATTCACTGAAAAACCATAGGTTTTAGGGACAGTTATAGTTAGTTGGACATTGCACTCGTACAAAACCCGTGAAATTCCCCCGTTATAGTTAGTTCAGCTAACTATAACTCGCGCCCCGCAATGCACTGCTGATGACGTCACATATTACATCACTCATGACATGGTCAGTGACATCACTGATGACATCACTGATGACATCTCAAATGACATCACTGATGACATCATCCACGTGATAATCTGATGCAGCTCTTCACACCCTAATATAACCTTTGATACACCCAATCTAAATTACAGACTGCCATTCGCAAAACCATAGACACTCCAACACCAATAACTACATACCCACTCACTGATTCTTAGGTCTACACACACACATCCACTCACTCACCCGTACAGTCACTCATACTTATGGTCACTCAATACAGGACTATCATATGCACTCTTACTCCTATATAGACACTCAAACACCGCCACTCATCCATAGAGGTACTCACACACCTAGTCAGTCATGCAAATAATTAAACACACTGCCATTTACTCACCTATACAGTTATACACACACCAGCTCACTTAATCATACAAATACTAGCACATTGTTACGCTCTTATACAATCACTGATACAAGCACACACTCATCCATACAGCCACTATCACAATCACTCACTCTCGCTTATAGCTATTTATATACTCCAACACACATATATACTGCCTTTCACATATGTAGTTACTCACACATGTACCACTGGGACATACATTCACTCACTAACACACTCTTACACACACTTACCCACCCATACAGTCTATCACAGATGCACTCTTGAAACCATCCACCCAGTGAATCACCCACTCACACATCTATGCACAGTCGCACACACCCCATCCACACAAACACTCAGGCACCCATACAGATACTCAGACAACAAATCAATAACTCTTATAGACACTCATGTAGCTATTCACAAACCCATGCAGCCACTTACACAGCAACAGACAGATACAGACATTCACCCAGTTTAGTCACTAACCCATGCATTCAGTAAGATACGTTTAATCACTCACTTATAGAATTAGTCACGCACCTACTAAATCATCCATACAGACACTTATACACCCACTCATTCTTCAATACGCCTTTCCCTATATATATAAAAATATTTAAACTTTACAGAAACACACAGTCACTGGATGATGTCATCAGTGATGTCATTTGAGATGTCATCAGTGATGTCATCAGTGATGTCACTGACCATGTCATGAGTGATGTAATATGTGATGTCATCAGCAGTGCATTGCGGGCGCGAGTTATAGTTAGCTGAACTAACTATAACGGGGGAATTTCACGGGTTTTGTACGAGTGCAATGTCCAACTAACTATAACTGTCCCTAAAACCTATGGTTTTTTCAGTGAATTTCAAAGGTTTTTTAAATACTAATTTGTAACTATAACGTCCCTAAAACCTATGGTTTTTTCAGTGAATTTCAAAGGTTTTTTAAATGCTAATTTGTAACTATAACATGTCTGAAACCTACGGTTTTTTCAGTGAATTTCAAAGGTTTTGTAAATGACAATTTATAAATGTATTAATTGTTATATAAATTTTTTTCATACTGATTTCGAAATTTTTTAGAAAACATTTTTTTTACATATTTTATTTTTTAAATTACATTGTAATTATATTATACATTACAAAAAATACTTTCTCAGAATGAATTACTTTAGTTTAAATACTTTGCACATAGGCAATAGACTTTTAAGTACAGTAGTTACAGTTGTTGCAATGGGCAACACATTTTCAAACACAATGCAACATTCAGCTCAATGTGAATTTCTAGTTAAATGCAATTAGTTACTTTATGGATTACTTTTTCTAACCACAGGACTGGATCCTAGATTCCGTCCTGGGACATCTCCTGTAAACAGTTGAGTAAAAGCGTTTTGGTTACAGTCGTGATTTTTAAGGAATATTATTGTACTTTAAAAGTTGACACTTAGAAACTTTTTCTCATAGAATGACCAATGTTATCCTATGGAAGGAAATTCACTTAGGAGGTAAAAACTGTTATCGTTACTTTTTGTTACTCAGTGTTGGATCCTGGATCCAGCACTGGTGCATCTCCTGTAAACAGTTGAAAGAATGCGTTTAAGTCATACAGGCGATTTTTAAGGAATATTTGTAGTTTGTGAAAATCGACACTTTGAAACTTTTCTGCTGAAAACCAGACAAAGGATTCCTATGGAAGAAAATATAAGTTACTGGTAAGTACGGTTAAAATTACTTTTCAGGGTCAGTGCTGGGCTAAAAGATGCAGCACTGGGTTCTCTCCTGATAACAGGTGAGTAAATTGGAATTCGTACTTTGGTTGATTTTAGAGGAATATTATAAAGTTCCAAAACTCCACACTTAGAAGAATTTCCAAGTGAAACCAGTCAATGTTAGCCTATGAAGGAAATTCAAGCTACCGGTAAGTACGGTTAAAATTAATTTTGAGGATCAGTACTGGGCTGAAAGATGCAGCACTGAGGTCTCTCCTGATAACAGGTGAGTAAATCAGAATTCGGATTTCGGCTGATTTTAGAGGAATATTTTAAAGTTCCAAAAATCAACACTTAGAATTTTTTTCAGCAAAAAGCAGGCAATGATATCCTATGGAAGGAAATTCAAGTTACCGGTAAGTACGGTTAAAATTACTTTTGAGGATCAGTACTGGGCTGAAACATGCAGCACTGAGGTCTCTCCTGATAACAGGTGAGTAAATCGGAATTCGTATTTCGGCTGATTTTAGAGGAATATTTTAAAGTTCCAAAACTCCACACTTAGAAGAATTTCCAAGTGAAACCAGTCAATGTTAGCCTATGGAAGGAAATTCAAGTTACTGGTAAGTACGGTTAAAATTACTTTTCAGGACCAGTACTGGGCTGAAAGATGCAGCACTGAGGTCTCTCCTGATAACAGGTGAGTAAATCAGAATTCGGATTTCGGCTGATTTTAGAGGAATATTTGTATGTTTCAAAAATCAAAACTTAGAAGAATTTCCAAGTGAAACCAGTCAATGTTAGCCTATGAAGGAAATTCAAGTTACCGGTAAGTACGGTTAAAATTACTTTTCAGGATCAGTACTGGGCTGAAAGATGCAGCACTGAGGTCTCTCCTGATAACAGGTGAGTAAATCGGAATTCGTATTTCGGCTGATTTTAGAGGAATATTTTAAAGTTCCAAAACTCCACACTTAGAAGAATTTCCAAGTGAAACCAGTCAATGTTAGCCTATGAAGGAAATTCAAGTTACCGGTAAGTACGGTTAAAATTACTTTTCAGGACCAGTACTGGGCTGAAAGATGCATCACTGAGGTCTCTCCTGATAACAGGTGAGTAAATCGGAATTCGTATTTCGGCTGATTTTACAGGAATATTTTAAAGTTCCAAAACTCCACACTTAGAAGAATTTCCAATTGAAACCAGTCAATGTTAGCCTATGGAAGGAAATTCAAGTTACTGGTAAGTACGGTTAAAATTACTTTTCAGGACCAGTACTGGGCTGAAAGATACAGCACTGAGGTCTCTCCTTATAACAGGTGAGTAAATCGGAATTCGTATTTTGGCTGATTTTAGAGGAATATTTGCACAATGGTGAAGGGAGTGGGCGGGGCCTGAGGTGACATCTGTGCAAATGCGCCCCGTGGCACGTTTTAAGTTGGGGGATTAAGTCCCCTTGAATCCTGAGGGTCCCTAGGGGCCAACTAGCCCACCAGGAACCTCCAATATGCGCTAGGGGCTGCGTTGCAGAGACGTGTAGAGAGGCCACACCCCTTTTACACCTCTCTGCAACGCAGCTCTGTGGCGCTTTCTGGATGTACCTGTTGGGCTAGTTGGCCCTCAGGGACCTCAGGATTGAAGGGGATTTAATTCCCCATCTTAAAACGCGCCACGGGGCCTGTTTGCACACATGTCACCTGAAGCCCCGCCCTCTCCTTCACCACTGTGCAAACGCGCCCCGTGGCGCGTTTTAAGTTGGGGGATTAAGTCCCCTTGAATCCTGAGGGTCCCCGGAGTCCAACTAGCCCACCATATACCTCCAAAAAGCGCCACAGAGCTGCGTTGCAGAGAGGTGTAAAAGGGGTGTGGCCTCTCTACACGTCTCTGCAAGGCAGCCTCCTGGCGCATACTGGAGGTTCCTGGTGGGCTAGTTGGCCCCCAGGGACCCCCAGTATTCAAGGGAATTTGTTCTCTCTGCAAACGCGCCAGGGGCGCGTTTGCAGAGTGGTGAAGGAAGGGGCGGGGCCTGTGGGCCCGATCGTTTTTTTTGTTTTTGTTTTTTTGTCTCTGAAGGGGGCTGTGTGGCCCCCTTCCTTTTTTTCTCTTTGGGCCCTGGGGACCCCATCCCCCAGGGCCTTACCCCTTTTTTAATTTTTCAAAAATAAAAACGGGAAGGGGGCCGCGTGGCCCCCTTCCCTGGGCCTGTATTGGCCCCGGGGACCCCATCCCCTGGGGCATGGCCTCTATATTTATTATTTTGAGGGGGCAGCGTGGCCCCCTCCTCTGGCCATTTTAAGGCCCCGGGACCCCATCCCCGGGGCCGGCCTTTCCATTTTTTTCTAAACATTTTTTTCCTTCTTTTGGGGAGGGGGGCCACGTGGCCCCCTCCCGGGCCACTACTTGCCCCGGGGACCCCATCCCCCGGGCTGGCTCCTCTCCGTTGGGGACTGTGGGGGTCCCCAATCCCCCACAGTCCCGCCGGCTCCCCACGTCCCTTGGGAGCCGTCATTGCTGATCCACATGGGGAGCAGCTGACATGCTGCTCCCCATGTGGAAAGCATCGCTTTGGATATTGGAAGAGAGAGCAGGTTTCCTGCTCTCTCTTCCAATATCCAAGCAGTTTAGCTATGGCAGGACGGGAGCCGCGAGGCTCCCGTCCTGCCATAGCAAACTACAGTGTCCCGGGGTAGGCACCCCGGGACACTGCAGGTGCCGGCCCTGGGGGTGGTGGTCCCCAGGGCCATCAAGGTCTCCAGGATGGGGCCGCGCGGCCCCTCCCATTCAGTACACAGCCCCGGGGAGGTGGTGGTCCCCGGGGCTCTGGGGGTCCGTAACGGATCCCCATATTAAAATGTTTAGTGCCCCGGGAGGTGGCGGTCCTCGGGCGTGTGGGGGCTGGAGCCCCCCCACACTGGTTTTATTTTTAATAAAAAAAGCCCCGGGAGGTGGTGGTCTCGGGGCTGCGGGAGGGCTCAGAGCCCTCCCGCACCATTTTTCAAAAAGCCCCGGGGGTGGTGGTCCTCGGGCTTGGGGGCCCTTTGAGGCCCCCACACATTAAATTATCCCCTCCACCATGCCCCCGGGACTTGGGCCACCCGGGGCCACTAACATCGAAGCGCGGAGACCGCGCTCGATTTTTTTTCGGCAGGATTCGCGCACCCTGAGCGCATCCTGCTGATTTTTTTAAAATTTTTTTTTGCCCAGGGGGTCCTTGTGGGACCCCTGAGCAAACCTAGGGGTCAGGGTGTTTCTACCCTGCCCCCTTTGTGCGCTTTGCGCACTTAGTTTCTGTCCCTCGGTTCTACCGAGGGATAAAATGGCTGCCAACATTTCCTGAATGGAATGTTGACAGCCAGCTGACAGCCAATTAACATGCAGCTCGTGATCGGGACGGTGCGCGCAGGGTGCGCTGAGGGTACGCGGACCCTACTCGGCCATAGATATCACTAACTTTTTACTTTTCATTTTCTCAGCAACTACTGAACGGATTTACACCATTTAACAAAAGGGTTCTTTCTGAACCAAGAATTACCTCTTTGCCAAATTTGGTGTAATTCCGTTCAGCAGTTCGGGCTGTAGCCGTGTCTAAAGTTTCCTATGGAAAAGTGCATGGGGAAAACGCGCTTTGGGACCCCTTTTTCTCGGCCCCCGCTTGACGAATCCCCCCGAGACTTTCAGGGTAGGAGCGGACCGGGCCATAAAGTTTGAAAATTTCGCGAAGATACGTCAACCGGCAAGAGAGTTATTTCAAATAGAATGTCGCGGATTTCCTATGGATAATAGGTTGTAACTATAACTATCTACTGGCGACCGCCAGTAGATTATATATATATATATATATATATATATATATATATATATATATATATATATATATATATATATATATATATATATATATATATATATATATTCTGACTGGATCCTTACAACACTGGAAACCATTGTTCAACAAATGGATACCTAGGGTCAGTATCTGTTCTAACTTTAATTAATTTACTCCTACATCCATTCTGGTGATAAATACAGAGAGGGCTGTTCCTGAAGAAAGCCCAGAGCATGTATTCATAGCTATCACAAGGGCTGGAACATGTCGACCTTTGAAAAAGGGTAGATATATTCCCATTAGTATTAACCCTAGTGTTATATCTGTATGTATTTATCTCTTGTCCCTTTCCCTTTAATATCTGTGTATCTTTGATTCTGGCACATGCCAGCTCTAGGTGGAAGTTCTAAACAGAACTACAGCTCTCATATTGCTGATCTGCTGGCTGCTGGATGGTACTGTGCCACTGAAGATTAAACCTCTGTTTCTTAACTTCTGGACTCAGATGAATTTTATTACTGAATTTTACACTGGCGACAAGTTACTTCAGGTACTGGCTACTTACTTTGGCACAGGAGCGGTACCACTTCTTTTGGGATTGTTTTATGTGGAAATTTTCGAGGATTTTCTTGGTTATCCTGAAGAACTCTCAGTACAATATTATAAAGATACAGTGATTTCAAGAGGACCTCTACGATCCAAGACAAGCAATTGTTTTGTGAGTTATTCCTTTTCTACTAGTTTGGAGCATTGTGTTTTATTACCGCGTTATTCAAATTGCCAAACGACTACTCACGCTGCATTGAACTTCTTACACAGCACCTCTATCTCGTCATCTCCGAGTCCAGGTAACAGAACTCCTGAAGACAACCGAAGAGAGACGCCTTCGACAATTCACGCAGATATACACTGGTTGCGTGTCAACCCGAGAGGTGTCTTCTACGGATTGCATTATCATGCTGATACACGCTGGTTGCGTGTCAATGCATTCAATGCTCCACCATATTTGTTTGGGTTTCGATCCTACATGTCTATTTCTCGTTGATGCGCACGACTGCGCTAGTGAGCTACTTGCTTCTTTTGTGATCTTTGGGCCCGATTCACAGAACTAACTTAAGACAAAATCCTAAACTTACTACCATTTTGGTATTCACAGAAGGCACTTACTCATTTTGGTATTCACAGAAGGCACTTACTTACTCATTTTGCGTAACTTACTCATTTTGTGTAACTTACTCATTTTTGTATTCACAGAAGGCACTTACTCATAAATGAGTAAGTGCCTTCTGTGAATACCAAAATGAGTAACTTACTCATTTTGTGTAACTTACTCATTTTGTGTAACTTACTATTTTGGTATTCACAGAAGGCACTTACTCATAAAGGAGTAAGTGCCTTCTGTGAATACTAAAATGAGTAACTTACTCATTTTGTGTAACTTACTCATTTTGTTTAACTTACTCATTTTGGTTTTCATAGAAGGCACTTACTCATCAATGAGTAAGTGCCTTCTGTGAATACCAAAATGATTAAGTTACACAAAATGTGTAAATTACTCAAAATGAGTAAGTTACTCAAAATGAGTAAGTAAGTGCCTTCTGTGAATACCAAAATGAGTAAGTGCCTTCTGTGAATACCAAAATGGTAGTAAGTTTAGGATTTTGTCTTAAGTTAGTTCTGTGAATCGGGCCCATGGTTTAGAATCGGAGTGCACAGTTCCCTTCTGCTGGCACAATTATTCACACGGATTGCACAACTATCCTCACGCCGATGTGCACGGCAACTGGCAAATGAACCTGAGTGCACAACCAGCTTCACGCCGATGGGCACGGCTGCTGGCATAATTAAGTATATATGTACCTTTACGCCAATGTTCACGGCTGCACAACTATTTCCACAAGAGTTAAATTATTACATATCTTCTCCACGTTTTACGCCACTGTGCACTACTAGGGAACTGAAGTGCACTGCTATCTGCACGCCGATGTGCACGGCTGGTAATCAAACTGTATCGGTGTAATTAATTATTATTAACGTACATGACTACCCTTTTCATTTATTCCCCATAGTATTAATTTTGGGTCATCACTTAGAACATATCCTACTTTATGTTTTCGCTCACTCTGTTTTAATAGTTTCTAGTGCAAACATGCGGTTTGAACCTCCTGCTAAATTTTTACAAGCTAAGGGTGATCCACCTATTCATTGGAATAGATGGAAGGAGACATTTTTAACATATATGAAAGCAATTGATGGGGACAGGATGGGGAATAAAAGAAAAAAATATATATTGCTACACTGTTTAGGTTCAGAAGGCCAAACAGTTTTTGAGACTTTGCCAACCGTCCAAGAAGATTTGAGTAGTTTTGAAGAAGCCTTAGCCCGTATGGAATATAGGTTTAAACCGACAACGAGTATTGCACTTAATAGGTATACATTTTATACTCGTGCACAAAGGGAAAATGAATCTTTTGACGTTTTTTTGACCGGTCTTAGAGGGCTTGCCATTACCTGCAATTTGGGGTTATCTGTGATGAAATGATCAGGGATCAAATTATAGTGAATGTCAAGAGTAAAAAAACACAAGAACAACTCTGGGTGTTAGGTAATCCCAATTTGCATGATACCATTGCAACTTCCAAAGCATTTGAACAATTGGAAAGATGGATGAAGACTGTTAAATAGGTTGGAGCTAAAAATGAGAAGAGTGTAGATGTGTGTGTGGTAAATACTCCTCGCAAGTTACCTCAACCAGGGAAGAAAATTGACAAAAATATAATTTGCTAAGGTGTGGTAGTTTTAACCATCTAGCGTAATTTCCACATTGTCCAGCTATAGGTAAAGAATGCTTTAAGTGTGGCAGGATTGGTCATTTTGCTCGTGTATGCAAAGATGATAAGAAGAAAGTACTTAGCAGAGGAAAGGCATTTCCATGAGAACTAATGAAGTTTCATGTGTAAGATGTGTGTGTGACAAGGACTGCGTATCCACTAAAGAAACTGGTATTGTTGCGTCTGTTGATGAAGTCTGTGCTGGGGAGGGTGAAGTTAGTATATCTCCGAAATGTATTGTTAAGTTCTTAGAGAAGGATTTAGAACTTATGGCTGACTCGGGGTCACCATGGTGAATTATCACTGAAAATTATTTCTATGAGAAATTTAAAGGAACTTTGACCCACAGTGATTTGTGTGCCTCTGATGTTATAGCACAAAGTTTTGATGGTTCCATAATGGATCTTATGGGTTACGTAGCTTCCGATGTCTCCTTCAAAGCGAGTACTGCATTTATCAAATTGTATGTGGCAAAGAAGGGTGTTAATGTACTGGTTTGGAGAGATCAATGGAAGTTGGGAATAATACTCAATCCTCGTAGCAAAGAACCTGTCTTGGTAGTTGAAGACAACAAAAGTGGAGAGGAAATTGAGGGTGAGTTTCCAGAAGTTTTTTCTGAGAAGTTGGGGAAACTAAAAGGTTTTACTCATTTAATCAATCTTAAGCAAGGGGCACATCCGGTTAAGCAAAAGCTCAGGAATGTTCCCATCAATGTGTGAGATGAGTTGGGTGGTGCCCTTAAGGAGATGTTGGAAGGAGGAGTCATAGAAGAAGTGAAATCATCGGAGTGGGTTTCTCCCATTGTTTTGGCACATAAAGCGGACAAATCGCTGAGGTTATGCATTGATCTTAGAGCCCTAAATGTTATATTTTGTGGTGGACTGTCACCCTTTGCCAAATATTAATGCGGTTGTGCGCATTCTTTGTGGTGCCACCATATTTTCTACACTTGATATTCGTTCTGCGTATCATCAAATTGAACTGGCAGAAGAATCGCATCACATGACAGCCTTCATCACTCCTTAGGGTTTGTATCAATTTAAAAGGATGCCTTTTGGACTCACATCTGCGGCATCCGTCTTCCAAAGGTCTTTGTGTCATATTTTTAAAGTGATGGAAACTTTCGTCAAGTGTTTCCAGGATGACATACTTACATTTTCTTGTGACAAAGAAGTACATTCTGGTCATGTGAGGAAAGTGTGTGATGTTTTCAGAGAACATGGTTTGACACGTAAGAGAAACAAATGCAACTTATACCACGATTCAGTGGAATACCTGGGACACACATTGTAGAAGGAAGGAGTTAAACCCAAAAAATCTCTCGTTGATGCAATTCTTAAGGCCCCTGCTCCAGATTCAAGAGATAAACTTCTCTCTTTTTCAGGTCTCTGTGAATATTACAGTAAGTTTATAAGGAATTTTGCTTCCAAGATGGAACCTTTGAGAGAATTAATGAGGAAAAATATTGAATTTGTGTGGGGAGAAAGACAGCAACAAGCCTTTGAAAGCATCAAGGCTGAAATGGTGACAGCCCCCATTTTAAAACCATACTGTATGAATAAGAATTGCATAATTTCAGTTGATGCTAGTTTGTATGGTTTGGGGGGTGGGTGCTGTCACAACGTGCTGGTAGGGAAGAGTGGAATGCAGCATTCGCTTCTCATATCCTTAATGAAACTGAGAGGTGATATGCGGTTATTGAGAGAGAGTTACTAGCTTCTGTGTGGGCGGTGGAGCATTTCCGCAATTATGTTTGGGGAGCTCGTTTTGTTTTGAGGACGGACCATAAGCCGCTTGTAACCATTTTGTCCCCTGGGGGTGGCCAGAGAGCGACTGCACGCATAGCAAGGTTAATGTCCCGCATGCAAGAGTACAATTTACAAATGGAATATGTGCCAGGGAAAATTAATGTGACAGCGGATTGTCTTTCCAGGTTGCCTTGCGAAATATGGAAGGAGAGGGCTGATGAGGAGATTGTGGCCAGCATTGAGGAAGTGGTGTCAGGAAGTTTTGGTACTATTACCGAAGAGATGTGGAGAGATGCCATGGAGGGCGATAATTTGCTTCTTAAAGTTACAGACTATGTGAGAGAAGGATGGCGTCATAAGGGACAGATTTCTGCAGATTTGTTTCCGTTTTGGAAAGTCTCGGGGGAATTGGAAATGGAGGGAAATCTTTTTTTCAGGCAAGGTAAATGCATACCACCTGTATCTCTTCGAGATCGCATTTTAACTGTGGCTCACGAGGATCATCTGGGTATGTACTCCATGAAGAGATTAGTTAGAACTGTGTTCTGGTGGCCAGGTTTGGACAGATTTGTAGACGGAGTAGTCAGGGAATGCTCTGATTGTGCTAGCAGTGGAAAGATGCTGAAAATTAGCCCTGCTCTTTTAGTTCCCATGGAGTGGCCGGAGTTTCCGTGGCAGAAAGTGGGGTTTGACATTTCAGGACCATTTAATTTTTTGCCTTGTGTTTGCAGATTTGCCTTAGTAATGATCGATTATCATTCAAAGTGGCCCGAAGTCAAACTTTTACCTCAAGTCAATACTTCTAATGTGATTGAGTTTTTCAAAGAAGTTTTTGCTAGAGAGGGATATCCAGAGGTACTAATTACTGACAATGGAGTGCAAATGAAATCCCAAGATATGGAGGCTTTTCTTGGGTATTTTTTATTATTCGGCATGTCACCACTGCTTTGTACGAACCCCAAGGTAATGGTCAAGTGGAGTGATATAATAGAGTTTTGAAATAGGACATTCTGTGGGCACGCAGTTTCGGTGTAGAATAGAAGGACAAGTTGAGAGAAAAGTTGTGGATGTACCGCATAACTTCTCATACCACCACTGAGGTTAGTCACTTTAAGTTATTGAAAGGAAGGGAACCTATCTCCAAGCTGTGCCCGTGGTGGTTTAAGAAGAAAAGAGGTGAAGCTCCTTGTGGAAGAAGTAAAGAAGAAGTAGCTGTGAGAGTGGAGGAAAAACAGTTGAGAAGTAAACACTATTATGATTTAAGGATGAAAGTGAAGCAACCTCATTTTGTTGTAGGAGAGTTGGTCAGGATACGTAAACCAGGCATTTTGGTCAAAAGGGAGGCAAAGCTTGGGAAGCCTATCAAAGTCATAAAATGCAATTGCAACAATATTGACACGCAAGATCGTAAGGTATGGAATGTCAGGAGAGTGGCTAAAAGTATGGGGGTCAGGTATTAGTTTTGTTTAGGAAGGGAAATGTGTTATATCTGTATGTATTTATCCCTTGTCCCTTTCCCTTTAATATTTATGTATCTTTGATTCTGGCACATGCCAGCTCAAGGTGGAAGTTCTAAACAGAACTATAACTCTCATATTACTGATCTGCTGGCTGCTGGATGGTACTGTGCCATTGAAGATTAAACCTCTGTTTCTTAACTTCTGGACTCAGATGAATTTCATTACTGAATTTTACACCTACCCACCGAGGACTCAAATAAAACTATCTGGTCTACCAGGAGATAGTCTTAACAGTTTCCCTCTGTTCCTCATTCATAGGTGATCCTCACTTCTGGTCATAAAGGCCCCTAATCCATGCCAGTGGATACTCTTTCTTCACCTCAAGATCTCCCCTTTAATTTCAGTGTTGAAGCCCTTAATGGTGGCACCTTCCACCAATGTATGAATGTGGCCCCGTGATGAAGCATGTCACCTCTGAGTGGGTGGGAGGGCCTGTCCTTTAAAATGAAACCCTTTTAATGAAATATTGTACCAGATTTCTTCTACTTTTAGATTTCCTTGGCAGGGGTGGCTCCTCTGCTAAGGCGGAGGAGCGTTGCCCCACTGCTCTCTTTTACATAAAAAAAAAAAAAAACATACCTTATCACTGAGTCTCACCTCCGTCTCTCCTCCACGTCGGGCTGGAACAGGAAGCACCCAGGCTCCCCTAAGCCAATCACAACACTGCAATGCTGTGTTGTGATTGGTCTAAGCGCCGTGGTTCAGCGTTCAGATGGGGACTGGAAGCCTGGGCTTGTTCTCCACTCAGACTGTAATGCAGCCTGGGTGGAGAGCATGCAAAGTGCGCATGACTGTTTGGCCGGCCCGAGACGGCCGGCCAAACATTCATGCGCTCTTACATAGTGCCCACCATTCCTCCCCCTGCTTTGCGAGGGAAGCAGTCCTGCCCCGCAAAGCTGTTGCAGCAGGAAAAAATAAAATGATAATAACATCGAGTTATTATCATTTTAATTTTCCTTTATGTACACTGCTGAAAAGCAGTGGGGCGACGCTCTTTCGCCTTAGCGGAGGAGCTGCCACTGCAGAAGAACATCGACAACGAGAGCGAAACTTGAGCGTAAAATTATATGCAGGGTTGTAAACTGGTAGGCTTTGCAAATTCGCAGAATTCAATTATGATTCTAGCACATGTGAGATTCATATGTTTTGTCAAACGTTCATACTACCCAAAAGTTTATTAGAAGAGAAATTACTATTCACCAACTGGTTATTTATTGCTTGCCTTCAAAACACTAGAGTAGCATATTGAGATAAGATTTTTTTAAACGGGACACAGACAAGCTTTTGTTGCCTAAGGGGGCCCTCTCTTTAATGTTGTTGATATTTTAATGCCAAAACCATCTCAAAATAATTTTTCAGCTTGCTTACATGATGGGGATGTAGCTACATGTTAAAGTATCATACAACAATTTCATTTTCAGATTATGTTTAATGCATGGTCCTAACCAAGATATGCCATGAGTTTCCAGGATCATATATCCTGGATGGATTGTGCTCACCCATCTTTTGAAAGTTACTGGCCCTCCTAATAGTATTCTTTATTTAAATCTACACACAACCAATAAATCCTACTCGGTAAGGATGTTTTAAGTGCAAAAAACAATATGGATTAACGTAAGCATTAGGGCCTGGTGATCTTTGGTAGGTTGAACATTCTTATAATTGGGCCTGCTACATTTTTTCATCTTTGCACAAACACTTTAGGAATCTGTTTTTAAAGAGAAAAATCACGGTAATGATGTTAATTGTGATATGGCTCCCACAAACCTCAGACAATGTGGCTTCTTTAAGACAAATTGGTTTCTGTGAGAAATAGAGAGCTCACATTTGGTAGCAGGTTCAAGCAACAAGGCTTTCATTCAGCGCAGGTGTGAGAACTGACAGAAACAGAAATGTAGTTCATAATATAAATATGCAAAAGATCTGAACCAAGTTATTTGATAATATGCATGGGACAAAGTACCCCCTGCCATACATTATAAGGATGTTGCAAGTCACCAAGGAGTTCCGTGATCCTATAGATGAACAAGGCCAAAAGCAGAGTTCCTTTAACAGGTCATGCAAGCTGACGTGAGTTGCAGTATCCTTTAATGTATAACAGGTGGTATTTTATTGCTTACAGTACATATTCACACCATCAGTCTTCTCATTAAACATATACATCCTTGGTGTCTTGCCATTTTGTATGAAAGAGAAGGAACATTTGCAGAAATGAAGACGAAAACCAAAATCTGTAGTACAAAATCTAATACACCAAAAAGCAGTCCGTAGTTCTTTGCTCAAAACATTTTAGAATAAGTTTAATGTAAATTAGATCAAAAATGCTGTAGCTCACAATGTGTAGAAACATACTGAGAGATTCTCTCTTTCTGGTAATGACCTACAGCATGCAAAAAATAAACATGTTGCCATAAATCTCCACTTTCTGATGATCACTGTTCATTTAAGAAAAACAAATCAAAAGAAGTAAAAGTCAGTTCCAGTTTTTATTGTTTAAACTGCAGCTCTAATTATGATCTGTGACCTACTTTTCACTTCAGAGGCTGGCTCTGGCCAGAGGCATTATGATGTCACAACTCAACTGTAATAAGTTATTACAGTTGAACTTTTCGTTATTACAGGTGACTAGAGACGTCACAACTCAACTATAATAAAGAAATTAGGGAAGGTGCTGATACAGGGATTGCAGGCTCCATTATATTATAAGAATCTAATAAGCAAAATGCCACAGAGATTAAGGACATCTGATGTAGCAAAGCAAAAGTTATAGCAAATAATAATTATAATGCTAAACCTAAAAAGTTTTTTTAGGCAGCGAAATCAAACAAGGAAATGTACTAGATGTGGTCCCCAAAACAGGCCACTTAGCAGCAACAGAACTCCTGCCATTGGCACTGAAGCAAAGCAACAACCCCAAGGGAACTTGTTCAGGAGAGAAAGGTTTGTACCTTTAAAAAACAACCCTACTTACTTGTAGCAGTAAATGATCTTGGTTAAAAAGTAGCTGATGAAAAAGATGCTAATATCGGTAGTCCCCCACAAAGTAGAGTTTTAGATATCATATTGCCAGAACATCATTACTAAAATAGCTACTACCATAATATTGAAAAGGTAAATATATCTCGGTAAAGAGAGGTTTGCCGTACTTATCTCCACATATAGGGGAATATTCTCAAGAACGTGCGATAAACATCGCCAAAATAGGTTAACGCAAGTTTTCATATCGCCGTCTATCGCGGGAAAATAACTCTGTGTTAACGTCGTATTCCCAACACGGCGGTAACATGCGATAGTCTCCCGATAACGCGTCAAATGTCCGCGATAACATTACCGGGACGGCGATGAAAATCCAAACACGAACACGAAAAAAGTTGTGATGGGCCCAACCGCGAAAAGACAATCAGCGAAAAGCAGCGCCAGGCCTGCAAATCACACACGTCAGGCGGGAAAAATCACTACAAAAGCAGAAAAAAAAGAAACACAAACAAAAACCAAATTACAGCGAAGCACAATGGAGGCAGCCGGAGCAGGTACAGAGGACGGCCAGAACCCCACAAGCCCCCAGGAGGAGCAGCCTGGGACTTCGGGGACAGGGAAGGACAAGAAGAAGAGGAAGACGAGGTTCAGTCCGCAGGAAAACAGGATCCTGATCACGGAGGTGATAGAACACCATCAACAACTGTTCGTCACCTCCACTGTGTCATTGGCAACAAAAAATGCAACATGGCAGTCCATCCTGGACAAGGTGAATACAGTCGGAGTGATGAGGAGGACAATGGAAGAGCTCAAGAGGCGCTGGAATGATGTGAAGCGCGAGACCAAGCAGAAACTCGCCAACAACCAGAAGGCAGCAATGCAGACTGTAGGTATAGAAAATCTACATGTTCATCTGCATGGAGTGTCTCACATGCCACTTCCCTCTCACTATAACCCAGTATGTCAATCTCTGTCATCTTTGGGCCTCCCAGGCAGGTCAAAGACTCCATTGACAAATTCTCTGACCTCCTTACCATGTCATCCTTCCTACATACCCACACCACCCTCCTGGATGAATTTAATCTCCCAGTCAATGCAAGCTTGAAAAAACAAGAGACACCTACAAAGACCTGATCAACACATTCAGGGGCATATTCTCAAGGAATTATCGCCGATTTATCGGCACTTTAGCGCCGCAAAAGGCGATATTCTCAAGCTGGTGCAAACTGCCGATATTGCTAGTTTACCAGCGATAGCTGCCGCAAAAAACATCGCCACGGATGAGTGCGACAACTAACGCTAATGATATGCAGAGTAGGCGTTCCCGTGCAAAAACACATGAAAACACCACTTCGCGAGATTCTCAACGACCAGCCAGATCTGCGATGCGAACCAAGAGCAGGCGATAAGGCGCGTTAGCAGCAGGGATTTAACACCTGCCTTTTGCTGGTGTTAGTATTCAAAAAGCGGGGATTGATTCAGTTAAGGAACCTAGAGGCTGGAATCTGTTAAACATGAAATATGACAAGATGCCTCTATAACCATAAATTCAAAACAACTTCTTCAAAAAGTAGGGAGAAACTCTTGCCTACTTTGCTGTTCAACTAATGAACTGGATTACTCATAACCATTCTATTTTGTGGGTCAACAAGCAAATCAAAATGGAATCAATCTGAAAAATAATCAATATTCAATTCAAGCATTTCACTGAAAATGGATTTTTACTTAATCATTATTTCATTTTTTCTTTCTTTTTTTGTATATATAAATGTCTCAATTGAAGTACATACATTTATGCTTTACAAATTCATGCATAAAAGAAGTGCAATACCTATATACAGTGCATAAATCAAATCACTTATACATAAACAGTGTGTATAAAAACAATCAACGGGTCCTACTACGTTATACTCGTATATCGGGATATTTTCTACTTGTCCTCGATACAGAATTAATACATGGTCCAGAAAAAGGGATAAAGGTCAGAGACCGCCTCTATGTATCTTATCAAAGTTTGCACCACTGTTTGTTAGCTAAACTGATCAATTCTTAAAGTTCTTGTCAATTTAAATATGGCGATACTCTTGGCCTTGTGGGGTAAGGAAGTGAATAGTGAGTGTGCCGACGCGTTTCGCCCTTCGTGTGGGGACCAGGAGGATTCAAGGAAGGTCTTCCTCAGGGCTGGGATATTTTCACTTGTAGGACACTGCTGTCATTTGGAATCTATTTTCAATTGGTCTCTTTAGTAGCTCTCAATTTGGATGCCGGTGTCACTGCGATGTGTACTTTCCTGCTGCTGTCAATGCGGATCTCTTTTCACTTGGACTCTAGGGTAGCTCTCAATCTGGATACCGATGTTTCTGCTAAGTGTGCTTTCTTACTTTGTCTAGCATCTCTTATCGGTCTATGACTTCCGAAGTGTGCGCTCCAACATTTTCATTCCGGTTTTGCTGGTGTTAAGCAGGACAACAACCTGCAGTATGAAAGGGAGCCCAGCCCAGAGCCACATCTGAAGACCAACACATGTCATGGAGCTACTGACCATGCAGCTCGGAGACCCAAGAGGTCCACAACACCCACCGCCACCACCCCCAGGCCCCCCCCACCCTCCCAGTCTACCACTGAGGCAGCGCAGTACAAGACAGCTGACCTTCCGAAAACGGCATGGCCCCTCAGCCACACAATTGCAGAATGTGGGGATAGGTGGGAACCAAGGGGCAGATCTACAAGGAAGTGCCGCAGCGTGGCACCGCAAGCCCTTTGGCTGCGCCACGCTGCAGCACTTCTGAAGCACAGGGATGCGACATATTTACAAGAATATGTCGCATCTCTGTGCTTCCCCCTGCGCTGGCGCACAAACTGCAGCCATGCGCTGGCGCAGGCACCCTTGCACCATGGTGCAAGGATGCCTGCGTCGTGGGAGATTGCTTTTGTGCAGGAAGGGCACCTTCCTGCACAAAAACAATCACTACAGGCATTTTCCTCTTTCAATGCGTGCTGTAGAATGAAGCACACATTGAAAGAGGACAAAACGAGGAGAAATGAAAACATTTCTCCTCGTTGCTCCTCGCTACGCCACCTCTAAGGTGGCGTAGCATTCAGACGCATCTCCAGATTTACGATTTCTCGTAAATCTGGAGATGTGTCTTGTTCCATGGGTGTTGCGTGGGAACACCCACAGCAACACCCATGGAACGCCCCTTCAACGCAAAGTGCTGCGTGTGAAGGGGCCGTATTTACAAGGAGAGGAAAAGTCACGCAGGGTGGCTTTTCCTGTCCTTGTAAATATGGAGGAGCCCCCTGCGCCACCAGTACATCACGAAAAGTGACGTACTGGTGGCGAAGTGGGCTTGTAAATCTGCCCCCAAGTATGTGTGAAGGAGGCAAGTCAGCCATGAATAAGTATGTACACAATGCCAATTGTGGCGGTGATGTGCTGGACAGACTTCAGTATGCAGAGCACAGACATGTCCATGTGGACATATACTGCTAGTGTTTGTAGTGTTGTGGACAGTGGACACAACCATGTCACCTCAGGCAGTGGGGAAGACCTCGGTCATGTAGCTGTGTCGTCCCCCCCTGTAAGCGTAAGCGGAGTGGGCTTGTCCGGCGTATGCCAGTCCAGCGTAGGAGTGTGAATAAATAGGCCGGGGCTCTGGGCGTGGTTCACTTCCCGGATGGCCAACGCGTCTGCCAGGGCGGCGCCCCTCACACTGCCATGGGTCCGCCACCGTGACCTCCAGCCCCCTCAGCCGATCGCTGGCTTCCGCGACACAGGCCCCCAGCCCCAGTGCACCCAGCGGCACAGCACCGCGGAGTCATGTGTGTGCTGACTACTGCCTTCGGCCTACACTGCGGTCAGCAGGTCCCCCAATTCAAATTGAGTCTTGATTTATTTATGGCGTAGTCCAGTAGGCAACAGACATTGCTCCCAGTGCGGCCCGCCCGGACGACGCATCATCGCAGGCTGCGCACCCGCTGAGCGCTTCAGGTGCCACTAACTCAGTGCACCACATGTCATCGCCACGTGGCTGTGGGCCCTTGCTGACTGCTGCCTCCGGCCTACACTGCAGTCAGCAGGTCCCCCAATTCAAATTGAGTCTTGATTTATTTATGGCGCAGTCCATTAGTCAACAGACATTGCTTCCAGTGCGGCCCGCCCGGACGACGCATCATCGCAGGCTGCACACCCGCTGAGTGCTTCAGGTGCCACTAACTCAGTGCACCACAAGTCATGGACCCTTTATGTTTGAATCTTGTGTGTGTGATTCCAGATCTGGTGCCCCTACCTCAGTACACTGCAAGTCATGGACCCTTTATGATTGAATCTTGTGTGTGTGATGTCGGATCTGGTGCCCCTACCTCAGTGCACTGCAAGTCATGGACCCTTTATGATTGAATCTGTGTGTGTGATCCGATGATCACTGTTCTAGTTGTTGCCAGCACCAACCACTCCCTGAGGGCTGGCTTACACTCACCCCACACCCATTCAGCACAGGCGTCACTGGACATGTGACCCTGGTAATAAAAGGGGCCGGGCGCACGTGCCCGTAGCCAGTTCCACTATCTATCTAAGTGTGTCCGTGTGGTCATTATGTATGCATGATGGCCCCGGGCCCTACCACATTACATTGTGCTGTGGACAGCGGACGCAACCATGTCACCTCAGGCAGTGGGTAAGACCTTGGACACGTAGCTTTGTCCCCCCCCCTGTAAGCGTAAGCGGAGTGGGCTAACCCGGCGTACGCCAGTGCAGCGTAGGGGTGTGAAGAATTTGTCCGGGGCTCTGGGCGTGGTTCAGTTCTGGCCTGGACAAGGAAGTAACTAATGCGTGTGTCACTGTTGTAGTGTCGGCGCCACCCAGCCCGCAATCGACAATGTTGCAATGTAGCATGCACCCGGAGGGTGGGCTCGCACGAACGGAGAAATGAAGGAGCGCAAGACCGCTTGGGGTCTTGGCTCATACATGCCAAGTGTTGTGTGTATCTGTATTGCCGCAGCATGAGCCAAATGCCTAGCCTTAATCGCAGCGCGAGGTCAGCCAGGCATGAACTCTACATCTATGTCCGCCCTATCCTTACCATAGGCCTACACTCACGTGGCCACCCACCTTCAACGGCCAACATCACAGTGTCATTGTCAGGTTTGTGGACATGCGCAGACAGGCATGACAATGGTGTGCCGTAGGAGTGCAAGTGATGCAACCACGCAGCGCACACAAGTAAATAGGCTCGGGGGGAGGGAGGAGCAGCTGTGAGGCAACGTAACACACAGTGATGCCGCTCATTTGCCACATGCAAGACATGTTAAACATGAATCCCAAAGTCGCACACATCCCACACCACCCACAACAAGCCACATCACATTTCCTGAATGCAAACAGATGACAAACTAACATTAGGGATGAAAGCTCCTTTGTCTGAACTATCAGACGGAAGCACATCTGCACCTCCGACCTCGGAATTGCATGTGCCCGGCACCCCCTGACAGATATTAGAGCAGCTGATGACGACTCCCACACTACGCACAGCCCGACAAAAGACCAACATATACACACCCCCACACAGAAGTCCTTGCTCGAAGTTATCTTGCATGGAATGGCCTTCACACTTACTCCCACAACATCCCAGGCGTACAACCGTTGCACACTAAAACAATTCATTGATCCGAGCTGTGGCATTTCATCCACAGAACTGGCGCAGGTCAGAGCAGTGCCGCTTCAACCATAGCCACTAACGCAATGGCAGAACATCCCGGACACATGCACAACCCCTGTCAGGTGGAACTGTACCGTGCACGTATGCTGCGTTTACTGGGGGCACTGCCATTGGCAGTGCTGCGGATCAGTTACCGGCTAAGCTTCCGCCTTGCCAACGTCACCTGCGTTCAGCCTGTGTTGCATTGTCGATCGTGCATATTCGAGTGGTCCATGGATGTCTGCCTATCCAACAGGATGGTAGCTGAACAGGATTTTGACATGTGTGTGCGCCCCCTGTTGGCCCACGACCAGGAGTGTCACCGTGATACCCGTCTATGGGATGCCTTGATACTTGGCATACATGCTGGCAGCTGGACCTGGGAGATTGCACAACTCCTCGTGTGCAGTGACCACATTGAACCGCTCCCCTATTGGGCTGTAGTGCTAATTGGTGAAAGGGGGTGGACGCAGCACATCTGTCCGGACCTGCTAATGGATTACCTCGCCGTCCTGTTTGATGAAGTCGACAACGACCTCATGTTGGAAATGATAGCCTACGAAGCTGCAATCGCTTTCATGGATGAGTAACTATGTACCTGCAGCCACAACAGATTGGAACCCATTGCACATGTCCCAACACCTTGTTGCATCTTGGAAATCTGGTCACATGTCCCACGACAACAGTGGACATGGCTGCATTCGCCTGGACTCCGAATACATGAGCGGACAACAACGCGGGTTAACAAACACCTGTGAAAGGTGAGGCACTCCCCCGGAGTGGACAGCGGCGCTTGGCAACGTTCCTCATCCTGACATACTGCTGCATTGGTCTGCATGTTGTGGCACTTATCTTGCCCGCACTGACACACATATGCTAATAAAGTCTACGCACCTTCACTTGGATTCAACTGTGATGAGTGTTGATTTAAATGACAATGTGTGTCTCACTGCCTATCTGAGTCACGGCCATACATGCGCATTGATAGCATTACCCAGGGAGTACCTTTTTGTGGAATCACTGTCCCTACATTCATCCATACTTTCATACTTGATTGCTCATAGCCACGACACATCTGTGTGAATTAGAATGTTTTATTCGCATTCAGTGGAGTGTTGAAGCTGGAGCAGTACAGGGCCATGTAAACCCCACTTTACATTGTTGCCCCGTGGAGGGCCAGCCAGAGTCCTTTAGGGCTAGACAAGTTCATCGGAAGAGGGAGACTTCAGTCCGCAGTGTGATTGCTGTGTCATTGGTAACCAATCAAAATATGGCAGTCCATGTCGAGGTCCAAGGTGAGTGTCGCTGAGTGTATCGGGGAACAGTGGAAGGTGTTATTCCAGGGCATGATGCAGAGGGCAGAACCAAGCTGAAACAGGCCATATGGCGGAGATGAATGCTACCACTTCATTCTTACCACAAAGCCAGATTCATCATCATCTTCGTCCTCTGATGTGTCCGGTGCCTCACATGTGGGTGGTGGTGTTTAGTCTGCATCACTGTGTGGCACTGACACATCAGGTGCTGGAGGTGGAATGTCTGCCGCACTGTGTGGCACTGACACTTCAGGGGGCAGAGATGTGGATGGAGTAGTAGCAGCAGCATTCATCCGCGCCAGGCATTGTGGCATCAATGCCATGATGAGGATCTGCAGGGCATGGAAGATCACAGCTACATCTCGCTGGTGTGCAGCCGTGGCAAACATTCTTTCCGCCTGCATCCGCTCCATGTTCTACATGATCCTCCGCATGTGTCCCAACTCCTGGCTGACATCGTTGGAGCAACTCTGATTAGACAGTTGTTCTTGGCTCAGAGTCATGACTCCAGCGATGTCAGCCATGGATTGTTGGAGAGCATGGAGCGGACAGTGGGTGTCCGTTAGGGACTGTAAGTGGTCCCTGATGGGACTTAGACACCCACGTATGGCATCTAGTTTGGCTGCCATGAGGTCGAACCCCACCCGCAGCTGATCAGCCATCTTCTCCTGCCACCCTAACACAGTGCGTTGGAATGCCATGTGTTGGTCGTGGGGGTCCTGGGAGACCGCCGTGGTGGTGGGTGCTTCCTGTTGTGTGGTCTGTGCAGGGGGTGGGGTCTCCTCGATGCAGCTGGGCTGCCCTGCTCCTGGAGGTGGGGTGCCGAAGCTGTCCATGGGCTGTTGGAGGGCGTCGGTGTCGATGTTGGGGAAGTCCTCTTCATCATCAGTGCTGAGTTGTTGGGTCTGCTCTGCAGGAGGTGTTGATTCTCCCTCTGCAATGGGGAGATGCAGATTGACATTGTGTTCACATGTATGTTGACGCATTGTACAAGTTTACTTACAGACTGCATGACAATGTACATTGTGACTGTTTGTGAGGAGATGCCTATGTGATTTTTTTTTTTTGTAAATATATTTTTATTGTTTTATGACACACAAACTATTACATTTGATATCAACATATAATTAGAGTCACAGTGGCAGGGTACAAAAGTAAATTATTACTGAAGAACAACTCTCACAACCGAGAAAGCAAAGGCAGCAGAAGAAGGTACACTCCGTAACAGTTAGTCAAGCATGAGTCGTCACATTAACAAACGGAGCACATGTAGAGGAATGAGGCCTGCCGGTGACATATAACTACATCCAGCCACCCAACCTGGACCTAATAACACAAAACTCAACCCCTTAGTCCCTCCCGCTTATCCCACCCCCATCCCCATTGGCGTAACAACAATACGTGATCAATGATAACAAGTCACAGCTGTGCCGATAGCGAAGAAGTACAGAAGCAGCATACAAGAATGCAATTCTCAATTGTCAGAGGTAGTACCCATGTGAGGAACCAATGCAATCGCTTCCCTAGGGAGGTGTACCCCCTCAGGGCGGCGCCTCTAAGTCTGACGCGCCCGAGTCCTCATCAGAGTCAGCATCCGGGGTTTTCAATAAGTGTACCAGTGCCTCCCAAGCCCGTGCCACTTCTAATGCCCTGTCGTTTTTAGTGCGGGCCGCCAGCTGCAGTCTCGTGGACCCCTCACATTCCGCCCACTTAACAAACTCTGTGCGCCATCTCTGAAAGCTAGGGCCCTTCTGTGCCTTCCAGTGCGCTGTGATCTCCCTCTTCGCCAGTAAGAGCCCCAAGTCTATAAACTTACTCGTGACCTTATTCCGGGAGGTATTTGGGAACCAGTGCAGCAAACAAAGGCCTATAGTGGATTCTATGTCCCTGTCCGTGACAACATGCAACAGTGCAACCACCTCCTCCCAATACGGTCCGAGTTGAGGACAACTCCACATCATGTGGCAAAAATCTGCCCCCACCGTGCCACAGCGCGGGCACATTGCCGTATTCACATTAAAATATTTATTAATTTTCGCAGGTGTAAGGTAGGCCTTGTGCAGAATGAAAAAATGCACCAATTGAAAGTGCGCTTTCCTGGTGCTTTTCCATGCGCGCTCCACCAGTCCCGCCCACGGCGTCTCAGGAATTTTGGCACCTAAATCCTCTTCCCACCACCGTCGAAGCGTTTCCAACGGGGTCAGTCTCTCGTTTGTCATTCGGCGATACAAACAGGTAACCGCCTTGATGGTACCAGCAGCTAGGACTACATATTGGCAAGCCATCGAAGTAGGAGGCTCACTGAGCCCTGTTTTCCAATGCGCCTGGATGGCCGTTATGAGCGCCAAGTGCAGTAAATAGTCCCCACGAGCCAACTCATATCTGTCCTGTAACACCTCATAGGGAATCACGGCGCCATCGTCATAGAGGTCTCCCATGGTGGTCAACCCCCTCTCCGCCCAGTCTATCAGCGCCGCCCAATTCCCACTGTGCGGTAGAGCAGTGCACATCAGCAACGGAATCTCAGGGGCATATGGACGCACTATTTGTGCTCGCCGCTGGCTTCTGTTCCAGCAGAGTTTAAACGTCCCCATTTCTCGAGTGATAGAGGAGGCCGGGAGCGGCAACTGCAATAATATTCTAGAGAGCGTCTGTCTATCAACCTGATGCCCCTCCGCGTCGCCAGCGCTCCGGAACGTCTGTGCCACTGCCAGAGTGAACCACTGTAGCTGTGCTGCTAAATAATATGTTTTCAAAAAAAGGGACCGCTAACCCACCCTCCGATCGCGGTCTCATCAATATGGTAAGAGCCACTCTCCGTCTTCCCCTAGCCCAGAGGAACCCAACCACCATCGACTGAAGCTGTTTAAAAACCAAAGCTGGAATCCAGATAGGTAGCATCCTAAAATAGTACAGCAGTCTAGGGAGTGGTATCATCTTAAGAATGGCCACACGGCCAGCCACTGAGAGCGGAAGCGTGCCCCAAAAGTCAATACAGCCTTTAAGCACTCTAATGGCCCTGCCCACGTTACCCTCTAATAGATCAGCGTGGGTATGATAAACGCGAGTGCCAAGGTACGTCATGCATTGACGCTCCCATCGTATATCCTGTTAGACACGGGGCGGGGCCCACGGTCCGCAGCGCAGTAAGGAACAGACAGGTCTTTGCCCAGTTAACCTTGAGCCCAGCAACCATGCCAAGTTCCTCCAATAAAATCTTCACACCACGAAGAGCGCCCTCAGCATCGGCCAAAAACATAAGGAGATCGTCAGCATATAACGCAATATGATGAATTTGCTCGCGCACACGTAACCCCAAGTAGTGCTGGCCCGTCCTGGACCGTGCCGCCAGCGGCTCCATGGCCAGGGCGAACAGCAGTGGGGAGAGGGGGCAGCCCTGTCTCGTCCCTCGACCGACAGTACAAGCATCCGATAGCAACCCTCCAGTCTTCACTCGCGCCGTGGACTGACAGTACAAAAGAGACGTCCAATCTACAAAGCCATCACCCAGTCCGAATTGACGCATGACTTGAAACAAATAAGGCCACTCCAAACTGTCAAAGGCCATCTCAATGTCTATCGCCAAGACAGCAGCAGATGCCTTGTGATAGGTGTCAGCTTCTAAAATACCAATAAGGCGCCGCACATTCTGGGCCGTATTCCGGGTCGGTATGAACCCCGCTTGATCCGTATGTATAAGTTGGACCATATATGGGAGCAGTCGGGCCGCCAGAATCCGACTCAAAATTTTATTTTAGGCCGTCCTGTCATGGGGAGGTTTCCCCGGTTTCAACAACGGTATAATTAACGCCTCCCAAGTGGTAGCAGGCAAAAGGCGTTTCTGCCTCGCAGTGTTATATAATGTCACCAATCTAGGGGCCAAAAGATCGACATACGCACTATAAAATTCCACCTGAAGGCCGTCTACTCCTGGGGTCTTTTTCCGGGCCATATGTTTAATGGCGCCACGGACCTCTCCCAAGGTGATGTCCTGACCCAGCAACTCCGCCCTCTCCCTATCTAACGCTGGTAGATCGGCCTCTTCCAGGAACCTCTGAATGGCCTCCTCGCCAGGGGCCACCTTGCTTTGATATAGATCATTGTAGTAAGCGAAGAACAGGTCATTGATCCCCCGCTGCGTGTAATTGGCCACCCCATCTGGGGCATGAAGTTCCAGAATGACCGTCCCCCTCCGCGCCGGATTAGCAAGCCATGCCAATAACGCTCCAGATTTATCGCGCTCTGCATGCGCACGCGTGACATATTTTTTATAATCAAAGCAGCGCAGCCGCTCGACTTTCGCAGCAACCTCTTCCCTCGCTGCCAGCAAATCTTGCTGGCGCTCCGGTCGTTCCGGCCTCTCCTTTTCAACGGTCCTCAACTGCTGATCTGCCCTCTCCAAATCCTGCAATAATACTCTACGCACTCCCAGCTTATGCGCGATGCAATGCCCCCGTATCACACTCTTAAAAGCTACCCATTCCACCGCTAGCGATGAGGCAGTACCAGTGTTGTCTCGAAAATAATCAGTAATGCCAGTCCCCACCACCTCCCGAAATGCCTGATCCTCCAGCAATTCAGGGTTTAAGCGTCAGGTCGGAATCTTAGGGCGATCGGTTAACAGAGTCACACGTAATAGTAGGGGGTTATGATCAGACAACGTTCTAGTGAGATATTCACTGTGCTGTACCTCAGCATGTATGTCAGGAGAGCAAAGCATCGCATCCAGCCTAACATGGAGGTCATGTATAGCGGAGAAAAACGAATAATCCCGAGAGGTTGGGTGGTGCGCCCTCCAGGTGTCTACCAATCCCCATCTATGCTGCCAATCCCGCCTGACCCGTGAGATGTTATGGATAGATGCGTCAGGGAGAGGGGGGTGAGATCTATCCAAAAGCACATCCGTGACAGAATTGAAATCTCCACCCATGAGTACTGACCCGGTTAAAAATGGAGCAAACTTCCCAGACAATTGCATAAAAAAGGCCGACTGTTCAGTGTTTGGAGCATATATGCTGCCCAGCACCACGTCCCTACCATTTAGTCGGCCCGCCACTAGTATATACCGGCCCTCAGGATCCTTTAGTTGATGAGTGGGCTGAAAAGGGACGCCCGCCCGGACCCACCCCAAGACCCCCGTGCAAAGGCTGAGTAAGTCATGCAAAAAACCTGCCCTCTCCACCTACGCTGCAATGCCACGTCCTCCTTTCGCGCTATGTGAGTTTCCTGAAGGAAAGCCAGTTGGACTCCCCTACGGACTAAGTATGCATGTATTTTATGCCTCCGTAACATGGTGTGCATACCCCTGACGTTCCAGGATATACACTTCAAGTCAGATAGCGTACCCATGATGGCGCTCCACACCGGTCATGCACAGCTAGGTTTAAAAAGTTACGCCATGAACCCTGAAACATACCCTTACAACAAAAAAAACAATCCCAACAATCCCACCCCAGGACAGGTACTAAGAGGCTAGCCCCCATCCAAACTACACTAGAACAGACTACCCTCTAGTAACTACAGAGGAACAATGGGGAAGAGCGGCAGCAGTCTGGCAATTACCAACAACAAGATTATGAAGAATCGACCACGCCCGTGCCCCACATAGTACAATCCGCCCCCAACACCGGGAGGCAACACCCTAGTAGGAGTACAGAAGCTCCCACCCCGCTACCACCTACATTCTGTGTTACAATGTGAACAAAACCATACAGCCCGAGGAACCAGAATGGCATAGAGCTCGGCTAGTAGACCTGTAAAGGAAGGGAGTCAGTAAGACACAGGTTAATAACATCAGGCAATTTCGTCAGCGGTGCCTGGTGTAACATGCGGCATCTGTACACTACCAGACTGGGAACCATCTGTGTCCGTGCCCTCAGGAGTTACATCCGTCCCTGTCCCAGCCCCTGACCCAGTCTCACGGTCCCAGAGTAGTTCCGACACCGCCCTTAGGGCTTCAGTTCTCTCCCTCTCGTCTGGGAAGCGCTGGGTGTCTTCAGGGCAACAGGGCGCCGGCGCGATCGTCGCCGGCGTCGGGGCAGCCGCTCCGAAGGTGCGCGCGCCCCAGTCGTTCCATCCGGCCTCTTGCCTGTCCTATAGGTTTCCAGCCAGTCCCAGGCCTCCGATGGAGCCTCGCAAAAGTTTGTTGTGCCATCAAGTATAATCCGAAGCCGGGCCGGAAACATCAAGGAATATTGAAAACCCTCATCCCTTAGGGCTTTTTTGATGGCCAAGAAAGATGCACGGCGTCGCTGGACCTCCAACGTGTAATCCGGGAAAATAGAGATCTTGCTATTATCCACCGTGTAAGGCCCAGAGATGCGCGCTGCCTGCAGGAGGAGGTCTCTGTCCTTGTAGTGGAGGAGTCTGGCCACCACCGGGCACGGAGATCGACCCGGCGCCAACGGGCGAGCCGGAACTCGATGAGCTCTTTCCAGCGTGAAGAACTGCGTCAGCCCCTCCGGTGCCACCTTGTCACGGAGCCAGTCCTCCAAATACTGAACCATATTGGGCCCTTCTACCCCCTCCGGCAGGCCCAAAACGCGAATGTTGTTCCTCCGATTTCTTCCCTCAGCATCTTCGGCCCTTTTCTCCAGCAACAAAAGCCTACGGGAGACGTCCCCTACCTGGTCAGCGAGGGACCTCTGCGCCGGCTCCAGGGTCGCCAAGGATGCCTCGGTCTGCTCCACTCGGTCCGCCAATTTAGAGTGTTCGGCCCGCAACAGCCCCAGCCCCACCAACACAGTAGCAATGTCCTGGTGCAGGGCCTCTCGCGTGTCCGTGATAGCCTGAAGTATTCGAGCCAACTGTTGTTGCACCCCTGCTTCACTTGGCACTTCAGGAGATGCCGATCGTTTCTCCTCCTGCCCTGATTCTTCTGGATCCGGCGGGGCCATCAGCTGTTTCCCTCTAGGCTTCCCCATTATGCAGGTAGGGAGCAGGGCAGCCCTCTCTGGCCAGTGCACTCTCCACGCTCAGTGTCGTCCTCCTCGCGCCAAGCACCACCAAATGCCCTGCAGGTCTCCAACTGGGCGTCGTGGAGCCCACGCTACACGAGGTTCAAGAGCTACCAAAGCACCCCCTCCGCAAGGGCTCCAACAGCGACCCCAGCCCACAGGCCGACCCGGGCAGGAGAGCAGGCATCCCGGGGGCCACAGGGCACCCCTCGTGGCAGTCAGGCAGTGCAGGCCTAAGTCACGGAAACCAAGTCCAACAGCACAGGGCCCGTGCAACACCCTAGGCAACCAGCAGCAATGGGCAGCCCGCAAGGGAGGCGATGGGGGAAGCCCCTTCCAGTCCCAGTGATCAAGTCTTCGCAGTGCGCGCGGGCCACCACTTACCCGCAAGCACCAGCTAGAATGCAGGGCCTCACGCAGGGGCCCCACACGCGGCGATCCGGTCACCCCAATCCAGGCCAGGAAGGTCCTCCACTGAATGCGCGCAAGCTGCGTCACACGGCCCGATCTCGTCCGCACCTCCCGGCCGACCTCGCCAGGGGTCCGCTATGGAAGCCAGCGGAGCGGGGCCTCAGAGCAGCACAAGTCGTGGCCTCCTCAATGCAGCTGTAGCCGCATCCGCTTCTCCCGGAAGCCTGCAATCAGTCCTCCGGGCGTCTCCAGCCGGAGCCTCAAATCACAGGGGCCAGTCCGCGCGTACTCGGCGCTCAGCTCAGCGCCATATTGCCTGCCTCGGCCGAAGATTTCACACAGCCGTCGCTGCAGTCTCATGCCCCAACACAGCCAGGCAGGGGCTACAATCGCCTCCCCAGGTCGCCCCACCGCGGCGGGGACACTCCGCGATGGTCCCCCAGGGTCAGGACGGCATTAATCTTGGATAATTCAAGGGGCCGGCGCAAATCTCCGAGCTCACGCGTCCGCCTCCATCAGCCTGCAAGCCACGCCCCCTCAGGAGATGCCTATGTGATGCGGGACAGTTGACATTTCTACACCATCAGGGACATTTCTTCTACATTGTCATCTCACAGTTTCCTGCTATGCCAAATGCGAATGGCCATTTTCTACACACAAGCGGCGGCAGTTGTGTCCTCTGTTCTGTTGTGAAAGTGTTGAGGTTTGTACCACATTGTTGTCAATGTTGAGGTGCTCTGATTCTTATGTGTGTGTGCTGCATTGTGGGTGTGTTGCCCCTTCAGCTCTGATTTTGCTGGCCCTTATCCCTTTCAGGCGGTGTGCCTTTCACTTCTGTGCTTATACAGTGCTGAGATGTTGCAGACTTGGGAGAATTGGGCTCTTGGTCGGAGTTGTGACTCTTGGACATGGTTTGTCCGCAGATGTGCTACACTTAATTGTGCATGTGTGCCATTGTGCCCATCTCCCCCCATCCCCCCAGTCCCTGCTCGTTACTCACCCTGTTGCTGTTGGCTCAGGTCATGTTGTGCAGTGTCCGGTCCCCCAACTCCTGCCACCGTCTTCCCAATGATGACTCGGGTCACCATTTCCTCCATCTCATCCAGTTCCTGGTGTGTCGCTGGACTCCCACCTCCAGTCTGCATTGCTGCTTTCAGGTTGGCTGCAAGTTTCAGCTTAGTTTTGCGCTTCACATCAGTCCAGCGCTTCTTGCAGTCGTCCACTTCCCTTCTCTTCACTCCGACTGCATTCACCTTGGCCAAGATGGACTGCCATATTGTATTTTTAGTTGCCAATGACAGTGGAGGTGATGAGCAGTTGGTGGTGGTGTTCTATCACCTCCGTAATGAGGATCTGGTTTTCCTGCGTACTGAAATGTGGGTTCCTCTTCCTCTTCTTCTTCTCCTTGCCCTTCCCTGACCCTGAGGTCCCAGGCTGGTCCTCCGTGGGGCTTGTGGGGTTCTGGTTGTCCTCTGTACTTGCTCCGGCTACCTCCATGGTGCTTCGCAGTTGTTTGTGTTTTGTTTGTGTTTTTTGTTGCCGCTTTTATAGTGGTTTTTCCCACCTGACTTGTGGAACTTGCAGGCTGGTGCTGCTTATCGCTGTATTTTTTATCGCAGTTGGGCCCATCGCAACTTTTTTCACGTTAGGCTTTAGATTTTTATCGCCGTCCTGGTAATTTTATCGTGGACATTTGACGCGTTATCGGGACTCTATCGCATGTTACCGCCGTGTTTAGAATAAGACGTTAACACAGAGTTATTTTCCCGCGATGGACGGCGATATGAAAAATTGCGTTAACCTATTTTGGCGATGATTATCGCACGTTCTTGAGAATATCCCCCTCAGTGTGCTAGAGCATGTCAATCAGCACGCTCCAAAGGCCACATCCATGACCCCATCCTCTCAACAGCACCAACAACCCAATGCAAACTACCCTTATCTCAGGAATGGACTGATCACCCCTATCTCTATGATCAGCATCTAACGAAGAAGCTAAAGTCAACCTAAAAGAGAACAAAGAACCTTCATATCCTTCAAAGATTTCTCCATAGGCAACTTAAAGTTGAAGTCATCCTGTGCCTTGCCAGCTCCACATCCAATGTCAACACTCTCATGTTCTTCTGGAAAAGTATGTAAAGACCAATGCTCCCACTAAAAACAAACAAATGCAAGCCGAAACCTTCAGCATACTGGTATTCCAAACATCACAGCAACAGCAAATGCTTCATCTGCAGACAGGAAAAAAATGGAAGAAAAGCAGAACCTGAATCTCCTTACGCTACTGAAGTCCCTCCGTGCAACATGCAGACAACTCATTACAACAGCCAAAGCAAAGTACTATATCAACCCCATCAATGAAGCTGCCAACAGAAGCAGAACTCTCTTCAAGACAATCAACCTCTGCATCAACCTCCTTCTTGACCTTCCAATCCCATACTCCTTAGACAAGTGCAAAGCCATCATCCTTTTCTTCAGTGAAAAAATGCAGAGGGTCCAACAGCACACCGACAACACCAAGCCTGATTCTTCTCTTACTCCCACCTTAATCCACCATGTTCTTGCAGAATCCCGGAATGGTTTTCCTTCAACGCCCTAACTCTAGCAGATTTTGCCAACATACTTAACTCCCTCAAAGCCACCACCTAAGAAGATGCTGTCTTACCATCAACCTTGTCCTTCATCAAAGCTCTTTCCAGGGAAGATCTTTCCTCTCTTGACCATTGTCAACTCTGCCCACACTCTAGGCATGTTGCCATAACCTTTTAAGAGAGAATGATCATCCCACTCCTAAGGAAACATACAACAGACCATGATGACCCCTCCAACTACCGGCCCATAACTCACCGACCCTTCCTAAGCAAGATCACTTAAACATAAAAAGTCAACGCTCAACTCAAAAAGCACATCAATGCTCACCATCTGCATGACTACCCATCTAGCTTCAGATCATGGTGCAGCACAGAGACACCTACTTTACACATCAAAGATGATGACCTCCTGATCCCAGATAAAGATGACCGCTGCCTCCTGATATTACTGGACCTCTCATCTGCCTTCAACACCACTGACCATCCCATCCCCATCCACACCCTAAAGTCTTGAATGGGTTTCACTAGCAATGTCCTTCAGTGGCTCTCCTCCTTCCTTTCCAACCAGTACTAGTTTATTCACATTGAGTCCTCCTAGTCCCAGAAGGTCTCTATATTCTGCAGAGTCCTCCAGGGTTCCATACTGTTTTGTTATCTTTAATCTCAACATGGAGCACCTCACCAATAACATCATCAACAACATTCACCAATATGCCAATGATACACAACTGACTGTGCACTGGTACTTACACCGCAATCTTATAGTGAAATTGTTAAAGATTTTTCCCCATTGGTCGTATGGACCTTTGTTGGTTGACTTGAAGCGCTGTAATGGAGAAGACATCGACAATACATTTCTGGCTTGTGAAGCCAATGTGACTCCACAATAAGGACCAAGAATTGCCAAATATAGTTAAATTGATTTTTTTAGGATACTAATTAATCCAGAACATAAGCAGAATAAAAATAAGTTCAAGTGATACAACAATACAGCAGGTAAGCTGAAATATCTCAGTAGACTGAGGTGTAATAAAATGAGATACAGAATAGCGTCAGCCACAACAATAATGAAACAAATGAAAGTAAATGTGTGTTCCATAAATAGGTTTCCCTCCTATATTCTAAACCTAGATCAACTACAGGAACATCTATCCAGTGTTTCTATTTAGGGAGCTTAGAAGGTGTCAGCATGATATAGACTTCTGGAAAGGAAATAAGTGTGTAGCCTACAGCTTCACACTTAGAGAAAAAAAAGTAAGCAGAGAGGTCTGACCCTCTCCAAGTCTAAAAGGAATCTGCTTCTCTAACTGTGGGAACATCAGTTAAAATAACAGGAGATTCAGAAACATCCTTGTCTCCTCTCACACCACCAGGAACCAATCAAATAGTTACTTGCGAGGAGCATCCTCACCCTCCCTTAAGTTTCCCATTGCATTGAAACTGAGACTGTAAACTGCAACCTTAAACATACTGCAGTCCTGGTACATGATGAACAGAAGTTCTCTTTTGAACATTCGTTCTCCATGTTTACTGCCAAGTTCCTCCCTTCAGGCCTCACTATCGACAGTCTAATACAGACAATACGACTTTCACTAACTAACAAGAATCATGAAAATGCACCTGCCTAAAGAAGATACAAGTATACTGGCAAGGCTAAATGCATTTCAGTTGAGGCCTGCAGTCAGGCTAAGTTGACTTAGCAGTCAATGCGAACTTCAAATACATGATTATACATAGCGAAATATAGCTTTAAGAATAAGTGCAAAACATGAATAAAAAAGTAATGATTACATATTTCAACTAACCATTAGTGCACTCGTATATAAACCTCTAATCCCTACGATGATTACATTTAAATGCTTCACACATGTTAAGGAAGTTAAGACGCACAGTGACTACAATGTTATTTATGAGTATGTAATTGCAAATTGTGACAATTAAAGGGTGGAGCCTAAATTCTGCTGCTCCACAACTCTACTAGAAATCTTCTGCACTCAAGTCATTGAATGCCTCAAACACTGCATGCATCTCATGCAGACCTGGATGTCCAGCACCCACCTGAAGCTCAACGCCACCAAGACAGAAGTACTGTTATTTCCCAAGAACAGCAGGCAAGAAACAATACAAACGTAGCTCAATGACATACTTTACCTCATGCAGACGTAGGTATTCAGAACCTAGAAAAAGCTGAACGCCACCAAGACAGAATTCCTGTTATTTCCCAAGAACAGCAAGTAAGAAATAATACAAACCTGGCAATGACATGAACCTTGATGACACTGAACCTCAACTTTCCCACAGTGTCAACTCACTTGTATTCACCATGGACACCAACACAGCCCTTGAGAAATTGTAATATACTTATTCCGTATTATTTCAGTGCTACTTCGTTTTTAAATATGCTATTGCTTGAGTGTACATTAGCATATACTAACACACTTTACTTTTGAAATCTGATTTGATTTTGATACTAACCGAACTAGCACATTAACCTTAACATGATTGCTTAGTTGTATGCATTTGTTTGCTTTCACACATTTACATATTGTCCTACATATTGTAGTAAGTGTAGCGTCATTTTCAAATCTCGAACAGCAAAACATAAAATCGAGAAAGATGATAAACTCAGCATTTGTTTTAACTTTACTATCTACTTTCAAAGACGTTTTGCATGCTTTCTCATGAGAAGAATCTCCCATCAGTTCATTAGCCAGGTTTTGCTTAAAGAAACAGTTTCGATCACATGTTCTGCTTCCAGCCACTTGCATTGAGAGAAAATGTATAAAACTGTGTATTCAATATAGAAATTTAGCATTATATGCTCCACACGATTTCAGCGGAAGCTCTGATTCACTAAAACAGCAATTGCTGAAATGTTATTTTGATGGCTTGAGGCTATTTTGCATTAAAAACATGTTAGACTTTTTGTTGTGTTTTATTTTTTAACACCCCTAATAAATGCATTGCCAAGAAAACAATGATAGGCTGTTATCAACTCTTTTTAATGCAGAAAGTGAAAGCCTTCCTTTCAAAAAGCGACTTCAGAACTGCCGTTCAAAGTCTAATACTTTTGCATCAGAATCATGCAACCTCCGTGCACCATGGCCTCCCAGATTACACAGTGGACCCCTTATGGGCATCCAACATGCAGCAGCACGTTTCCTCCAGGACCTGAAGAAATATGATCACATCATTGCTTCCATCCTGATGGAACTCCACTGACTCTCCTTGGCACCCCACACCATCTTTAAAACTAGCTGTGTCTTTTACAGAGCCACAAAGACCTGCATCCCTGCCTATCTGGCTGACAGGTTCACTATCTCTGGTGGCCCCAGTCACTGGAGACAAAGAAGTGTTAGAAAAAACAAGACAACAGGCCATTTCCATCTATGCACCATGATACAGTAACAGTTCACAAACCAGCTAACTCTCAAATCACTTGTAGACTGTATCCTTGCCCTTGATCCTCTACAATTCGCTCCTGTTGTTGGTCAGGTTTGTGGTATACAAATAGCACATACATGCATACATACGTACGTACATACATACATACTGAGGGATGACCTTTTTGAAACACTATTTAGTTTTTCTGTCAGATGGTATTTATCCTAATGATATTCTGGCATAAATCAGCTGTCTCCTATCCCCAAAGAATGAAAGAGAATCCACACCCCTCCAAGACACAACTGCTCTCTAGCGCATACCTTAAAGGTCTTCACTGTGGCTAGCATAGTATGCAACTGTCATAGTTTCTATTGATGGATGTGACCTGGCTGTGGTGAAAAGCCATCATGAAGCCCAGTGTTCTACACACCTTTCCAATCTTGGCAGTTGGTCTTGGTCATAGTGCGGCAACGCTGCTAGATGAGGCTTAACCACTATTAAATCTGTGATCTCTGGTTATTCTAAAGTTAATTTAGTTACACCGCTTCCTTAGCAATGATCAGGGATGCAGTGAAAGCTCTTGTTGGCTAGCAGGTGGTGACATATAATGCTATTCAATTAAAGTCCAAGCAGGCCTCAGAAGGTTGCCTACTCCTCTGGCTGTTCCTGCTGAAGTGATCTAGTTGAAGTGCACTCATGTAAAGATGGTCCATCGGAACGCCTCTCAACATTGGAAATTTATGCTAAAAATGACTAAAATCCAGTCTCAAACATGCAGTACGTATCTCTAGGGTGGCAACGAATGAAATTACGAAGCAAGGCACAAACCCTTTGAACTTGACAGTGAGATTGGGCTGATGCTAGCCACCGCCTCTAAGGCGCGAAAGCCATTCTTGTACATATCTACTTTCAGGAAGAGGACGGGTGTCTGCAACACTTTTCATGTGAAGTTCTTGAGGCTGTTGAAAAGTATTGTAGATGTATAAATACCTCACAGACAGGCATTCGTGACTCTGAGTACAGCAACAATTGGAATCATATACCTCTTCCTAGTTCAAGTGAATCCCCTGCACAATGCTAATCATGCCTGAATTATCTCAAATTACCCACACAATTCCTAACAGGTAGTGAAGGAATACAGCTTTTTTACATGGGTCCATTCCTTTATGTCTGCCATACACTGTTGGTATTTTGACTCTGCACTGAGAAATCACTAACTGGTTTCTCAATGCATGTGTTTTCTTTATGGTGTAAAGGTTAATTGTATTGATTTTCTCAGGCACAGGTGCTCAACCTGCCTGTTCTTTGCAGGAAACAGTGCAGATGGGCTGGTTTCCCTTTGCAGCACCTCACACGCATCTGTATAGGAGGCAAGAGGGGGGAGGATAGCCACTTTCGTAGGTCACGTAGGAGAAAAGAGAGGAATGCACTTCAGTAAATCTTTAAAAGAACTGACACGGCTGGGATTTGAAAGGTGGATATATTTTCAGCCTCTTCTCCATCAAAGCTTAGGAGGTTACCAAACCAGTTTAGTCTTCCCCCCATCCCATGGCGGCCGCTGCCACGGCGATGGCCGGGCATTGCCGCTTGGCCTAAGGGGGAGGGGGGAGATGATAGCACTCACCGGAGAACTGCACCAGAGGAGACCAGGGGCACGACCAAACAGCGAGACGGGCAGCGGTCAAGAGACCCTCCAGTGGGCGGGGGAAGGCTTTTGTACCCCTGTCCCCCTCCCACGGCCGGAAGTGACGTGGCCAGCCGACCCCCTGGTCCCTAGCCCAGGGAGCCTAGTCTGCAGACTTCTGTGCCTTCCTGTGGCACTAAGGCGGCCGCCCTGTTGGAGGGTCCCCTACGTGGCCCCCCGGGCAGCCTTGGCAGTCTTGGTATTCAAAGGGAATAAACCAACATAATTGGGCTACAGCCCAGTTGTTGAATGTTACTAGTGTAAACCTATAGAAAATGTGAACTGACCTCTCAGATAGCAGGATTATTGCCATAAAAAGAGACTGTCATAGATTGTAGGCGTGGGTAATTACAGCAGGGGGTTCGTTCCCACCTCTGTTAGGTGCTAGATATGCAGGTTTTTCAGTTAGAGGGATTGGACCGGAGACAAGTGTGCTGCTGCCGTTTGTTCTCTGGAGCCCCTAAAACACAGACCCTCTGTAGTGGGGGTTAAGGTTGTGTGGGGCCGGATAGCTACTGAGACCAGACTGGACATAGCTGGAAGTCCGAGGAAAAAGACAGACCCATGCAGGCTTGCAGGGTGCAGGACTTGGGAGTGGATGTAATCTGCATGTTCTGTGGGTGGGAGCGTGGGCCAACCTGACCTAGACTTGTGTGTTTTATTCTATAAAAGGTTCAATGTCAAGACTCATTCCCTGGTTGATTTAACGGGACAACCACAAAATGTACCCAAGGAATCTTCTTGTGAAAAAAACCTGTTCACCATTTGTAACTTGTCTGGCATTGGACTTGGTGGAGATTTGTTTTTGGAACTGGAAAGTGAGCGACAAAACTACCTTACACTCACTGTGAGCTGGTATCCAGAAGAGTACTCTCCAGAGGACTTTGGATTCAACACTAAAGACTGGGTTGGGATCTGAGAAGGAGATCAGAGTGTATTGTCTACTGTCTCAGGCATGCTCTAAAAGACCATAGAGACTGTCTGCTGTGGAGACACAAGCCGGAGACACCCTACTGGAACTCTGTGAAGTATGGAATCTGTAAACTGTGCCTGCCTGCACAAGACGAGTGTCTCTCATCTAGGCCCTCCAGCCTGAGGAAATGTTAAGGGCAGCCTGGAGCGGGGAGTTGTGCTGTGTGTTTGGAGGGAGAAGAAGCCTCCACTGGCAACATCCGAGGACTGCACAGGAACTGTAATTGACTGTCCATGCTGTATAGAGGAGCCATTAGAATGGAACTGTCAGTTTAAGAAGCTATAACTTTACAATTACTGATCCAATTTTTGTCTTTATGGCCATATTTTAATCATTAAATAATTTTTGATTTTAGGAAAATGTCACGAGAGCTTTACTAGGTGGTTTCTTGATGTAAGTGTGCTGGTACTGTTACCTGTTAACACACTTTCTCTGAGGTTGCCTTCCATCTTGGTCTTGCTTTATTTAGGGTAGACAAGGCTGTCATATAGAAACAGTGTTTGCCTGACTAGAAGCTAGTTTTGCATAGTTGTTGTAGAATATTCCCTACTGGGTAACTTTGCCACCTACAGTTAAGCACCCGGCCTGGATGGAATTCCAGGTAATCTATATATGTGGGGTTTGATTTTATTGCACATATTCTGGCAGAAATTAACCATGGGAGCCAAAATACTCTATAGTTTTTAGGCACTGCAAAAATTATTGTATCACTTGAAAAATAAATCACCTTACATGCCTGATGCTTATTGGCATTGAAAGATGCCAATGACAACATTTATGGCAGTATATTAGACATGCACCTATTGAATAAAATTGCAGATTTGGTCTCACCCTGGAAGAATAGGTTTATTCTTGACATGAATAAGGTAGTTCCTACAAATGTTACCACCCCCTTACTGATTGGACAGAAATAAAACACCTACTTGCTCTTAGGGCTCTTAACAGAGAGACATTTTTTGATTGATTAGACTGGACATTTCCATGGAGGGCATTAAATAGGTTTAGAATACCACCTCAGATTATTAACAGTGTTAAAGCACTTTATTAGTTTCCTCTAGTGGTGGCTTCTACGATAGGCTATCAACACCATTCCCTATGAAGAAGTGTATGCACCAGGAGTGTCCAATCTCCCTGGATCCTTATGCTGTGTATATTTAGTCATTTATTTCACTCTTTCAGCAGGCAACTTCTATCCCTGTGATTCAGTGCGCCAACATATCATTCAAACGCTGTTCTGGGTGAGGGGCTATGTCAGAAAGAACTACTGGATCACAACCATTGTGGTTGACGTTGTTTGCCTCTGGTGTCCTTGGTTCTGTCTTACTGTGGCTCAGCAAACCGGGCCAAGTATACCCTTTCTGCCTTGACTCTTAGGGTAGCGAGCAGTCACAGCCTTCTCGTTGAGGAAGTGTGAGGAGGCATGAGCTCCAAATTCAATAGTCAATCAACAGACAAAATAAGGAATTGTCTAGGTCAGTGCTTATCTTAGTAAAACGAAAGTACTTTTATAGCACAGCAAAAAGTAGTATTATACAATTGAATGGGGCTCAGCTGTGGGGTTGTGATTTCAATTATGAATCCTAGGTGGGTGTTTACACCCTCTACGATGCCCCCTTCCCATTCTAAGAGCTTTTCTAGTATCTGTGGGATTTCTACTGAACAGTAGTCACAGGCACAGATTAGGCATCGGTGCCTCCTCATCTGGAGTATTTCATAGTTCACTTTGACTGTTACTTAGGCAATCTCCAAATGGGATTGCATAAGTAACAGTCAATGTTACCTTTGAACAACACTGTTTGCGCATCTAACCCAGTCTTTCATGTGTCAGGCCCCGTACCCTGCTCACGTCGCTGGGGTTGTTCAGCACTGGGAGGCATCCTTCTGGGTTCTAGGCAGTAGGCAGATACTCAGCTTCTCTTAGTTAAAAATGAAGGGGCAGATTTACAAGAAAGTGACGCATCTGTACAGATGCGTCACTTTCCCTGCGCCACCCTTAGAAACCCTTGCGCCACCATAGATGCGCCGTATTTACAATACGGCGCACTATGGCGCAAGGATTGACAGATGCGTCAGAAATTCTGACGCATCTGTTGGCGGAAAAGTCACGCATTGCTGGAGTCGTGTCGCAAGCACTACGCAACTCCAGCAATGAGTGTTGAGGCCTATTCCCACTACACTGCGTCACTCCTTACGCCTGCTTCAAGCAGGCATAAGGTTTTGACGCAGTGGCGTCCTAAAAGTGGCGCAGTGAAATCTTGTAGATTTCACGGAGTCACTTTTACGAGACTTTCCTGCGTGGGAATGCCCACCCTGCATACATTATACCTGACGCAGGTATAATGTGACGCAGGGCTTTACAATGTGACGCATCTCCCTAGATGCGTCACGTTGTAAATAGGCCGCATTTTTTGCGCCGCTGTTGCGTCAAAAAAGTGATGCAACTGCAGCGCAAAAGTCACGCAAGGGGCTTGTAAATCTGCCCCGAAGTACTTTTATTTTATTGCGAGAAGAAATACTACATGCTCAAGGGATGGTTTATTTACAGGGTTGTGACCTCTCTTTTGAGTTCTTGTGAAGCTCTACACCCTCTACAGTAGGATCTCTACCCTCTGGGAAGTTCCCACGACTATGGTAACCTAGGCAAAGATGCGGGCACAGGCATGAACTAGACACAAGTGTAGATTACTATTGATTATCCCAATGGATAGATCGTTGCTTAAGTGAATAGTTTTACTACCCAAAGATTAGAATTCTTGAAGCAGGATTCACCTTTGCCAGATTGGGCACAATCTCTGAGTTTGTGTGAGTTCAGCCCACACTCCCTGCTCAGCAACATTCTAGAGTGGTGGCACTGGCTGGTGAGATCAGCGACCCCTCACATTCTCATGCCTCTCTTAGCCACTGGTGTTGAACAGTGCACTAGACATTCTCAACGCATGCTTGTCTTCGGCAGTTGTGGTCGAGCTGGTGCAGGTGGGTGTTCATCTGCTGCAGTTGTGGCCTCAGGTTGGTGCAGGCCGCTCCTCATAGGTGAACACCACATGCAGGCAATAGCAACACTAGACCTCCAGGGGCAGCAGTGGGAATGCTGGACAGCATGATGACATTTTGATGGGTAGCTTCTTCATGCTAGCCACCACAGGAACTGTACTGGGAGTTCAGGGGACTCCTCATGACTCGGATCAACACCGGCTTCAGTGCCTGAAGGTAGTTGGCTACTTATGGTTTGTTCACATGCTTGGAACATGCTTCATTTTTTCCATTGTCTTTCCTCCTGCAAGGCTAGGCACTCTCCTTGCATCTATGAGCAGAGGGACAAGCAGGGTCCTAGGTTCTAAGCAGACCCTCAGCTTCTCCAGCAAGTTGCAGACGTCAGGTGATACCCTCTCACTTCTGGGAGGCTCACTGTCATGCAGACATTAGCCCTGATCACACAGCCCCTTAACTCTCAACTTCATTATGGAGCACTCCCTATGGTCAGGACGAACTTGGAACTGCAGGTGGATGGGGTGGTTTGGGTCCAAGTTTTACACTTCATAGAGGGCATTGTGGATACACTTTCTCAGGATTTGGCACTGGTTTGGATTGGTTCTCTTTCAAATCTTCATTTTCTCGTTGTTCCTCAGACGCAGCCTTTGTGCAAGGTGATAGCTCTCACAGCAGGAAACAATGATAATGGCTCAAAGCAGGAGTAACCAAAACAAAGCCACAATGAAGTGTGAGTACTCTTTACCTGTCTGTCATCAGCCTTTCTGAAGTAGTGATCAATAATCAGGATAGACAACAGGCCACACTCACAACCCACATCCTTTCAACTAGGAAGATCTAAAAATAATGTCAAATATATGTGTTCTATCACTCACAAATTCTCCATCTACTAAACAGGCAGCTGTGGCAACCTACTCCAGCATAAGAAATGCACCCTGTTCAATCATGCACAGTACAAAAACACTTCCCACACAGGCCATACTCCGCTTGAAGACTCTTCCAGGCTATGCACTTCCCCACAGTGTAGTCTTCTACCTGTCAGTCAGTGCGCTTCAACATCTCATAAAGAGTATGAAGCACTACACAGTAGCAATTTCAAAACACATTAACATGATGTGGAGCACTTGTCTGGTAAAATATGACACTGGATTTCTGCACAAGAGAGCATATTGGGACTGCCAGAATGACAAAATAAGTAGCAAATTGTCACGTGCACACAGTGTGAGGTACCTTTGACCCTACCGTAATAAATCTCTAAAAAACACTAACAATGGAACATGGTGTAATTATGCGCTTGCAATTCTCCTACCTTGGCCAGGAGTGGGCATTCCGAGGCAGTTATGCCCTCCAAAGTTTGAGAGAGCTAACAATTTATTCCTGGGAAGGGTTGGAGTAATACGCTTCCAGGTTGGGAATCACAGAACAAAACCTCAAATATTAGCAGACAAGTAGGGGAAAGACTTCTTAAAGAGAAACATATTTTCATTGCTCATAAATAAATAAATAAATAAATAAATAAATAAATAAATAAATAAATAAATAAATAAAATGTAATTGCACTCATGTAAAGGCATTTTCCCGTGCACAATTATACACGCAGAACTGCCTTTTGCAATTACATAATTAGGAATGTACAATATGTTCCCAGGAGTACACCTGGAAATCTCAAAGTGTTGCAAACGTTTGCGAGTTCCTGAAATGACTAAATCGCCACCAAAGGTGTAAACTTTCAGCTTCGGATTTAAAATCTGGCCCAACTGCTTAATTATTTAAGGTAGACTAAGAACGTTCCATGTCCACGTTGCTCAGTTTTGTTGAAGGCCTCATTTGCCTTTAAGTTTCAGCTTCTGTTTAGTCGGAACATAGCTGAAGATAATTATGGTACATGCACATAAAACAGCCATAAAAGCATACATAATTAATAGGCTTTTCTCTAAAAGGAAACAGCTAGTGACAGGTAGAAGAAAAATTACAATGTGAATTCATAAACAGTATTAAAAACAGCTACATTCCCATAATCCTTCTATAATAAACGTATTCCTGTTCAGAATTAATTTTAAAAGCCTCATATGTCAAGGTGCTAATGTTTCTTATATTCAGAAAGGAATTGCATTTGCTATACATAATTGTGTAATTAATACTGAGTAGGAACAATGCAAACGGATCTCTACAGCCATAAAGCTGCCTTTGTTGCACACACATTAAACAACATATTAGAAATAAATACATTTTCAGAAAATTATTGTGTATTGGGGTAGTATTTAGGTCTTAGCGGCTATATCAGTGAAAGCTCAGAAACCTGCATTTGTGCATCCATTGGCCTGTCTCTTGGTTCTGTGGCCAAACAAAGCATGAATAGGGCAAGGTTTGTAGTTTGGTGGTTACTAAATATGTTTAAATTCCAAAGGAAACTTTAAATAGACTGTCACTATGAGTAGGAGAAGAAAGAAGCCTGTGCATATTTAGAGTATTTCCTCCAGTGGTTGGAGGATTTTCAGTTACCATAGAAGTCTAAATCAGGTGTCCAATATTAATTTAGCATAAGGTCTCCTACCATGGCCAAAATGTTTCATGCAGATATTTTTCCTGCCAGGTTTCATTTTACATTCAAAGCTAACCATGTCCATGGGGATGTTGCCAGCTTCTTCAAATATCACAGAATACACCAACTTTCAGGGTCTCATTAGGAGGGGTCCCTTTCATTTCTCTTTAGAATTATGAGATCCACAGTGAAATAACAGATCTGTGGTTCATCCAGAGATTTTAGCTGTTGCCAGGTGAAATGTGGAATTGCTAATTCCCTGATAAAGCCTCATTCCACAGGAGAACCTCAAGTTACACCTGTAATCCCTGTTATCTTCACTACTGGCAGCACGGGGATCTTTGTATCTTAGTCTTTAGGTGTAATCATTAAATAACCCCGCCACTGGTCGCATGGACCTTTGTTCGCGAACAAGGAGAAATGAAAGGGGGCAATCTTATACATCAAACCCTATGAACAGTGAAGTCCATTTGGGGCTCCACTGTAATCAAATAAGGGAGTTTGTGTTAGTTAAAGGGTTTTACCAACAATTCTAATAAAATTGAGGGGCATATTAGCAAGGGCACTATCACCGCTTTAGCGGCACTTTTTGCCGCTAAAGCGGCGATATTCATATCGCCCTATCAGCAAACTGTCTCTAACAGCAGTTAGAGACAGTTTGCGGGCATTAGCGCCCGTTTTTACCGCTTTGCATGTCAGCGATATTTATCGCTAATGACATGCAAAGTGGGCGTTCCCGACGAACAAACCTGGGAAACACCCGCTAACAGGCCTATCGCCTATTAGCAAGGTGGCCATGGCCCCAGTTAGCGACGTGAAAAGTCGCGCTAACCGGGGTCATCGCCATTTATTTAACACCTGCAATTAGCAGGTGTTAGCCATACCTAACATGGGGGTGGATTATGCTGATACGACCACAGGGTCGTATCAGCAAGGTGTTCTCCCTTCTCCATGCAACATCGCTGTTTTTGCAGCGATGTTGGCTCATTTCTCCGCTATCGCTGGAATATTCATCGCCATAGCGCTAATCGTTGCTAATACAACGTTAGCGTGGCGATATATTCCAGCGATAGCCGGCGATAAAAAAAATCACGCTAAGCAGGGTTAGCGATGATTATTGCCTCTTCTTGCTAATATGCCCCATAGTTTTTTTATTCAGTAAATATTAGTCTTTAGCCACCATCATTATTACAAGTTCAAATAATCCATTACTCGATATTTCAAACAAGGTTGAATACCAAATTATTTAAGATGACAAATAAAACAGAGATGATACAACAAGTGTGTTCCGTAAAGGAATTTCCCTTGCTTAAATTAAGGATTAGAATGACACTTTAATAATTAATCTATCACATAGTAGGGTCAGAAGAGATTTTGAGACCAGCAGGGGTTAACTCCCTAATTCATACATGAACCACAAAAAGAAGAGAAAAGAACCCTGGGGTCTGTAGAAACGCAATCACACCTGAAGACCTAGCCATTGTGGTATATTCTTTTAATAGGAGGATTTCCCTCACCCACCATAGGTGGCATGCTACATCATTGGGAATCTCCTTGTTCCATGGTACCTAGTCACAGTACGGGCTACGACTCCCGCACAGAGAGGGAGGAGCTCAGGGATGTGTTGGTGTTAGATGAGAGGTATATTAAATTCCAAGATGATAAGCTTGGTGTAGTGGGGCAGCAGAGCAATATGAAAAGTTAAGATTAAAACTAGCAACAGGGTATGCAAAATCCTTAATTTGTGCATCCTGTAGGAGAGTAGGATCTGCTTCTTATGGTTACCCCCACTTTTTGCTGATGTTTCACTGTTTTTCGACTTTAGTCTGGCTGGGGCCCTGCTATCCAGGACCCCAGCCTAGCTGCTTCCTCTCTAAATTGATTCCCTGTACCTTAGGTACACCACAGATTGGATTCTGGGGTGCCCTTATGAGTCCCTAGTATATGGTATACTATGTACCCAGGGCATAGGTACCCCAGAGGCCTACCAGGGGCTGAAGCATGTATTATGCCACCCCTGGGCAGCCTTCCAAAATGACACCACAGGACTGCTACAGCAGCCTGAGTGAGGTGGTGCATGCACTCCTTACTGAGATATAGGTTCCCTATATCTCACCCTATCACTGCACCTATAAACCTATCAGTCACCCCTATGGCAGGCTTATCAATCCTGAAGGCAGGGTGCTTGGTTTTATGTGAGAGGGTGCCCCTGCATGAGCAGAGCCCCTCTGCAGCCTTCGGAATCTATTCTCCGGGGTTGTCTGTGATGCAGTCTGACCATATACTCTTAAGTGCATTATAACCTAGCGGTAAATGCTAACTTTGGGATGGCTGCACGGAAACATGTCATGTTTGGTGTCAAACACCTTGGAATCATACCCCCACACCAGTAACTGGTGTGGGAGTATGATCCCACCCTTCTAGAGGGAGAGACATGACAGCACCGGTATACCCGGTACCAGCTAACAGAGCCCTGGCATCACAAAATGGATGCTGCAGCCACAGACACGAGTCTGGCCTCCTGCTGCTGACCAAAACTCCGGCAGGGGAGGCCTGGACAATAGGTTTCCTGTCACAGGGAGGTGTTACCACCTCCCAGACAGGCTTTAGTGTACTGGGGCTGGGTGGGTGCACTCTCAGAGTGCTTTGAAGTCCTGCACTGGGGGCACATTTGGTGTCCCTGTGCATAGCCCAGTTCAAACCGGTTGCAGGGGCTACCAGCCCCTGCTATGGCATGAAACTGGACAAAGGAAATGGGTGTAGCCACCCCTCTTTCCAAACCCTCCCATAGGTGGGTTCCCTGAGTTAGTCCAACCCCTTCCTTGGGTAATAGATAGGAACCCCTGGCAACAGGACTTTAGATATCCCTGGACGAAACTCTCAAACTGAATCCTGGACCTTCGACAATCTGTTCAATGCCAGATGACTGAAGAATCTCCCTTGGAGTAAAGGAGTTACTCCCCTGCTTGGCAGGCACCAAAGATGCATCTGTCCGGTCTGCATCTCTGAAGCTCCCGCCGGACGCCAACAACTCTGAAACCCAAGAGGTGGGTTTCCAGACTTGCCAGAGGCTGATCCGACTCTCCAGCAAAGCTGAGACCCGTAGTCTTTGTGGGTACCGTGGAACCGGAACCCCTGGACACCGTACACATTTGCAAGTGCATAAACTTCTGGTAAATTCTAGAGACTGTGCTTTGGGATACTTGTAGCCCTGACCCCGAGCAGTAAATCCACTGAAGATTGCTGGCCTGCCTACTCCGAGTGACCCGTGGGCCGCCATTTTGTGATTCTGCTTGAGGTCCCTTTGTGATCCCTTGTCTGTCAACTTGTGGGTCCCTCAGAAGGACAACTCTACTTTCAATGGGCCTCCCTGGTTGCTCCAGGCCTGCCCTGACTCTCCCTTGCTTGGGGAGTCCCTCGAACCTTGCTGGTCCGCACCGAAGCCTTTGTTCTCCTCCTGCGTGGGTTGCTGTTGCCAAGGCTTGTTGTGTCTAATCCGGACACCGACACCGCAGCAAGCGACTTTATTTGTGGGATAGCTCGAATCCAGCTCCTGGTTGTCGTCGATGCCTCCTGGTCCTCGTGGCTGCAGAGACAATCTTCACCTCTTCGAACTTGAAGCACCCGACATCGGTGGGCATTCGACTATCGGGCCCCTGGTCACTGGCTAGTGACCCAGACTCTGTCCCCTCTGCTTTCAGGTTCTTCACATCTTCAATCCAGGCTTGGATCTCTTCGGACACTTCTCATCTTCCCAGCAGCAGCACTTTCCAGCAAGCTGCCATTGAAAACGACGGCGCGACCCGACACCATTTGACACCTAGGCACCCGGCTTCCCTGGGTGAGGTAACACGAGTACTCCGGTGCTCCCGTGGGTGTTGGCCCTAGAACCCTCTAAGTCCAAAAGGGTTTGTTCCTAGTCCACTCCGAAGTGTCCCTAAACTTTAAAACTCTAACCACGACTTTCCCCATAGAAGCTAATGGAGCTCGCGGCTGTGTTCAAACACTGCACACGTCCCCTTGGGTCCCCTGTGTCACTACCTTGGGTGGTTCCTTGGGGTCCCAGTGATTCTACAGGCTCTAGGCCTTGTGTCTAGTCAAGTCGTGGTTCTTATACCACTTTCTTAATATATGGTTTGGTTCGCCCCTAGGGCCTATCGTATATTGTGCTAATTTACTGTGATATTTGAAGTGTAACATATGTGCTTTGACCTCTAGCCTCATAAAGAGACTAGTAGGGTGTGTTTAGAAATAAATACATATATTTTATATATATACCTGGTGTGGTCTCCTTTCATTTAGCCATTCAAGAGATTATAGACTGGTAAAACAAACAGCTTTACACTCCTTCAAGACTTAGCCTGAAGGCTGCTCTCCATAGCTACCACTAGGATAGCTTTCAATAAAGGTTGTCTTTAAACCTATCATCAATAAAGGTCGTTTGGACTGGTGCAAGGTTCCCACTATAACTAGTGGACAGCATATACCAGGCCAACTTCTCACATTGGTGGCAGCAGTGGGATTCAAGCTTGCCTTTGTTTTACCAGATAATCTCAAGTGAGTGACTAACTGAAAACCACTAAAGGTACCTGAAGTACATATAATTCAAGCTTAAAATTACAGTAAGTTCTACTGAACTTAGAGTTGTGTGCCAAGGGCTTAGCACACCCTTTCTACAACTCAAGAGAGTTTAGTAGGCCAGACTAGAGTAGGTAGTGCATACACCACACCTCACTAGTGATGTCTTCAAGGCCAGGAACCAGTGGGTCCCTGCCAGAAGCCAATGGGCTTCCACCATCCAAGTATGACAACCTCCCATTCTTGGAATTTAGAGCATTGTGTAGTACTAGGAAATTGAAGACAGGAAAAACTGCAAACACCCAACGCCTCATAGAGGTACTGCTGTTAGATGATCTCAGAAAGACCTCAGGGTCTGATGGGGTAGGCAGAGAGGGTGGGGCAGCAGATGAGGAAAGGCCAAGGGGTGAAGATACCCATGACCTGACCTCTGAAGCTGACCAGGAAGATGACACTGATCTTAACCTGGGAGATCCAGCTCCCCCTGCAGATGAGGAGGATGGCCACAATGGCCCCCTCTTTATCCCAACAGGGAGAGTTGAGAGTGTGCCTAGAAGGTCAAGATCTCCTTCTCACGAGTCTAACCATTCTGACACCTCAGTAGGGACCTCTGTTTCCTCTCATAGGAGGGAATCCTCTCATGAGAGGAAAGAGAGACTGCTCAAGTATGAAGAAGCTCAGCTTAGAATCAGAAGAGAGCAGTTGGCTTTAGATAGGGAGTCCCTAGAGCTTCAGCAAACAAGAAGAAAGTTGGGACTAGAGTCCCATGGTGGCAGCAACTTCCCTAGTGTTAGGAACGGTCTCATGACCATAGAAACCTAAGCAAGATTGTCCCTCCCTACCAGAGTGGGGATGACATCCACAAATGGGTTACTGCACTGGAAAGGGCCTGTAAAGTTCAGAGGGTCCCCCAGGAGCAGTGGGCAGCAATCTTGTGGCTCTCCTTTTCAGACAAAGGTAGAGACAAGCTCCTCACTGTAAGAGAAGAGGATGCTGATGATTACCAAATCTTGAAAAGTGCACTGATTGAGGGGTTTGGCCTAACCACTGAACAGTATAGGATAAAGTTCAGAGATACCCAAAAGGCACAGAATCAAGACTGAGTGGACTTTGTAGATTGTGCTACTAAGGCTCTGGAGGGCTGGTTACTTGGCAGTAAGGTGTGGGATTTCAAAGGAGTGTACAACTTAATTATGAGGGAGCAGATCCTTAATAATTGTCAAAATCAGCTGTTGCATCAGTACCTGGTGGACTCTGATCTAACCTCTCCCCAAGAATTGGGAAAGAAGGCAGACAAATGGGTCAGAACCAGGGTGAGGCAGAAGGTTCAGAACCAAGGTGGTGACCCAAAGAAGCAAGATTCTAAGAACTCTGACAAGGGTGGGGAAAAGGGTAAAGACCAGAAGTCTTCTCAAGGTCCCCAAAAATCTTCATCTGGGGGAATCCCAATCTAACAAAAGTAAAGGCCAAAAGAAACCATGGTGTAAGATCTGTAAACAGAAAACACACTGGACCAGTGATTGCACCAAGTCCAAAGACGCAAGTCCAGCCACCATTGCCCCTAAGGCAACTGTTCCCCCTAGTGCAGCTACAATTGGTGGTACTCAGAATAAGGGTGTAATAGGGTTAACCCTGGGTTCTGAGATGGGCTCTGGCCTAGTCAGAGTTCCAACTTAGGCTGTCCTGGTCTGTGATGGAGGCATGGACATGTCCTCCTTTGTGAGTCCCAGTAACTTGGGCGAATACAGACAGCAGCCTTTGATAAATGGAAAATAGGCTTTGGTATTCAGGGTCACAGGAGCAAGTGTCACAATGGTGACAAAAGATCTTGTGGCTCCTGGGCAGATTATACTTGGTGAGATGTACCAAGTGACCAATGCTAGCAATGTCAGGACAGACCATTCCATGGCAGTTGTTAATTTCTCCTGGGGAGGGGTAACTGGCCTCAAGAAAGTTGTGGTAAGTGCAGACCTCCCTGTAGAATGCTTGCTTGGCAATGATCTAGAAACTTCAGCTTGGGCAGAAGTGGAGCTCAGGACACATGCAGAAATGCTAGGGATCCCTGCACATGTATTTGCTGTGACCAGGTCACAGGCCAAAAAGTCTAACACTGAACAGGCCCTGGATTCTGGAAGAATGGACCAGGTGCCTCCCAAGAGGAGGAGCAGTAGGGTTAAGGCAGAGCCTTCCCCCCTGACTCAGAATACAGATCAGCCTCCTGAGGGAGATGATCTTAGTCCTGAAGAAGGAACTGTCCCAGAGGAGCTTGAACCTGATCAGGTTAAGTTCTTGGGGACAGGGGGCCCTTCTAGGGCAGATCTGAGCCAGGAGCAGCTGAGCTGCCCCTCTCTTGAAACCCTCAGAAAGCAAGCTGCTGATGAGGCTGCTGGGAATACTAGTGGCACCCATAAAATATATTGGGATGATGGACTCCTATATTCAGAGAGTAGAGACCCCAAGCCTGGTGCTTCCAGGAGGTTGGTAATACGTCTGAAATTTAGGGGCTTCCTATTGGCACTAGCCCATGATATTCCTCTAGCTGGTCACCTGGGCCAAAACAAGACTTGGGACAGAATTGTTCCTCACTTTCATTGGCCCCACATGTCTGAAGACACCAAGGAGTTTTGTCACTCCTGTGTCACCTGTCAAGCCAGTGGGAAGGCAGAAGGAACCACAAAGGCCCCCCTGATACCACTACCTGTGGTGGGGGTTCCCTTTGAGAGGGTGGGGATTGATATAGTTGGTCCCATGGATCCTCAGACAGCCTCTGGGCACAGTTTTATCCTGGTGGTGGTGGACCATGCCACTAGGTACCCAGAAGCAATTCCCCTTAGGACCACCACAGCACCTGTGGTGGCAAGGGCCCTCTTGGGAGTATTCTCAAGGGTGGGTTTTCCTAAGGAGGTAGTATCAGACAGGGGTGCAAACTTCATGTCTAGTTACTTGACTGCAATGTGGAAGGAGTGTGGAGTGAATTATAAGTTCACCACACCCTATCACCCACAATGCAATGGTTTAGTTGAAAGGTTCAACAAAACCTTAAAGGGCATGATCAAAGTTCTCCCAGAAAAGCTTAGGCGCAGATGGGACATCCTTTTGCCCTGCCTTTTATTTGCCTACAGGGAGGTGCCTCAAAAGGGGGTTGGTTACAGCCCTTTGAACTTTTGTTTGGCCATCCTGTTAGGGGTCCTTTGTGTCTGGTGAAGGATGGATGGGAGTTACCTCTCAAACCCCTAAACAGGACATAGTGGACTATGTACTTGGTCTCCGCTCCAGGATGGCAGAGTATATGAAAAAGGCAACCAAAAACCTTGAGGCTAGCCAGGAATTACAAAAAGCCTGGCATGACCAAAAGGCTGTGCTGACTGTGTACCAGCCAGGACAGAAGGTGTGGGTGTTGGAGCCTGTGGCCCCAGCAGCTCTCCAAGATAAGTGGTGTGGCCCCCATACAATTGTTGAACAGAAGGGAGAGGTTACCTACTTGGTAGACCTTGGAACTCCCAGGAGTCCCCATAGGGTACTTCATGTCAACGTACTGAAATCATATGTCGACAGGGCAGACATTGGCTTGCTCATGGCTACTGATGAGGGACAGGAGGAAGAGAGTGATCCACTCCCTGACCTGCTCTCTCAGAACCCTGATGATGGATCAGTAGATGGTGTAGCCTTGGCAGGCAGCCTCACTGTCCAGCAACAAACTGACTTCAGAAAAGTTCTCAGCCAGTTCAGGCATATGTTCTCCCTGACACCTAGTCAGACTACCTGGTGCACTCATGAAGTGGACACTGGGGGCAGTCTGCCTGTCAAGAATAAAATCTACAGGCAGCCTGATCATGTCAGGGATTGTATAAGGACAGAGGTCCAAAAGATGTTGGATTTGGGAGTCATTGAACCCTCAAATAGCCCTTGGGCTAGTCCAGTAGTCCTTGTGCCTAAACCTCACACCAAAGATGGCAAGAGAGAAATGAGGTTTTGTGTGGACTACAGGGGTCTCAATGCAGTCACTAGGACTGATGCCATCCCATCCCAAGGGCAGATGAGCTTATAGATACTTTGGCCTCCGCCAAGTTTCTGAGCACATTTGACTTGACAGCTGGCTACTGGCAGATCAGACTAGCTGATGATGCAAAGCCCAAAACAGCATTTTCTACCCCTAGTGGGCATTATCAATTTGTGGTGATGCCCTTTGGTTTGAAAAATGCACCTGCCACTTTCCAAAGGTTGGTGAATACAGTCATTACAGGCCTGGAAGACTATAGTGCAGCATATCTAGATGATATTGCTGTCTTTAGCTCCACCTGGGAGGATCACCTGGTCCACCTAAGGAATGTTTTGGAGGCCCTGCAAAAAGCAGGCCTAACTATCAAGGCTACTAAGTGCCAGATAGGGCAGAGTCAGGTTGTGTACCTGGGCCACCTTGTGGGTGGAGGCCAGGTTCAACCATTGCAGAGCAAAATCCAGACCATAATGGACTGGGTTGCTCCCACTACCCAGACTCAGGTGAGAGCCTTCTTGGGCCTGACTGGGTACTACAGAAGATTTGTAAAAGGTTATGGATCCATAGTGACCCCATTGAACGACCTTACCTCTAAGAGAATGCCCAAAAGGTTCAGTGGACAGTTAGCTGTCAAAAGGCATTTGATGACCTGAAGCAGGCCATGTGCACTGCTCCCATTCTGCAGAGTCCTGATTACTCCAAAAAGTTCATTGTACAAACAGATGCATCTGAGTTGGGGGTAGGGGCTGTACTGTCACAGTTGAATGATGAAGGTTAGGATCAGCCAGTAGCTTTTATTAGCAGAAGGCTGACCCTCAGAGAGAAACGTTGGTCAGCCATAGAGAGGGAGGCCTTTGCTGTGGTTTGGGCTCTGAAGAAGTTGAGGCCATACTTGTTTGGCACTCACTTCCATGTTCAGACAGACCATAATCCCCTCTTATGGCTAAAACAGATGAAGGGTGAAAACCCCAAACTTTTGAGGTGGTCCATTTCCCTACAGGGAATGGACTATACAGTGGAACATAGACCTGGGAGTAGCCATGCCAATGCAGATGGACTCTCCAGATATTTCCACTTAGAACATGAAGACTCAACTGGTCAAGGTTAGTTTAATGTCCCTGCGTTTGGGGGGGGGGGTTGTGTAGGAGAGTAGGATCTGCTTCTTATGGTTACCCCCACATTTTGCTGATGTTTCACTGTTTTTCGACTTTAGTCTGGCTGGGGCCCTGCTATCCAGGACCCCAGCCTAGCTGCTTCCTCTCTAAATTGATTCCCTGTACCTTAGATACACCATAGATTGGATTCTGGGGTGCCCTTATGAGTCCCTAGTATATGGTATACTATGTACCCAGGGCATAGGTACCCCAGAGGCCTACCAGGGGGTGAAGCATGTATTATGCCACCCCTGGGCAGCCTTCCAAAATGACACCACAGGACTGCTACAGCAGCCTGAGTGAGGTGGTGCATGCACCCCTTACTGAGATATAGGTTCCCTATATCTCACCCTATCACTGCACCTATAAACCTATCAGTCACCCCTATGGCAGGCCTTATCAATCCTGAAGGCAGGGTGCTTGGTTTTATGTGAGAGGGTGCCCCTGCATGAGCAGAGCCCCTCTGCAGCCTTCGGAATCTATTCTCCGGGGTTGTCTGTGATGCAGCCTGACCATATACTCTTAAGTGCATTATAACCTAGCGGTAAATGCTAACTTTGGGATGGCTGCACGGAAACATGTCGTGTTTGGTGTCAAACACCTTGGAATCATACCCCCACACCAGTAACTGGTGTGGGTGTATGATCCCACCCTTCTAGAGGAAGAGACATGACAGCACCGGTATACCCGGTACCAGCTAACAGAGCCCTGGCATCACAAAATGGATGCTGCAGCCACAGACATGAGTCTGGCCTCCTGCTGCTGACCGAAACTCCAGCAGGGGAGGCCTGGACAAAAGGTTTCCTGTCACAGGGAGGTGTTACCACCTCCCAGACAGGCTTTAGTGTATTGGGGCTGGGTGGGTGCACTCTCAGAGTGCTTTGAAGTCCTGCACTGGGTGCACATTTGGTGTCCCTGTGCATAGCCCAGTTCAAACCGGTTGCAGGGGCTACCAGCCCCTGCTCTGGCGCGAAACTGGACAAAGGAAATGGGTGTAGCCACCCCTCTTTCCAAACCCTCCCATAGGTGGGTCCCCTGAGTTAGTCCAACCCCTTCCTTGGGTATAAGATAGGAACCCCTGGCAACAGGACTTTAGATATCCCTGGATGAAACTCTGAAACTGATTCCTGGACCTTCGACGATCTGTTCAACGCCAGATGACTGAAGAATCTCCCTTGGAGTAAAGGAGTTTCTCCCCTGCTTGGCAGGCACCAAAGACGCATCTGTCCGGTCTGCATCTCCGAAGCTCCCGCCAAATGCCGACAACTCTGCAACCCAGGAGGTGGGTTTCCAGACTTCCCAGAGGCTGACCCGAGTCCCCAGCAAAGCTGAGACCCGTAGCCCTCGTGGGTACGGTGGAACCGGAACCCCTGGACACCGTGCACATTTGCAAGTGCATAAGCTTCTGGTCAATCCTAGAGGCTGTGTTGTATACTTCCTAGGGTGTCCATAAACGGGCTTTCCAGAATCATGTCCTTATATAGGCACAATTCGCCTTGCCCTTATATAGGCATAAAATCCCAGTCCTTATTTAGGCATAAACCGTGCACTCCAAATACAGGCATGGTCTCCGACATCCGTCCACCCTAACGTCACGAGTTCATGAAAAAACAGACCCTTAGGCAGCGGGACTTTCCCTAGCCCAGGACTATTGATTTCTTCAAGGACTCATATATTGTGCATGAACCATTATTCCTTAGGGGTTCATTCCAGACGTCTACTGCTGTCCGACTCACGTCAATGCTAACATTTTCAGGTGTAAATATACCTTCCCAAACCCCTGTAAATCAGAGGAGACCTCGACTTCAGAGGAGCCCGTTTCCCGGCCGGACGCACTGAGAAGACGCTGTCATTCCTGCACGCAGAGAGTCCAGCTTCCAGTGATCTAACTTCCCTTGCGGGGTATTGGAGTTCGAGTTTGGCAAGAGATTCCTACCTCTCTCATTCTTCAGGTATGGAGCTGACAAGAACCTAGAGAGACTCTTGGCATACTAGGCATACTAGGCTTAACATACTCTTAGTATACTATAGTAAGGAATACTTCACCTACTTCATACTTCTCCCTACACCTAGGACAGGTTAGGTACATTGGGGTAGAACTAGGTTAGAAACGCATCGTATGAGTACTCGCATTTTTAGGCTGTGTCATTTTATGTAAATGCATATATGCTAAAAAGATAATGCTATCGCAGTATTATTTATCTCTACTGCTCACCCTGTACATTATTTATCTCGCATACTGTCTTGTGATCGTAACAGCACATTTAACTTACACCAGAAACAAGACTGTTCAATAAATCTTTTATTGAAACGCCCGTCTGTTCTTTCTGTGTAACTTTGAGAAAAACTAAGCATGCACGACTGAGCTGAGTGAAATAGTTATCTATTGTTTCTACGACTCTGGGACACGTTCTGATTCTAAAGGGAAACACAGTGGTCATGTTTTGCGGCTGCCAGAAACTACTCCTTTCTTGTCGTCAAGAAGTTTCTAGTGGCCTCTGAGCTAGCTGGCACAAGTAATTAAGTTTAATATACTCGATAGGGACATACCGACCTCAGTCCTATGTCAAACCTATAGGATATATTATTCCAATGCGCAGAGCCTATTAGGGAAATAGGAGCTACACTACATGGCGCCCAACGGTTTGGTAAGGCAGTAATTCAACGTTAGATACTGAGTAACTCAGCCGTGCTTCTTCCTTTTCTCTCAGAGACACCTACCCATATACTCCAAAAGACGTCTGGAGTGGGCAGGGTTAAATATCCACCACGGCTACATAGGGCAGTACCCTATATATTAGCTGTTTGGTTTGCTCAACGTTGAAGGATACAGTGTCCCAAAATATTGTGCACCTTATCTTTGTTTCCTTGAAATTTGTTCTACATTTTTCATAAAACAAAATGACTGAAGACGCCGGAAACGGTGGAGCTGCGGCTGATCCAGCCCAAGCAGCAGGCTTTAACATTACAGGTTTAAATGAAACCGAGGAGGCTGTCATTGACATCGCTCCAAACTTAAGAAGAGCCATTACTCTAAAACTTATAAAACATGGCCTACCACCAAGAGGAGGTAGAGCAGTTTTCGTGATAGAGGCACACGAATCCTTTCAGACAGAGGTATTCTATTCATGGGTAATATTTCCTGAATCCAATCCAGTAACACACATGTTTCACTTCTACAAAGAAGATGAACAACCAGAGGAATACATTCCTTTCGAGGATATAGAAATTCCATTAACATACCAAGAGCATCAACTCTGGTTTAAAGGCGCCCTAAAACATCACAGAAACATTACCAGGCTCGGTCCACTAGGTAGACCAGGAGCAACATGGCCGATTCTAGCCGGCTACACACCTCATCCTGAACTTGACATAATGTCAGATGAGGAACTACATACTCAACTCACAGAGTTAATAAAAATCTACAGACAATTGGTTCAATATGTCATGCGGACTTTCACAGTCCAACCACCATTAATAATTCCAAATCAAACTCCACACCAGGGGAATACTCTAAAAATTACACCACAGACTCTATACGCAGTCATGGGTAAAATGCCCACAAAACGTGAGCAAATTCCATTTTGGATAGCTCAAAAATTACTCAAATCGAAGCAGTATTTCCAAATACTAGCCCGCATGAGAAACACAGAATACTGACAATCAGTTTACCGATGGGGATCACACCACAACTGGAAGACTGCACCACTTGGGGCTCAGTCTTTGCTGCCATCTACACTAAAACACACGGCATTCCGTCAATTGCGGTAATACCTGATGTCCTAAAACAAATTCAAAACGAATACGGGGCAGAGCCTGCTTTAAATTTAGGTATGAAATTACTGAAAAATTTCGACCAGGTCTCAACAATAATATTATCTAATATTAAAGGGAGGCAGCAGCAGTGGCGATCCGACAAAAATTAAGGGAATTTGATGTTACACAACATCAAACAGAGCTACCCAGAATAATAGAACAATATTATGCAGAATTAGGCAGAGATAGTTTGGGTGGGAGACCAGTTAAACCGAAACTATCTGAAAGTCCTGAGAAGGACTCAATTAAACAAACTCCTACATCTTCTAAAAAGAAGTGGGAGACTAATAAACAAAATTCAAACGAGAAACGTTCTCAATCCCGAGGTAGGTCTCCTCAAAAGGAGCCCTCTGAAAGGAGGTATAACCTCAGGAATAGGGACAATTTGAGAAAACCTGATAGGTATCAAGATACTGATACACGTTCCTCTCGTCCCTTTCAGGTCTCATCACAGACTTCGGAAAGAAGAGGATGAACAGAACATAGAGAAGAACGCGTGAAATCGAAAGACGACAAACACGCTCCAAAAACTGAAGCGAAACCTCAATTCTCCAAAAAGAAGGTAGCAGGTCTGAAGATAAGACATGCCGAGAATACTGAGAACACAACTCAAGAACGGAGAATGGGCTCAGACAATGCTGGACAGTGCAGCAGAAGTCACAATAGCTCGCCAGAACCTGAAGGAACTTCTGGAGATAGTGGACTTGAATGAGTATATTACAGTAGAGACTGTAGACACCAGGGTTAGTACTCCACAAAAGTTATATGACATAACACTCCGGATGGAGGGAGACAAACCTAGACAGGTTAAAGCACTCTTTTGGGAAAAACTATCAAAGGGCTATGATATACTTCTAGCAGAAAAGGACTGGCCACCACAATTTGTCAGGGAGTGCCCACATGGCGAGGACATTATTATGCCTGCCTTCTCCAACTATATACCAATGCATCTAAGATATACATATGCCAGGAAATGGGCAGTGGCCCAGGCCCCAGCATTATATAAAAATCATGTAGGATGGGATGAGGACTCCCCTCACCATAAAATACATCTGAAACATGAACCAACTGCACAACGGCAGTATCCAATAAAGCAAGAAGCTAAAAAAAAGGTCAGGGAGATCTTAGATCAACTTGAATACCAAGGGGTGATTGAAACATGCACCTCCTCAATGAACAATCCTTTGTTTCCTGTCTCCAAACCAGACAACACATATCGTCTAGTTTTGGACTACAGACACCTAAACACTTGTTCTAAAACTTTTGCAGTGCAAAATGCACATAGCACAGCATTAATGAATAACATTGTGCGTAAAAAATACAAGACAACATTAGACATCTCAAATGGTTTCTTTTGTCAAAACATAGCACCTGAAAGCAGGTACTGAACAGCATTCTCCATAATGGGGACCCAGCGTCACTTTTGTCGACTCCCACAAGGGTTCAAGAACAGCCCAGGTTTATTCTCAGCGAGGGTAACGGAGTTACTACAAATTTATGACAACGAGGCATTGTCCTATGTCGATGACATCTATCTGACAGACGATGACCTGGAAAAACACTTGAACAGGATGAGCACCATTATATTGGGATTCGCCTCTGAGGGCTACAAGTTCAACTTTAAAAAGTCCCGAATTGTCCATCTCAATGTCCTATTTCTAGGATATGAGCTTTCAAGTGAAGGCAAGAGCTTGGCAGCTAACTTTTTAGAAAAGTGTGCGCTGCTCCAACCTCCAAAAACGCAAAAAAACTTACAATCCATCCTGGGTTTCCTGAATTTTGGAAGAACATACATACTAAACTATGCAGAAAGGGTTAAACCTCTCTACGCATTAATCAAACCTGATTTTTCAATCAAAAACTGGACACAGGAACACACAGAAATCTTGCGTTCACTCCAAGCTAACATGTTAGCAACAAATCACTTACAAACACGCGTAAGTCTAAGAAATTTGGTGATCCGAATAATTTCGGGTCAATGTGGATTCACCTACTTAACCTTCAATGAGGGTGAGAAAATACCAATCGCATACAAATCCCATTTGTACACACAAGCGGAAATGCGCTTCAGTTCAACTGAAAAATTCTGACAGCAGTTCAAACCGCTGTAGCAAAAGAAAGAGCCTTAGCCCAAGGGAAACGCATTATTATCGTAACCCCAGTACCAGCTTTAGAAGCGGTCACAAAAGCAAGCATTCCAAATGCTAAAGCATTACATCCGAGATGGATACAATGAGTTAATTCTCTTGCTGCAACAGATGTTGAATATGTTTTTGATCCAGATTTAAAAACACAAGCATTCCTGCAATATGAACAAGAATGTCCTCTGCCCACTGAGATTCTGCCTCTCGATCAGTATGAATTTATAATTTACACTGACGGATCCGCACAGCCCGCAACCAGGAGTAAGCAAGCTTAAAGTGCAGCGTGTGCTATCGTTAAAGGTCGCATGCGAGATGGCATCTTCAGACCTATGGTCACAAAAACTCAGTCATTAGGAGATTGTACAGCTCAGCGAGCTGAACTACAGGCATTCAAACTGGCACTTGAGAGTACGGATCGAGAATTCCCCACACTGATAGTGTGCGATTCCTTTTACTGTGTTCAGCGATATAATGACTATATCGGAACCTGGCTTGAAAATGGTTTCAAAGATGCGAAAGGTGGCACAATAAAGCATAAATTGCTTTGGGAACAAGTAGTTCAGTTGAAAAACGAACTACCAAAGGCTCACGTGATTCACACACTGAGTCATCAACGTGATGGCGTTCACGTTGCAGGGAATTCATTGGCTGACGAAGCCGCAAAGGGGGCTGTTCAGACGGCTTCCGTAGCTGCGATCACTCGTTCAAAAACAAAAATAGACGGTGAGATAATGTTGGCTGTCAATGCTTCGAGCAAAGGCAGCAGTGCAGCATTACCAAAAAAGTTTCTACTCAAGTACTCTTATGTAATTGATGCGAACAACGTTCCTTTTGCTCTAATCCCTGGAGTGCGGGATAGGGTAATTCCAAACATGGAACGTAGAGCAGCCTTGATTTATGAAACACATTTGGGGGAGGGTCTGTCACATCAAGGGATCTCTAAAACAATTTTGACTTTAAAAGAGATGTACTGGTGGCCTGGAATGAATACTGAAATTCACATATTTATCAACAACTGCTTAGACTGTAAATTACAGCGAGAGAGCCACCAGACACCATGCTGCGAATGCGGCAGCCCAGTACAGACACCACTGTTAGACAGCATTAGGCTATCTACTCGCCTGCATCCGATTGGACAAAGGCATTCCCGCAAATACTGAATCTAGGTTCCTATGGTTATGGCCTCAGCGCTCGGCTGACGCTCGAACTGTTATAAAAGATTTGCGAGTCTTTATCGGCACATACGCAATAGGCACGCTACATTCTGACCAGGGTCCTGCATTTAGCTCTAGGGCTTACAAAAAAGCCATGGCCAGTCTGGGCGTTGCATTGCGGTACTCCTCTCCATTCCATCCTGAGGGAAATTCGGTTGTGGAAAGGAAAAACCGGGACATAAAGCAGTCTATAACAGCTAGGGTATTAGGTTCGGGTGATGGGTGGGTCAAACACCTAAATGGCGTACAGCGCGCAATTAACAATCTGCCAAGAAGTTCTCTAGGGGGGGGTCACTCCATATGAGGTCCTATTTGGGACAAGAATGTGGGTACCAGACCTTGAACACGTAGGCACAGTGGTGGAAAATAAACCGTTTGATATCAAAGATCATTTGGCTGTTTTACAGGATCTGAATAATCTAAGAACGAAACAAAGCAACGTATTCCTACAGCCAACCACCACTGGGGAAAGACCAGCGGTCCCAGCAAGGCCTGTCTGGATTCCAAAAGTTGGGGATCTGGTCAGAGAAAAATAGCGGACAAGAAGGAATTTGGACCTTCTTACAGACAACCAGTACCTGTTCTAGCTGTTTAAGGAACGAGAACAGTACTTCTGCCGCCCCTTGCTGGAAGAAAGGAGAAAAGATTTGTGTCCATCGACCTCATCAAACCACAATATGTGGCCAATACTGAACAGCAGGCCTCGTGGACTCCGACCTAGTAGCAGACGCACTCCTCTCGCTACTATCCAAGAGGTTCAGACTGAAAGACTGATAACTATCGAGAATTCAGCTGTAACAGATGGAGGACTAAGCAACCAAGCTATGGAACTCATCCCTCTCAGTTCGTCCAAAAACACCTGTCTACACAAACGTGACAAGTGATGAACTGTCTCCTGTGATTTCAACAAATCCTGATGCAATTCCACCAATTGACAGAACTGCTTCTGGCTATTTCATTGACTTTGATACGTTCTCAGAAGATCCAAGCGAACCTGAAACGACGCCAGCATCATTCAAATTCAAGCAGCAAGTACAAGACTTTATTCACTTTCCGAAAAAGACTTATCTGGTTTCTCCATGGATTGAACTCTGGATTACATCTGGACTATTTGTTTTCCTGCTCTGGCTAGCTTTGGTAACAACTGTAAGCGTGCTTATAAGTGGCAGATACATCCATGTGAACATTGAAGGAAAAGACGTGAACATGCTTTTGAAACCACATAAATCTTCCCATCGTGAAGCAAGAGACTTGTCATCAGTGAACATCACAGCCGTTCCTATACAGGATGGTATGGTGTGGGACAAAACGGATTATGATATCCTCGGCCCGAATGAGCAATTGAACATTCCACATTTGTTTAAAATTTCACTAAGTGATTTAATTATGTCTAGTGCCTATTCAGATGATTGGGACTTAGAGACTGTAAATGACATAATGTTTGATCTAGAAAAATCTGCTGCATTTTCTAAAAATGAATATTTAGAGGGTTCATCAGACTATGAACAACTGTATTGTTATAACCACTATGGTCATCATTATTTGCATAAAATTGCATATCCAAGAAATGTGTTCATGTTTAACCAATGGGAACATTGTCCTACACCACCAAAAGGTAGTTCAAAAACTTTTGCTAGTAAGTTTCCATATTTTTCAGGTTACAATACATCTGACCCAGAAACGTTTTACTATAAAAGTGTAAACAAAACAGGTCTGAAAATTATGTTAACAAATACAAAACAGATTTACTCTGCAGCATTTATTGCCCAACTGTCTACACAGGGTTTCGACTTATGGAAAGACACAATAGAGACTAAATCTGTCTGGGGTAGTAAAGATTGGCAAGTACAGGGTATAGAAGCTTTATTTAGAGCCTGCATCATCCCTGAACAAATACTGTTTTTGAATGAAACCGTCCAACAAACATCTTGTCTTGGATTAGCCAAGATAAAAGAAATCAAAACACCTTCTGTACCAACACCTGCCAGTGATAACGATACAAAGGCAGTGGTGACAGTTGACAATATACTACAACTCAACAGATCTAATCCTGATTGGATGAAATGGTTGATCTGGCCCACAGACACAAACAACTGTCAGGAAAGATTCCTGAATAAAACTCAGGGCTTTACTATTCATAGGCCAGACCCAAGATATGTCCAAAGACAACATCCGGGGGTAGTAACAACTTACTGTGTAGGAAAATGATGCCTCGATTGGCTGCATAGATCTACACTACAGGATGTGAAACAACACTTATCCTTACTTGCAGAGGACGCAGATCTTAGGGAATTCTTGCTTGGACCAAGAAAACCGCGTCAAAAACGTTTCATATATGCCGGCATTTATGCTGCTTATAACGAAGCAAGGAAAGTGTCACAGATGGAGGCCGCAGAACGAATACGTGAACTTGATCGTATTAATTTAGAGAAAACACTCTCTGTGGTCGACAATGGGTTAACAACTTTGTCCTCCAGAATATATTCATTGGATGGCATTGTATCCTCTGCTATCGACATTCTAGAACAAGATTTGGCTATGTTACAACAAGGTCAATCGCAATTACGTTCTATAGTGCTATTGAGCTGGACGCTGCAATCTTTGCGAGCGGGCTATGTGCCTTGGCGTTTCATCAACACGTCGGCTCTGTTTGCAGAATACAATCTAACTGATAAACAGATTGAACTGGCACAAAGAGGAGCAAAGTATACAGTGCTGAGCATTGAAAAACTGGAAAAATTACCATTCACAGTGGCAGAAAAACCAGCTACAGAATGGGTTATTCATGGCAAAATAACATTACCTGTGACTACTTTTCAGTTTCAGTATTGCCTCAGACAAATGCAAGCAGGCAAATATGAAAGGTTGGGTAAGGAATACATTAAGACATCTTGGGATTTACCGTATACACATAGATGTTGGAGTGGGGATCGTGAAGTGTTTTTGAGCGGTACTAACTGTAAACATGCACTGACCGGTTCACTTATATGTCAGGACATTTCTTTACACGGGGCTTGTAATGGTTCTGTGGCAAATTTGTCTTGCCATCAGCAGGGTACACCAGCTGCTGTGATTAATCCAACGTTTGGACAACTTTCTAATGGGAGTTACCTCATGTTGAATGATCAGAGTTGCTGCGGAATGTTGCCAGGCATCCCATATCTAGTAACGGTCAACTCCAGGGTCACTTGCTGTATGCAAGTATTGTTTCCCCCAATAGACACAGTCAGGAAGTCGCCTCTATGGCCTTCGCTGAACGTCTCTTTTATAAGATGTGATACTTTGAGCAGAATGAAAGCCATGCTTTTACAGCAAACAGTGCCTTTGACCTCGGCCAAAGAAACCTATGATCTACAAGTTGCAAGGACTTCGGCTGAGATACAGACTTTAATACGCACAAACTACCCTATACATTTCGTAGAAATGATATCACGTATCTTCAACATGTCTGATACAACTGGCATTATACATGTATTTAAGAGCATCTGCTCCGGTCTGTTAGCACCTTTCCAGGCAATACTCGGAATCATCCCGTACTTTGCACATTCGGTGTTTGGTGGTATTCCATTAATTCTAGCACTTGTTGCCAGAATTCTATTTCTCTTCCTGCTATTGCGCTATGGCCAGCCTATTCACAGACATCACTCCGAGCGAAATGGAGAAAGCTCTCCTTGAAAGAAAGTGCCGTGAGCGAATAGTACAGCTATTGGGCATGACTCGTCTACGGGACCTTAATACAACTTGGTTCCTGTAATTCCGACCAATCTGGCAAGATTGCATCTTACCTGTTCTACGATGCCTGCTATGCGGTGAAGAATGCGTGTTGGACACCTGTCTAACATATCCATCAGCTACGCCAAAGGACGTCGATACTTTGCTGGTCCCGATAACGGCCCATGCTCTGTGTTGTCCCCAGAGGCTACCAATCCTGATGTCAGCATTCATTGAGATCTCACAGACGCTTCCGGCTGCTGCTGAGGTACGAGAAAGATCTACAGGCACACAGGTAACAACGGACGCGAACATTGCTGCGGCGACCTATGCTGAGAGCGATGCTTCACATCTCTGTGCAGTTAATCTTCTTCACGAGGTGTTCCAACTAACACCAACTACAGTGGATGATGTTTTGTCTATAGAAATAGATGATCTCATGTTTACACCAGACCCGCAAACTGACTCTGATTCAGCATACAGTGTTCCAGAGATGCAGTAACAATTTGGCCTTCATTTTTTCAAAAACTTGGAACTCTACCAAATTTGAACTTTTTTCCCATTTTTCGAACGAAAATGGCTCTTCAATCTGCTTAAAGTAGAACTAGCCTTATAATACAGACTTTGCGGTACTTCCACGGACACTTAGTCATCTTGTGTGTCTAGAACAGTTCATTAGTTTTCATGACATGAATTGATTCTGATATTTGAACAACTTATCGATCATTTTCGTCATATGTAAATATTGCTTTTTGTAAAAAAAATTTCCCCAATTAAGCATTGCTTAAAATGTACAGAAACTTTTGCATTGTTAAATATGTTTTTTAATGCTTTTTAAGAGATATCTTTTAATATGCAGTACTCCATTTTAATGTTTAGCATTTTATATGTTTAGCATTTTAGTGTTATCGCACACACGAAAGAGGAGTGGGTGTTGTATACTTCCTAGGGTGTCCATAAACGGGCTTTCCAGTATCATGTCCTTATATAGGCACAATTCGCCTTGCCCTTATATAGGCATAAAATCCCAGTCCTTATTTAGGCATAAACCGTGCACTCCAAATACAGGCATGGTCTCCGACATCCGTCCACCCTAACGTCACAACGAGTTCATGAAAAAACAGACCCTTAGGCAGCGGGACTTTCCCTAGCCCAGGACTATTGATTTCTTCAAGGACTCATATATTATGCATGAACCATTATTCCTTAGGGGTTCATTCCTGACGTCTTCCGCTGTCCGACTCACGTCAATGCTAACATTTTCAGGTATAAATATACCTTCTCAAACCCCTGTAAATCAGAGGAGACCTCGACTTCAGAGGAGCCCGTTTCCCGGCCGGACGCACTGAGAAGACGCTGTCATTCCTGCACGCAGAGAGTCCAGCTTCCAGTGATCTAACTTCCCTTGCGGGGTGTTGGAGTTCGAGTCTGGCAAGAGATTCCTACCTCTCTCATTCTTCAGGTATGGAGCTGACAAGAACCTAGAGAGACTCTTGGCATACTAGGCATACTAGGCTTAACATACTCTTAGTATACTATAGTAAGGAATACTTCACCTACTTCATACTTCTCCCTACACCTAGGACAGGTTAGGTACATTGGGGTAGAACTAGGTTAGAAACGCATCGTATGAGTACTCGCATTTTTAGGCTGTGTCATTTTATGTAAATGCATATATGCTAAAAAGATAATGCTATCGCAGTATTATTTATCTCTACTGCTCACCCTGTACATTATTTATCTCGCATACTGTCTTGTGATCGTAACAGCACATTTAACTTACACCAGAAACAAGACTGTTCAATAAATCTTTTATTGAAACGCCCGTCTGTTCTTTCTATGTAACTTTGAGAAAAACTAAGCATGCACGACTGAGCTGAGTGAAATAGTTATCTATTGTTTCTACGACTCTGGGACACGTTCTGATTCCAAAGGGAAACACAGTGGTCATGTTTTGCGGCTGCCAGAAACTACTCCTTTCTTGTCGTCAAGAAGTTTCTAGTGGCCTCTGAGCTAGCTGGCACAAGTAATTAAATTTAATATACTCCATAGGGACATACCGACCTCAGTCCTATGTCAAACCTATAGGATATATTATTCCAATGCGCAGAGCCTATTAGGGAAATAGGAGCTACACTACAGCTGTGCTTTGGGGTACTTGTAGCCCTGACCCCGAGCAGTGAATCCACTGAAGATTGCTGGCCTGCCCACTCTGAGTGATCCGTGGGCCGCCATTTTGTGATTCGACTTGAGGTCCCTTCACGATTCCCTTCCCTTGCTTGGGAAGTCCCTCGGACCTCGCTGCTCCGCACCGAAGCCTTTGTTTTCTTCCTGCGTGGGTTGCTGTTGCCAAGGCTTGTTGTGTCCAATCTGGACACCGACACCGCAGCAAGCGATTTCCTTTGTGGGACAGCTCGAATCCAGCTCCTGGTTGTCGTCGGCACCTCCTGGTCCTCGTGGCTGCAGAGACAATCTTCACCTCTTCGAACGTGAAGCACCCGACATCGGTGGGCATTCGACTATCGTGCCCCTGGTCACTGGCTAGTGACCCAGACTCTGTCCCCTCTGCTTTCAGGTTCTTCACATCTTCGATCCAGGCTTGGATCTCTTCGGACACTTCTCATCTTCCCGGCAGCAGCACTTTCCAGCAAGCTGCCATTGAAAACGACGGCGCGACCTGACACCATTTGACATCTATGCACCCGGCTTCCCTGGGTGAGGTAACACAAGTACTCCGGTGCTCCTGTGGGTGTTGGCCCTAGAACCCTCTAAGTCCAAAAGGGTTTGTTCCTAGTCCACTCCGAAGTGTCCCTAAACTTTAAAACTCTAACCGCGACTTTCCCCATAGAAGCTAACGGAGCTCGCAGCTGTGTTCAAACACTGCACACGTTGCCCGTGGGTCCCCTGTGTCACTACCTTGGGTGGTTCCTTGGGGTCCCAGCGATTCTACAGGCTCTAGGCCTTGTGTCTAGTCAAGTCGTGGTTCTTATACCACTTTCTTAATATATGGTTTGGTTCGCCCCTAGGGCCTATCGTATATTGTGCTAATTTACTGTGATATTTGAAGTGTAACATATGTGCTTTGACCTCTAGCCTCATAAAGAGACTAGTAGGGAGTGTTTAGAAATAAATACATATATTTTATATATATACCTGGTGTGGTCTCCTTTCATTTAGCCATTCAAGAGATTATAGACTGGTAAAACAAACAGCTTTACACTCCTTCAAGACTTAGCCTGAAGGCTGCTCTCCATAGCTACCACTAGGATAGCTTTCAATAAAGGTTGTCTTTAAACCTATCATCAATAAAGGTCGTTTGGACTGGTGCAAGGTTCCCACTATAACTAGTGGACAGCATATACCAGGCCAACTTCTCACATTGGTGGCAGGGGTGGGATTCAAGCTTGCCTTTGTTTTACCAGATAATCTCAAGTGAGTGACTAACTGAAAACCACTAAAGGTACCTGAAGTACATATAATTCAAGCTTAAAATTACAGTAAGTTCTACTGAACTTAGAGTTGTGTGCCAAGGGCTTAGCACACCCTTTCTACAACTCAAGAGAGTTTAGTAGGCCAGACTAGAGTAGGTAGTGCATACACCACACCTCACTAGGATGTCTTCAAGGCCAGGAACCAGTGGGTCCCTGCCAGAAGCCAATGGGCTTCCACCATCCAAGTATGACAACCTCCCATTCTTGGAATTTAGAGCATTGTGTAGTACTAGGAAATTGAAGACAGGAAAAAGGTTGTCTTTAAACCTATCATCAATAAAGGTCGTTTGGACTGGTGCAAGGTTCCCACTATAACTAGTGGACAGCATATACCAGACCAACTTCTCACACATCCCTTCACCAGGATTAAAACAAGACGCAGCAGGGAGAAATTAGACCCGCTTGTAGTGTCGAAGAAAGGTCGACATGTTTCAGCCTTATAACCCTCAATAGAGGTGTTGCAGCTTTCTTCAGGACCTCAAAATCAGTGCTGCTGCTCAATGTGCTCAATCAAAAGAAATGTGTGTGAAAACCATAAGTATACAAAACCATCCAGTGATGCTATGAATCATCCTAGAGTGAAGGATTCGCTGGCAGTACCTGTAGAAAAAAAAACAACATATGTGAAGAAAATACATAAACATAACAGTAGATCTACAGTGAGACGAAAAGTGACAAACCCATGTGTTGGTTCAACCAAAAGACAAATGACCAAACCTCATCTACATGTATGTGCTCAATACCCTTTATGTTCTATGGTGGTGGAGACATACTTAAAAACCAGGCAAAACCTCAGAAGAATATGGATAAAGGCTTACCTGCTATTGTTGGGGAACATACCTCACCTCACCCTGGCATGGGGCTCAGGGAGCTCTCTGTGCTATATCAGGATTATTAGGGAGAGGGCAAAATGAACAAAAGTATGTGTAAGTTTGTAGGAAGACAACAAAAGGGAAACTCAAAGCATTTCAAAATAAAAAGGCATGCATGTGCAGGTGTAACCTTGTGCTTTGTGGGTGTGTCACTGTGTAATGTACAGGCACCCACCAGGGTATTGTTGATGTATGTCTATTACTTCTGCAATCGATATCAGGAGAGTGTGGTCTAATGTAGTGGTACACCATATAGTGCAACGGCAACCACCCTAGCATCGCTAGATGATCCTTATTGCTATTGATATCATTGGGGTGCAAATGAGCTACAGTGAGGAGTTTAAAATGTACACAGTTTAGATAACGCTTTCAATTCCAGACGCTCATTGCGCTGATCCAGGGGTCTGTACCTAATTCAGATATATAGGAGTGAAAATTGTGTTAGACTATAGGGTCACTCAATACACAAATGGCTATGCTTCATATGTGTAGTCGATGTTAGCCGCCTAGTGCCTAGTGCGCAGTGCGCAGAGATGCTCCAAAACTGAGTTAATGGTTCAGTAAGCATCCATTCCGATGTCCCCTCATTACTGGGCAGAACACTGCAACCCAAACTGTCCATCGATTTTACGGTATGTTTTAAGGGTATATGGTGTAAAATCACACACTACCACCGTGGGTAAAACTAGCTGGGCTCCAATTGCTATATTATGTCCCCACTTGTGCATATGCAGTTCGTAGAGAAAATAGGAGCACCAGGTCCTATGTCTAGGGCATCACCAGACAAACTACAGCAAAGTGAGGGGAGAGGCACACAGCAGGTTTGGCACAGGAATGTGTAGTGAGTGAGAGAAGGCGGGATTGTGCGATCCGGAAAAGGTGGATCAAATCGATGGATGCTTTGGGCTGCAGTGCTTTACCCAGTAACGTGAGGACATGGGAATCAATGCTTCCTAAACCATTATCTCAGTTTTGGAGCATCTCTGTGCACTAGGCAGCTAACATGGTCTACACATTTGAAGTGCAGCCATCTGTGTATTGAGTTACCCTATAGTCTAACACTATTCAATCTCCTTTATATCTGATTTAGATACGGACCCCTGGGTCCGCACACTGAGCGGCTGGAATTGAACGCGTTATCTAAACGGTATACATTTTAAACTCCTTACTTAGCTCATTTGCACCCAAATTATATCAATGGCAATAAGGATCATCTAATGATGCTTGGGTGGTTGCTGTTACACTGTATGGTGTAACACCACATTAGACCACGCTCGCCTCAATTACAGTAGTAATAGACATACATCAGCAATACCCTGGTGGGGGCCTCAACATTAAACAGTAGCAACCCACATAGCACAAGGCTACACCTGCATATGCATGCCTTTTTATTTTGAAATGCCCCGAGTTTCGCTTTTTTTGTCTTCCTATAAACTTACACATACTTTTATTCACTTTGCCCTCCCCTTAACAATCCTGGTATAACAGAGAGATCCCTGAGCCCCATGCCAGGGTGAGGTGAGGTACGTTCAACGAAAATATCGGGTAAGCCTCTATCCATATTTTTCTATGGTTTTGTCTGACTTTTAAATATGTCTTCGCCACCATAAAACATATGGGGTGTTGAGCACATAAATGTAGAGGAGTTTTGGTCATTTGACTTTTGGGTGACCCAGAACATGGGTTTACCACTTTTCGCTACACTGTACATCTAGCTGTTATGTTTTTGTATTTTCTTTAATATATGTTGTTTTCTACAGGCACCACCAGTGAATCCTTTACTCTATGATGATTCATAGGATCACTGGATGGTTCTGTATACCTATGTTTTTTCACACACATTTCATTTGATTGAGCACATTGAGCAGCAGCACTGATTTTGAGGTCCTGAAGAAGGCCGCAACACCTCTATTGAAGGTTATAAGGTTGAAACATGTCAACTTTTCTTCAACACTACAAGCAGGTCTATTTTCCCCCTCAGTGTCTTGGTTTTAACCGTGGCGCAGGGACATATGAATAAAGGATTTTATGTACCCTGTAGCTAGTTTTAATCTTCACTTTTCACATTGTTCTGCTGTCCCACTACACGCAGCTTATAATCTTCGAATTTAGTATATCTCTCCTCTAACACCAAAACATCCCTGAGCTCCTCCCTCTCAGTGAAGGGATCGTAGGCTTCACGGTATGAGGAAATTCCCAATGGTTAATCATGCCACCTGTGGTGAGTGAGGGAAATCGTCCTATTAAAAGGATATCCGATAACGGCTAGGTCTTCAGTTGTGATAGTGTTTCTACAGACCCAAGGGTTCCTTTTTGTGGTTCATCAATTTCATAACCATGCCAATAAAAGGAATCAGTTGAGAAACCCAATAAAGAACTCTGGTGAGGGAATAAAAGTGTTACTTATAGAAGAAGCTCCTTCGCCTAAAGTTCCGAACACACTAGTTGTCTCTAAAGTTTCTAATTCAGGTTTTAGATTAGAGACGTTTTTTGCAAATTTGTCTATCTTTCTGTTCTTATCAGGAATATATGAACAGCAATGTTGAGCCTTGAACATCTTACAGACTCTGCCTTTCTCTGCCAACAACATCTTTAAAGCTAATCGCTGTGACCGGCAACTTAACTCACCTCCATCCTCCCGGAAGCCCATGTCTCTCTCCCTGCCGGTCAACCCGTAATCCCAGCTGTGCTCACCCTCGTGTTAAATGAACACAACACCTCCTAATCAACCCTCCCCGTGACATACTTCCCTTATGACTGTGCGTCATCCTATCAGAACAAAATACTCACTCTCCCACAATACACTCCCCAACATCACCCAAACCCCCTCGCTTGCATACCCCCTCCGTTTAACCCACAAACATCCACGCGTTTTCAAGGTAACACATTGAAGGGGAATACTTCAAAGTACACAGGGCAGCTGGGAAGGTGAAAATCCGCAGTGTAAGTGGGAGGATTGAACGGGAGATGAGTTAAGTATAATTGGGAGTTAAAATGAGTTTTTTTATTCTTTGTGGTGTAGAAGTTCGTTTTATGACACAGGAATCTTCAGGGTGCGTGGGATTAAGGAGGGAGAGGTTTAGGGTGTTGCACTTGGGTCTGATTTAACGCATCGTTTTGGGATAGGGGTGGGAGGAGAGGGGGGTTGTTTTAGGGGGTGTTATGGGAAACATAGCAATGTTTATCTCATTGGGATTTTACCGAGTAGTTGCTTGAGCTGTTTATTTTATTTTGTTTTAGATACCCCTGACGAAGAGCCACACAGGCTCGAAATGCATTGGGTTTGAATATATGCACCTACTTCATAAATCTGATTGCTCTTTTACTTGTCGTTGTACAAAGCCTGGATGGGCATACAGTTGACATGAGTATATTTGAATAAAGAATTCAAGTGCAATCACGCTGTCTCCGGAGTGGTGATAAGAGCAAGAAAAAGTTTGGAATAAGGTTTTTGAATAAAGAACTGGTATACAGAGTGTACATTGGAGTACCTGGATGAATTGTCATATCGGAGGGATAAATTCCCACATTGCAGTGCGACGGTTTGGCGCGCGAAGAAAGCACCTTTTGGATCACTTTTAGAAAGTTGGCATTTTCCTGCCGATAGCCCTTTGTGCCTGCAGCCTGTCTTGGGTCACATGACTGTGTGTAGCTGACAGTTAGACTTTATGAATTCCTTCCAGACAATCACACAATAGAGGGATTAGGTGTGCCTCAATGGGCCATTAGTGGCAGGATGGGGGGCGTAGTTGTGCACAGCCCCACTCACAGCTGAATAGGCTGTGCCCTGTCTCCACACAAAAAAGCTTAACAAATCTGTATTGTCACTGCAGCCAGCTTGGAGCCAGGGCAGGGGAGTCGAGAAATTCCATGCACTTCAAAGAACCTTTTTAGAAGCTTCTCCCACCTTACAGGAGAAGGGTACCTGGGTATAAAATAGGACCTTCAGACCTACTTTTCAGTTCACACTGGACCTGCGGAGGGATTCTCAGAGGACTGCCTGCTGCTGTGACCTGCTTTGCACTCTGGCAGACTGCACCTGTACCTTGAAGGACTGCTTTGCTGACTGAAGCCTGCCTTGAACCCTCAGAGGCCAGCCCTGCTGTTGAGCCCTACACCTTCCCCTGCATCCAGGAGTGCCAAAAGTAACTCCAAGGGCTAGTTTGCTGACCTTCTGTTCAGAGCGACAGGGACAGAAAAGGCTCCCACCATCTTTAACCTGCCCGAGTGAGTCCTGAACCCCCAAGTGGTGCCCCACCAGTCCTGGGCCCTTGGTTGCGGTGCTAAAGGTGCCCAGATGGCTAATTTCCGAAACTGAGGACTTGGACCAAATTTGGCCAAAAAATGCTCTGAGAACTGGGACCAACTGCTGGGATGAACCCGGGACTTAGTGTACTTTGCATTTTGTGTTGGGCAGGTGCAGACAACAAATACCGCAACATGCCTGTATGCCTATAACGAAGATTACACAACATTGACAATTTGATATACATACATATTTTTGACTACTTAACCCAAGGTACGTGGTACAATAATTTAAAGACCATAGAACTGATATCATGCTAGGTTGACCTTCATTATAAAGGAGAATATGCATTATTTTACAGAGGGAGACTACGGAGTACAGGTACTTTAATACAGAGGTGACTGACGCATGTACTTGTAATTGATATATGTGGGAATCTTGGGAGCTACTGGCATGACACTGTAATTTGCCTATGCATGGTCTAATTTTGCTGTCCACAATTCACAGGATTATAATGATAACACACTGACATTATTGTACTGAGCTTACACTATGCAAATTATAAGGACTTACCCACTGGGTGTAGTGGCAATCATAGTGATGGGTGCTGTTAATAGCGCCAAAGCATGTCACAAAAAAATGTACCCAATAGAGATGAATAATGTGGAAATAGCCATTCAAGTGAAAGAAATAAGCGTTTCCACCAGCACTCCATACAGTATAATAGGAATTGGTGGAGAAGTACACTGGGAGTAAAGTTCCAACTGTATGCAATGAATAATTTTGTAAGATAGGCTTTAATTGAATTTTCCAGCCCTGAGGAAGTTGTAGGGTGACACACCCACTGACGAAACATGTGTTGGCCGGCAGAAGAATCAGAGTCCAATTAAATAAAAGATTGAAAAACATAAGGGTGATTGGATGACTTTTATTTGTGTTTATATAACATTGCATGTGCTAGGAGACTTGCTTTCAAGTACTTTACCTTTGTGTTAGGGATGTAAGGATGACAGCCCTTCTCTTTTAGCACTGTACGAATACAACAAGCTACAATATTTGTGTACTGTGTCCCGAGCACCGAATTCCCTTAATCTCCCTATAGTAGACAATTTTTTTGAATAATTTTGACAATATTTTTAAATATAGAGGGCCCGATTACGATGTCGGGCGGACCGCCACCGACAGCCTGTTGGTGGCGGTCCGTCCGAAATCTGGTGCTGTGGTCCGACTGCCGCATTATGATGCGGGCGGTCTGAGGCAGCGGGCGGAGGGAAAGACCGATGCTTCCAATGGGCTCAAGGTCCCATCGGACCATCGGTCAGAGCGTAATAACCTACAATAGGGGCAGTGCCTGCTTAGGCACTGGCGTAGGGATTACGATGTCCCTCTCCGAGAGCCTTTCCAAGGCGGTCTGAACGCGATAGAAAGGCTGTCGGAAAGGGACTTTGGGGCCTCCTAGTAAGGTCCCCGTCCCCACTGATCCTCCGCTATGGGGCCCAGGAGGTACCCGTGGTGCCCCCCGAAACATCCATGCACCATGTGGCAGGCACTAGATGGTGCCTGGCACATGGTGCAAGTATGTTTCCAAACATGCCTTTTTGCAATGAGTCTTGTGGTGTGGCCCTTTTCTGGGTTGCAGCACAAATCGCAATGCAAAAAGGCATGTTTCTAACTGCCTACATGGCGGTGGGATCATAATTTGGAGGTTGGGACCGTTGCCTACTTGGCGGGTGGCCCAGATCCCGAAACGATGTTGATCGGACGCTCGTCCAATCGTCATCGTAATGAGGGCCATAGTTTGTAATTTTAAGTTATTTATCTTTCTAAATTTAATTGTCAATAGTAATTTATAGTGTTGTAGCGGGTTGTGAGGCTTGTGGGGTACAGGGTGGGAAGTTAATTAGGTACAATTGATTAATAATACATTTTTAATTTTGTGTTAATTACTTAATTGATAAGTAAATATGTAAATAGTGTAATTAATATATTTTTTAAATCATATTTTAGGTGCAGATTGTTGGGTTTGTAGGAGTATAGGGTGGGAAGTTAATTAAGTAATAATTGATTAATAATTAAATATTCATTTATTAATAATTATTTAATTGTTTGTTAAATGTGTAAATATCTTTTTTACGTTTTCTTTTAGGTGTGGGTTGTTGGGTTATAGAGTTGGGAAGTTAATTAAGTAATAATTAATAAAAAATTTGTTATTAATTTATTATTAATTATGTAGCTTGTTTAATGCTTATTTTTTGTGTTATGTGTTGGCTGTTGTGTTTGTAGGTGCATAGGCTGGTAACCTATTTAGGCTATAATTAATTAACAGTTAATTATTCATTTATTAATACATATTTAATTGATCATTAAATATGTTAATTGTGTTATACTTCTTTATTTAAGTTATATTTTAAGTGTGGGGCTGCTAGGTTTGTGGGAGCATAGTTTGGGAACTTACTTGAATAATAAATGAATAACATTTTTTATCATTCAAAACTAATTTTTACTATTTTTAATAATAATGTATATTGTTTAATTGTGTTTTTAATTTTATATATATATCATTTTTATATTAAGAGTTGTACATTTCTGGTCAACTAATAGGGTTATTCAAATATGTTATGTGTTTGTAGTAAAGTACTCTCCCTACTGTTGCACAGACTGGAGTGGAAATAGTCAATGTAACCCCTCCGAAGTTCAATGCTTTCCTTACTCTTGCACAGACTGGAGTGGGAATAATAAATGTAACTCCTCTGAAGTCCAATGCTTTCCCTTCTGTTGCACAGATTGGAGTGGGAATAGCAAATTTAACACCTCTGAAGTTCAACGCTTTCCCTACTGTTGCACAGACTGGAGTAGGAATAGTAAATGTAACCCCTCTAAGTCCAACCCTTTCCCCACTATTGCGTAGCCTGGAGTTGAAATAGTAAAGTTTACCTCTCCGAAGTCCAACACTTTCCCTACTGTTACACAGACCAGAGTTAGAATAGTAAATTTAACCCATTCGAAGTCCAACGCTTTCCCTACTGTTCCACAGACTGGAGTAGGAATAGTACATTTTATGTCTCCGAAGTCCAACGCTTTCCCTACTGTTGCACAGACTGGAGTGGGAATCGTAAATTTAACCTCTCCGAAGTCCAACGCTTTCCCTACTGATGCACAGACTGGAGTAGGAATAGAAATGTAACCACTCCGAAGTCCAACGCTTCCTCTACTGTTTCACAGACTGGAGGTGGAATAGTAAAGTGAACCCCTTTGAATTCCAACACCTTCCCTACTGTTGCACAGACTGGAGTGGGAATAGTATATTTTTTCTATTCATATATTAAAATACTTATTTTTTAAATTGCTAAAATATATATTAGTATTATTTGTTTGTTTACTTTTATATAATTTGCTTATATATAGATTTGTTTTAATTTTTGTAATGTTTAACAAAAACTTTATCATTTTTTATATTTAATTAATTTAGTAATTTTGTTTAATGTTTTGTACTTGTGTTTTAATTTGTTTTATGTTTCATTGAAATATATAAGTATATTTTTATTTGTATTTGTTATGCATTTATAATCGTAAATTAAAAACAATAATTTAAAAAATGTAATATAAATTTAAAAAATATTTTTATTAATAGTGTTACATTATATATATGAATATATAGACCTGTATAAATATATATATATATTGGTGTGAGCAATGCAGAGATGCCTAAATGCTTTACAGCAAAAGAATAAACGTGAAGAAACTTTAGAAAAGTCGAAAAGCCGAGCCCCTGTGTCGGTGTTCTATCAGGGAATTGGAGCTGGTGTTCATATATGTATATATGTATATATGTATATATCTATCTATCTATATATATATAACACAGCCAAAGCGAGATGGGGACCAGTAATATAAATCTACAACTAGAAGGTACAATTAAGACCCCATTCAGAGTGAAATCAACTTTTTGTCCAATCATGCTGAGAGACAATTTGGATGTATTCAATGACAAAGTAACATATTAAATAAAGAGGTTATACACTGCAACAGCAAGAGCTCCTAGAAAATACAGCAAACAGGACAATCTCTATTACCAATTAATGAAACAATTGCAAGTAGACGACAACATTATAATCCGGCAATCAGATAAAGGGGGCAACGTGGTGCTGTGGCCACGGGATCTCTATATGGAAGAAGCCCTCAAATATCTAAACAATAGGGATTGCTACAAAAGGAGCACCATGCAGGCTGTAAAAGGTTCAAGGAGTGAATTCTATAGCAAACTGCTAGCATGGAAATCTGCAGGTTTACTGAGCATTGATGAATTCAAGTTTTTAAAAATTGAACACCCCGTGATCCCCGTGATTTATTTTGTACCGAAGATACACAAAGGGCTGCCCAGACCACCGGGCAGACCAATCATTTCAGCTCGTGGTAGCCTGATGGAAAATACTTCCCGCTATGTTGATTTCTTCTTGCAGGAGCACGTGAAAAAATTACCTTCATACATCCAGGATACTGGTGACTTTTTAAGAAAAATCCAAGGGATCAAGTGGGAAGAAGATTATATACTTGTTTCCCTTGATGCATCAGCCTTATACACCAGTATAAACCATCTTGATGGAGTCAAAGCTGTTGAACATTATTTGAACACCAGGCCCATGTATTTATACATGCATAACAGAATGTTAAGTACTATGATTATGACATGTTTTGAAAACAATTTCTTTCTGTTTCAAAGCCAAGTGTTCCAACAGACAAGAGGAGTTGCCATGGGGGCATGCTTTTCACCCAGTTATGCCTGTTTACATATGGGATACTGGGAGGAGCATGTCCTCATGGCAACCTATGGTGCAACAATTCAGAATCATGTTGTATGTTGGTACAGATATAGCGACGATCTGTTCCTAATTTGGAAAGGCGGTGAAAGTGGAGCCAGACATTTTATTGAACAGATCAATATTAACAACCTTAATCTGGAATTCACGGCGCAAATGAGCAAGGAATGTATTTGTTTCTTAGATGTGGAAGTATTTATATCATGTAACAAATTGGAAACTAGATTACACAGAAAGCAGACTGCAGGAAATTCGGTGCTACATGCATCAAGCCACCATCCCCAGCATCTAATCCACAGCATCCCCTATGGGGAGATGCTGCGGATACGTAGGATCTGCAGCACAGATTCGGATTGTTCTAAGGCCCAAAATGAAAGCAGGGATAGGTTAAGAGCAAGGGGGTACTCAGAAGTGACACTTAATAATGCCATAAACAGAACTCGGAATATCGATAGATCGGTTGCCCTACTTAATAAAACGGAGTTAGGGACATCAAGAATTGAGCAACTCCTACAGCCGACACGCCTCATTCTAACGTTTAATAAACAACATAAAACCCTGCGTAAGATCATTAATAAAAATTGGCCATTGATTCAGAATGATCCAATCTTGGGAAGAACTCTGACTAACTCCCCTAATATAACTTTTAGGAAAGCTCGCTCCATGCATAACACATTAGTGAGCAGTAATCCAGAAGTTAGGCGTGTTAAAACTTGGCTTAATGCCAGAACTGGATTTTTTAAATGTACCTCATGCAAGGCCTGTAAGTATGGCATCAATAAGTCCTCATATGCGACACCCTTCAAGCCTGATACAGTGCCAATCACCAAGGTACTGACTTGTAAAACAGAGTTTGCGGTGTATGTGCTGGAGTGTTCATGTGGGCTGCAGTACATGGGAAGTACCAAGTTGCAGGTCCACAAACGAATTCTCCAGCACATACGGGCTATTACCAACATTGATGTGACTTACCCGGTTGCCAGGCATTTCAAAGATTTCCACGGCAATGATTTAAAGGATTTGAAATATTTTGCTGTGGATTCTGTTCTTCCGCTGAGAAGGGGTGGTAACCGGGAAGCTCTATTAAGAAGTCTAGAACCCAGGTACATCCTGGAATTGGACAGTAAAATGCCGAATGGTCTCAATTCCAGGGAGGATTTTTTCACATGCCTATAATGAGTTCTGTTCTACTTGATCACTTTATTTATCCAACCGGTACTATGTATTTATTCTAAACTTGCTGCTGCCGACATTGTTCTTAGCTTTCACAGACATTATTTCACATATGCATTTTATAAATCACGGCTGTGATTTATTTTTGATTATCAATGTTTACACTTTTTGCACTAGCACTTTATGTGACTGTTAATGGATATCTGGCCCACTTGGGCAGGATTCAGAAAAGTTTGGACATGTTTAAAGTGAACTGGCAGTGTTATATAGGCTTGAACCAACAAAGTTTTAAAATGACCATGTTTTATGTAGAAGCATTAAGTTTTTATGATCATAGGTCACCTTGGGGTTGTCAATCTAACTGGTTTTAGCGTATTTTTGCTCACTTCATGCCTATTTTAAGTATTTATTCATATATTTATATATTTATGAATACTTGAAAACGCGTCTTTGCACATTTTTTCATATCATGCCTCAATTGTGGTGTATTATACAGTGAGTTTGTGCGTGAGATGTAATAACAAGCCAAGTTCCAACACTTTGTCCACATCTATGACTTCCATGTAATCCAGTCATGTGATTTTGCACTGTCACTTTAAATAGGTGAAAGCACTCCAATAGCGCGTCATGTGATCAAGGCCTCTGGCATGCCGAAACGCGTAATGGCGGAGGTGCAGGGCATTCATTAAATAAAAAACAACAGCACCGAACTTCTGGGTCTGCATTCATCTTTATTCCATGAGAATTTCATTGGCGAAGTAAGGAGAAATATATATATATATATATATTCACTGAAAAAACCATAGGTTTTAGGGACAGTTATAGTTAGTTGGACATTGCACTCGTACAAAACCCGTGAAATTCCCCTGTTATAGTTAGTTCAGCTAACTATAACTCGCGCCCCGCAATGCACTGCTGATGACGTCACATATTACATCACTCATGACATGGTCAGTGACATCACTGATGACATCACTGATGACATCACTGATGACATCATCCAGTGACTGTGTGTTTCTGTAAAGTTTAAATATGTTTAATATATATAGGGAAAGGCGTATTGAAGAATGAGTGGGTGTATAAGTGTCTGAATGGATGATTTAGTACGTGAGTGACTGACTCTACAAGTGAGTGATTAAACGTATCTTACTGAATGCATGGGTTAGTGACTAAACTGTGTGAATGTCTGTATCCGTCTGTTTGTTGGTGTGTAAGTGGATGCATGGATTTGCGAATAGCTACATGAGTGTCTATATGGGTTATTGATTGGTTCTCTGAGTATCTGTATGGCTGCCTGAGTGTTTGTGTGGGTGGGGTGTGTGTGACTCTATACATAGATGTGTGAGTGGGTGATTCACTGGGTGCATGATTTCAAGAGTGCATCTGTGATGGACTGCTTGGGTGGGTGAGTGTGTGTATGGGTGTGTTAGTGAGTGAATGTATATCTCAGTGGTACATGTGCGAGTAACTACATATGTAAAAAGCAGTATATATGTGTGTTAGAGTATTTAAATGGCTATAAGTGAGAGTGTGTTATTGTGAGAGTGGCTGTATGGATGCGTGTGTGCTTGTATCAGTTATTGTATAAGAGCGTAAGAATGTGCTAGTATTTGTATGAGTAAGTGAGCTGGTGTGTGTATAACTGTATAGGTGAGTAAATGGGTGTGTGATTAATTTTTTGCATGACTGACTAGGTGTGTGAGTACCTCTATGGATGAGTGGCGGTGTGTGAGTATTTATATAGGTGTATGAGTGCATATGATAGTCCTGTACTGAGTGACTGTAAGTATGAGTGACTGTACAGGTGAGTGAGTGGATGTGTGTGTAGACCTAAGAATCAGTGAGTGGGTATGTAGTTTTTGGTGTTGGAGTGTCTATGGTTTTGAGAATGGCAGTCTGTAATTTAGAGTGGGTGTATCAAAAGTTATATTAGGGTGTGAGAAGATGCATGAAATTATCACATGGATGATGTCATCAGTGATGTCATTTGAGAAGTCATCAGTGATGTCATCAGTGATGTCACTGACCATGTCATGAGTGATGTAATATGTGACGTCATCAGCAGTGCATTGCGGGGCGCGAGTTATAGTTAGCTGAACTAACTATAACAGGGGAATTTCACGGGTTTTGTACGAGTGCAATGTCCAACTAACTATAACTGTCCCTAAAACCTATGGTTTTTTCAGTGAATTTCAAAGGTTTTTTAAATGCTAATTTCTAACTATAACTTGTCTGAAACCTATGGTTTTTTCAGTGAATTTCAAAGGTTTTTTAAATGCTAATTTCTAATTATAACGTGCCTGAAACCTATGGTTTTTTCAGTGAATTTCAAAGGTTTTTTAAATGCTAATTTCTAACTATAACGTGCCTGAAACCTATGGTTTTTTCAGTGAATTTCAAAGGTTTTTTAAATGCTAATTTCTAACTATAACGTGCTTGAAACCTATGATTTTTTAAGTGAATTTCAAAGGTTTTTTAAATGCTAGTTTCTAACTATGCCAACAGAGGTAGGACATGTGAAGAAAGAAGAAAAAACGCACAGAAAGAAGCAAAAGATGTGCAGAAAGAACCAACAGAGGAGCAGAAAGAGGCCTTGTTGCAAAATCATCCTGTGCCCACAACTTTTTCAGACGGGTACTGGTGGTAACTGACTCTGACTAACCAGAGCCAGTGCGCGTTTGCACAGTGGTGAAGGGAGGGGTCTGAGGTGACATGTGTGCAAACGCGCCCCGTGGCGTGTTTTAAGTTGCAGGATTAAGTCCCCTTGAATCCTGAGGGTCCCTGGGGCCCAACTAGCCCCCCAGGTACCTACAGTTAGGACCACAGAGCTGAGTTGCAGAGAGGCGTTCCGAGGCCATGCACCTTTTTTCACCTCTCTGAAACGCAACTCTGTTGTGCTTACTGAAGGTACCTGGTGGGCTAGTTGGCCCCCAGGATTCAAAGGGAATTAACTCCCCAACTTAAAACGCACCACAGGGCGTGTTTGCGCACATGTCACCTGAGGCCCCGCCCCTCCTTTCACCACTGTGCAAACGCGCCCGTGGCGCGTTTTAAGTTGGGGGATTAGGTCACCTTGAATCCTGAGAGTCCCTGGGGCCCAACTAGCCCACCAGGTACTTCCAGTAAGCACCACAGGCCTGCGTTGCAACGCCTGTAACAAATTGTGCAGTTGTGTTTAGGTAGTGAAGAGGGTCGTGCTGGGGGTAGTGTTTTAGGGTTTAGGGTAGTGCAGTGGTGTTTGTGTAGTGTAGGGGGTCATGCTGGGGGTAGATTTAGGGTTTAGGGTAGTGCAGTGGTGTTTGGGTAGTGTAGGGAGTCGTGCTGGGGGAGTGTTTTAGGGTTTAGGGTAGTACAGTGGTGTTTGGGTAGTGTAGGGGGTCGTGCTGGGGTTAGTGTTTTAGGGTTTTAGGGTTTAGGGTAGTGCAGTGGTGTTTGGGTAGTGTAGGGGATACTGCTGGGGGTAGTGTTTTAGGGTTTAGGGTAGTGCAATGGTGTTTGGGTAGTGTAGGGGGTACTGCTGGGGGTAGTGTTTAGGGTTTAGGGTAGTGCAGTGGTGTTTGGGTAGCGTAGGGGTACTGCTGGGGGTAGTGTTTTATGGTTTAGGGTAGTGCAGTGGTGTTTGGGTAGTGTAGGGGTTCGTGCTGGGGGTAGTTTTTAGGGTTTAGGGTAGTGCAGTGGTGTTTGTGTAGTGTAGGAGGTCGTGTTTTAGGGTTTAGGGAAGTGCAGTGGTCTTTGGGTAGTGTAGGGGGTTGTGCGGGGGTAGTGTTTTAGGGATTAGGGTAGTGCATTGGTATTTGGGTAGTGTAGGGGGTCATGCAGGGGTAGCGTTTTAGGGTTTAGGGCAGTGCAGTGGTGTTTAGGTAGTGTAGGGGGTCGTGCTGGGGTTAGTGTTTTAGGGTTTAGGGCAGTGCAGTGGTGTTCGGGTAGTGTAGGGGGTCGTGCTGGGGGAGTGTTTTAGGGTTTAGGGCAGTGCAGTCGTGTTCGGGTAGTGTAGGGGGTCGTGCTGGGGGAGTATTTTAGGGTTTAGGGTAGTGCAGTGGTGTTCGGGTAGTGTAGGGGTCATGCTGGGGGTAGTGTTCTAGGGTTTAGGGCAGTGCAGTGGTGTTCGGGCAGTGTAGGGGGTCGTGCTGGGGGTGGTGTTTTAGGGTTTAGGGCAGTGCAGTGGTGTTTGGGCAGTGTAGGGGGTCGTGCTGGGGGTGGTGTTTCAGGGTTTAGGGCAGTGCAGTGATGTTCGGGCAGTGTAGGGGTCGTGCAGGGGTGGTGTTTCAGGGTTTAGGGCAGAGGTGTTCGGGCAGTGTAGGGGGTCATGCTGGGGGTGGTGTTTCAGGGTTTGGGGCAGTGCAGTGGTGTTCGAGCAGTAAAGGGGGTCATGCTGGGGTGATGTTTCAGGGTTTAGGGCAGTGCAGTGGTGTTCGGGCAGTGTAGGGGGCGGTGCAGGGGGTGGTGTTTCAGGGTTTAGGGCAGTGCAGTGGTGTTCGGGCAGTGTAGGGGGTGGTGCAGGGGTGGTGTTTCAGGGTTTAGGGCAGTGCAGTGGTGTTCGGGCAGTGTAGGGGGTCGTGCAGGGGTGGTGTTTCAGGGTTTAGGGCAGTGCAGTGGTGTTCGGGCAGTGTAGGGGCGGTGCAGGGGTGGTGTTTCAGGGTTTAGGGCAGTACAGTGGTGTTCGGGCATTGTAGGGGGTGGTGCTGGGGCTGGTGTTTCAGGGTTTAGGGCAGTGCAGTGGTGTTCAGGCAGTATAGGGGGTCGTGCTGGGGCTGGTGTTTCAGGGTTTAGGGTAGTGCAGTGGTGTTCGGGCAGTGTAGGGGGTCGTGCTGGGGCTGGTGTTTCAGGGTTTAGGGCAGTGCAGTGGTGTTCGGGCAGTGTAGGGGTCATGCTGGGGCTGGTGTTTCAGGGTTTAGGGCAGTGCAGTGGTGTTCGGGCAGTGTAGGGGTCTTGCTGGGGCTGGTGTTTCAGAGTCTAGGGCAATGCAGTGGTGTTCGGGCAGTGTAGGGGGTCTTGCTGGGGCTGGTGTTTCAGGGTTTAGGGCAGTGCAGTCGTGTTGGGGCAGTGTAGGGGGTCGTGCTGGGGGTGGTGTTTCAGGGTTTAGGGCAGTGTAGTGGTGTTTGGGCAGTGTAGGGGGTCGTGCTGGGGCTAGTGTTTCAGGGTTTAGGGCAGAGCAATGGTGCTCAGGCAGTGTAGGGGGTTGTGCTGGGGGTGATGTTTCAGGGTTTAGGCCAGTACAGTGGTGTTAGGGCAGTGTAGGGGGTCGTGCTGGAGGTGGTGTTTCAGGGTTTAGGTCAGTGCAGTGGTATTCCGGCAGTGTAGGGGGTCGTGCAGGGGTGGTGTTTCAGGGTTTAGTGCAGTGGTGTTCGGGCAGTGTAGGGGTCGTGCTGGGGTGGTGTTTCAGGGTTTAGGGCAGTGCAGTGGTGTTCGGGCAGTGTAGGGTGTCGTGCTGAGGGGTGGTGTTTCAGGGTTTAGGGCAGTGCAGTAGTGTTTGGGCAGTGTAGAGGGTCGTGCAGGGGGTGGTGTTTCAGGGTTTAGGGCAGTGCAGTGGTGTTCGGCCAGTGTAGGTAGTCTTGCTGGGGGTGGTGTTTCAGGGTTTAGGGCAGTGCAGTAGTTTTCGGGCAGTGTAGGCGGTCGTGCTGGGGCTGGTGTTTCAGGGTTTAGGGCAGTGCAGTGGTGTTCGGGCAGTGTACGGAGTTGTGCTGGGGCTGGTGTTTCAGGGTTTAGGGCAGTGCAGTGGTGTGCGGGCAGTGTACGGGGTTGTGCTGAGGCTGGTGTTTCAGGGTTTAGGGCAGTGCAGTGGTGTTCGGGCAGTGTAGGGGGTCGTGCTGGGGGTGGTGTTTCAGGGTTTAGGGCAGTGCAGTGGTGTTCGGGCAGTGTAGGGGGTCGTGCTGGGGCTGGTGTTTCAGGGTTTAGGGCAGTGCAGTGGTGTTCGGGCAGTGAAGGGGGTCGTGCTGGGGCTGGTGTTTCAGGGTTTTGGGCAGAGCAGTGGTGTTCGGGCAGTGTAGGGGTCGTGCTGGGGTGGTGTTTCAGGGTTTAGGGCAGTGCAGTGGTGTTCGGGCAGTGTAGGGGGTCTTGCTGGGGGTGGTGTTTCAGGGTTTAGGGCAGTGCAGTGGTGTTTGGGCAGTGTAGGGGTCTTGCTGGGGGTGGTGTTTCATGGTTTAGGGCAGTGGTATTCGGGCAGTGTAGGGGGTCTTGCTGGGGGTGATGTTTCAGGGTTTAGGGCAGTGCAGTGGTGTTCGGGCAGTGTAGGGGGTTTTGCTGGGGGTAGAGTTTCAGGGTTTAGGGCGGTGCAGTGGTGTTCGTGCAGTGTAGGGGGTCGTGCTGGGGGTTGGTTTTTCAGGGTTTAGGGCAGTGCAGTAGTGTTCGGGCAGTATGGGGGTCGTGCAGGGGTGGTGTTTCAGGGTTTAGGGCAGTGCAGTGGTGTTCTGGCAGTGTAGGGGGTCATGCTGGGGGTGGGGTTTCAGGGTTTAGGGCAGTACAGTGGTGTTTGGGCAGTGTAGGGGTCGTGCTGGGGGTGGTGTTTCAGGGTTTAGGGCAGTGCAGTGATGTTCGGGCAGTGTAGGGGGTCGTGCAGGGGTGGTGTTTCAGGGTTTAGGGCAGTGGTGTTCGGGCAGTGTAGGGGGTCATGCTGGGGGTGGTGTTTCAGGGTTTGGGGCAGTGCAGTGGTGTTCGAGCAGTAAAGGGGGTCATGCTGGGGGTGGTGTTTCAGGGTTTAGGGCAGTGCAGTGGTGTTCGGGCAGTGTAGGGGCGGTGCAGGGGGTGGTGTTTCAGGGTTTAGGGCAGTGCAGTGGTGTTCGGGCAGTGTAGGGGGTGGTGCAGGGGGTGGTGTTTCAGGGTTTAGGGCAGTGCAGTGGTGTTCGGTCAGTGTAGGGGGTCGTGCAGGGGTGGTGTTTCAGGGTTTAGGGCAGTGCAGTGGTGTTCGGGCAGTGTAGGGGGCGGTGCAGGGGTGGTGTTTCAGGGTTTAGGGCAGTACAGTGGTGTTCGGGCATTGTAGGGGGTGGTGCTGGGGCTGGTGTTTCAGGGTTTAGGGCAGTGCAGTGGTGTTCAGGCAGTGTAGGGGGTCGTGCTGGGGCTGGTGTTTCAGGGTTTAGGGTAGTGCAGTGGTGTTCGGGCAGTGTAGGGGGTCGTGCTGGGGCTGGTGTTTCAGGGTTTAGGGCAGTGCAGTGGTGTTCGGGCAGTGTAGGGGGTCATGCTGGGGCTGGTGTTTCAGGGTTTAGGGCAGTGCAGTGGTGTTCGGGCAGTGTAGGGGGTCTTGCTGGGGCTGGTGTTTCAGAGTCTAGGGCAATGCAGTGGTGTTCGGGCAGTGTAGGGGTCTTGCTGGGGCTGGTGTTTCAGGGTTTAGGGCAGTGCAGTCGTGTTCGGGCAGTGTAGGGGGTCGTGCTGGGGGTGGTGTTTCAGGGTTTAGGGCAGTGTAGTGGTGTTCCGGCAGTGTAGGGGGTCGTGCAGGGGGTGGTGTTTCAGGGTTTAGTGCAGTGGTGTTCGGGCAGTGTAGGGGGTCGTGCTGGGGTGGTGTTTCAGGGTTTAGGGCAGTGCAGTGGTGTTCGGGCAGTGTAGGGTGTCGTGCTGACGGGTGGTGTTTCAGGGTTTAGGGCAGTGCAGTAGTGTTTGGGCAGTGTAGGGGGTCATGCAGGGGGTGGTGTTTCAGGGTTTAGGGCAGTGCAGTGGTGTTCGGCCAGTGTAGGGAGTCTTGCTGGGGGTGGTGTTTCAGGGTTTAGGGCAGTGCAGTAGTTTTCGGGCAGTGTAGGCGGTCGTGCTGGGGCTGGTGTTTCAGGGTTTAGGGCAGTGCAGTGGTGTTCGGGCAGTGTACGGAGTTGTGCTGGGGCTGGTGTTTCAGGGTTTAGGGCAGTGCAGTGGTGTGCGGGCAGTGTACGGGGTTGTGCTGAGGCTGGTGTTTCAGGGTTTAGGGCAGTGCAGTGGTGTTCGGGCAGTGTAGGGGGTCGTGCTGGGGGTGGTGTTTCAGGGTTTAGGGCAGTGCAGTGGTGTTCGGGCAGTGTAGGGGGTCGTGCTGGGGCTGGTGTTTCAGGGTTTAGGGCAGTGCAGTGGTGTTCGGGCAGTGTAGGGGGTCGTGCTGGGGCTGGTGTTTCAGGGTTTTGGGCAGAGCAGTGGTGTTCGGGCAGTGTAGGGGGTCGTGCTGGGGGTGGTGTTTCAGGGTTTAGGGCAGTGCAGTGGTGTTCGGGCAGTATAGGGGTCTTGCTGGGGGTGGTGTTTCAGGGTTTAGGGCAGTGCAGTGGTGTTTGGGCAGTGTAGGGGGTCTTGCTGGGGGTGGTGTTTCAGGGTTTAGGGCAGTGGTATTCGGGCAGTGTAGGGGGTCTTGCTGGGGGTGATGTTTCAGGGTTTAGGGCAGTGCCGTGGTGTTCGGGCAGTGTAGGGGGTCTTGCTGGGGGTAGAGTTTCAGGGTTTAGGGCGGTGCAGTGGTGTTCGTGCAGTGTAGGGGGTCGTGCTGGGGGTGGTTTTTCAGGGTTTAGGGCAGTGCAGTAGTGTTCGGGCAGTATAGGGGGTCGTGCAGGGGGTGGTGTTTCAGGGTTTAGGGCAGTGCAGTGGTGTTCTGGCAGTGTAGGGGGTCATGCTGGGGGTGGGGTTTCAGGGTTTAGGGCAGTACAGTGGTGTTCGGGCAGTGTAGGGGGTCGTGCAGGGGTGGTGTTTCAGGGTTTAGGGCAGTGCAGTGGTGTTCGGGCAGTGTAGGGGGTCGTGCTGGGGCTGGTGTTTCAGGGTTTAGGGCAGTGCAGTGGTGTTCGGGCAGTGTAGGGGGTCTTGCTGGGGGTGATGTTTCAGGGTTTAGGGCAGTGCAGTGGTGTTCGAGCAGTGTAGGGGGTCTTGCTGGGGGTAGTGTTTCAGGGTTTAGGGCAGTGCAGAGGTGTTCGTGCAGTATAGGGGGTCGTGCTGGGGATGGTGTTTCTGGGTTTAGGGCAGTGCAGTAGTGTTCGAGCAGTGTAGGGGGTTGTGCAGGGGGTGGTGTTTCAGGGTTTAGGGCAGTGCAGTGGTGTTCGGGCAGTGTAGGGGGTCGCGCTGGGGGTGGTGTTTCAGGGTTTAGGGCAGTGCAGTGGTGTTCGGCCAGTGTATGGGGTCATGCACAGGGTGGTGTTTCAGGGTTTAGGGCAGTACAGTGGTGTTCAGGCAGTGTAGGGGGTCGTGCTGAGGCTGGTGTTTCACGGTTGAGGGCAGTGCAGTGGTGTTCGGGCAGTGTAGGGGGTCGTGCTGGGGCTGGTGTTTCAGGGTTCAGGGCAGTGCATTGGTGCTCGGGCAGTGTAGGGGGTCGTGCTGGGGGTGATGTTTCAGGGTTTAGGGTAGTGCAGTGGTGTTCGGGCAGTGTAGGGGGTCGTGCAGGGGCTGGTGTTTCAAGGTTTAGGGCAGTGCAGTGGTGTTCGGGCAGTGTAGGGGTCGTGCTGGGGCTGGTGTTTCAGGGTTTTGGGCAGAGCAGTGGTGTTCGGGCAGTGTAGGGGGTCATGCTGGGGGTAGTGTTTCAGGGTTTAGGGCAGTGCAGTGGTGTTCGGGCAGTGTAGGGGTTGTGCTGGGGGTGGTGTTTCAGGGTTTAGGTCAGTGGTGTTCGGGCAGTGTAGGGGGTCTTGCTGGGGGTGATGTTTCAGGGTTTAGGGCAGTGCAGTGGTGTTCGGGCAGTGTAGGGGGTCTTGCTGGGGGTAGTGTTTCAGGGTTTAGGGCAGTGCAGTTGTGTTCGTGCAGTGTAGGGGGTCGTGCTGGGGGTGGTTTTTCAGGGTTTAGGGCAGTGCAGTAGTGTTCGGGCAGTATAGGGGGTCGTGCAGGGGGTGGTGTTTCAGGGTTTAGGGCAGTGCAGTGGTGTTCTGGCAGTGTAGGGGGTCATGCTGGGGGTGGGGTTTCAGGGTTTAGGGCAGTACAGTGGTGTTCGGGCAGTGTAGGGGGTCGTGCAGGGGGTGGTGTTTCAGGGTTTAGGGCAGTGCAGTGGTGTTCGGGCAGTGTAGGGGGTCGTGCTGGGGCTGGTGTTTCAGGGTTTAGGGCAGTGCAGTGGTGTTCGGGCAGTGTAGGGGGTCTTGCTGGGGGTGATGTTTCAGGGTTTAGGGCAGTGCAGTGGTGTTCGAGCAGTGTAGGGGGTCTTGCTGGGGGTAGTGTTTCAGGGTTTAGGGCAGTGCAGAGGTGTTCGTGCAGTATAGGGGGTCGTGCTGGGGATGGTGTTTCTGGGTTTAGGGCAGTGCAGTAGTGTTCGAGCAGTGTAGGGGTTGTGCAGGGGGTGGTGTTTCAGGGTTTAGGGCAGTGCAGTGGTGTTCGGGCAGTGTAGGGGGTCGCGCTGGGGGTGGTGTTTCAGGGTTTAGGGCAGTGCAGTGGTGTTCGGCCAGTGTATGGGGTCATGCACAGGGTGGTGTTTCAGGGTTTAGGGCAGTACAGTGGTGTTCGGGCAGTGTAGGGTGTTGTGCTGGGGCTTGTGTTTCAGGGTTCAGGGCGGTGCAGTGGTGTTCAGGCAGTGTAGGGGGTCGTGCTGAGGCTGGTGTTTCACGGTTGAGGGCAGTGCAGTGGTGTTCGGGCAGTGTAGGGGGTCGTGCTGGGGCTGGTGTTTCAGGGTTCAGGGCAGTGCATTGGTGCTCGGGCAGTGTAGGGAGTCGTGCTGGGGGTGATGTTTCAGGGTTTAGGGTAGTGCAGTGGTGTTCGGGCAGTGTAGGGGGTCGTGCAGGGGCTGGTGTTTCAAGGTTTAGGGCAGTGCAGTGGTGTTCGGGCAGTGTAGGGGGTCGTGCTGGGGCTGGTGTTTCAGGGTTTTGGGCAGAGCAGTGGTGTTCGGGCAGTGTAGGGGGTCATGCTGGGGGTAGTGTTTCAGGGTTTAGGGCAGTGCAGTGGTGTTCGGGCAGTGTAGGGGGTCGTGCTGGGGGTGGTGTTTCAGGGTTTAGGTCAGTGGTGTTCGGGCAGTGTAGGGGGTCTTGCTGGGGGTGATGTTTCAGGGTTTAGGGCAGTGCAGTGGTGTTCGGGCAGTGTAGGGGGTCTTGCTGGGGGTAGTGTTTCAGGGTTTAGGGCAGTGCAGTGGTGTTCGGGCAGTGTAGGGGGTCATGCTGGGGGTGGTGTTTCAGGGTTTAGGGCAGTGCAGTGGTGTTCGGGCAGTGTAGGGGGTCGTGAAGGGGGTGGTGTTTCAGGGTTTAGGGCAGTGCAGCGGTGTTCGGGCAGTGTAGGGGGTCGTGCTAGGGGTGGTGTTTCAGGGTTTAGGGCTGTGCAGTGGTGTTCGGGCAGTGTAGGGGGTCATGCAGGGTCTGGTGTTTCAGGGTTTAGGGCAGTGCAGTTGTGTTCGGGCAGTGTAGGGGGTCGTGCTAGGGGTAGTGTTTTAGGGTTTAGGGTAGTGCAGTGATGCTTGTGTAGTGTAGGGGGTCGTGCTGGGGGTAGTGTTTTAGGATTTAGGGTAGTGCAGTGGTGTTTGTGTAGTGTAGGGGGTCCTGTTTTAGGGTAGTGCAGTGGTGTTTGGGTAGTGTAGGGGATCGTGCTGGGGGTAGTGTTTTAGGATTTAGGTTAGTGCTGTGGTGTTTGGGTAGTGTAGGGGTCGTGCTGGGGGTAGTGTTTTAGGGTTTAGGGTAGTGCAGTGGTGTTTGTGAGGTGTAGGGGGTCGTGCTGGGAGTAGTGTTTTAGGGTTTAGGGTAGTGCAGTGGTGCTTGTGTAGTGTAGGGGGTCGTGCTGGGGGTAGTGTTTTAGGGTTTAAGGTAGTGCAGTGGTGTTTTTGTAGTGTAGGGGGTCATGTTTTAAGATGCAATGCTCCAATACCTGACCAGTCTGCACTACATAAAACTGCAAAAAAACTAAAAATAAAAAGTGTTTTGCACACTTTTGTCATTGGGCTATATGTGGGCTACATCTGGGTAATATTTGTGCTACATTTGGGCTCTTTTTTCACTGGTGGCCATCTTGGAAGACTTCTTTGTTATGAAGTTTCCTAATTTCTTCATTTACTGCAGTCTCCTCAGTAGGAAATGCTTTCAGTTTTTTACTTTGATTCCATCAAGAAGGCATTCAGATATGTCTCACATCTGCCATAAATTCAGAATGTTAGCACTCTAGTTGCTCATTAGATCACTGGAGTAAAGCTACTGCTCACCAGGGAGTTAACTGGTAGTCTGCCTCTGGTATTGAAAGTGATTGTTTCAGTCTGCATGTCAGAATTTTCTAATGAAATAGAAGAGGATTTGAGATCTCACTTAAAACATGCCCTAATTTTTCTTTCTGCAGCACTAACCATAATTTCTATTTTCAAAAAGAACCCCTCATTTTGTTCCTTTTTAAATTAAATGTTTTAAGTGTTACCGGTTTATTCCAATCAAGATGGCTTCAGGTGTGCCATACTTTTGTCATAAGTAAGGCGGTTAGCGCTTTAGTTGTTCTTTAGAACACTCTGGGAAGCTGCAGTAGAACACAAAGGCATCAACTGGCAGGCTGCTCCTGTTGAAATATAACAGGAAGATATTTGAGATCACACTTGAAATATGTCTTAATTTTTCTTTCTACAGCACTAACCATAATTTCTATGACAAAATGAACCCCATCATTTTGTTCCTTTTTAAATTAAATGTTTTAAGTGTTACCAGTTTATTCCAATCAAGATGGCTTCAGGTGTGCCATACTTTTGTCAAAAGTTAAGGCTGTTAGCACTCTAGTTGTTCTTTAGAACACTCTGGGAAGCTGCAGTAGAACACAAAGGCATCAACTGGCAGGCTGCTCCTGTTGAAATATAACAGGAAGATATTTGAGATCACACTTGAAACATGTCCTAATTTTTCTTTCTACAGCACTAACCATAATTTCTATGACAAAATGAACCCCATCATTTTGTTCCTTTTTAAATTAAATTGTTTAAGTGTTACCAGTTTATTCCAATCAAGATGGCTTCAGGTGTGCCATACTTTTGTCATAAGTAAGGCTGTTAGCACTCTAGTTGTTCTTTAGAACACTCTGGGAAGCTGCAGTAGAACACAAAGGAATCAACTGACAGTCTCTGCCCTTGTTGGATGTACATGTTTTACTGAGAATGTCAGACTTCATTCTCACATGAGTGAGAAAGATAATGTGAATTTACAGAAAATATGCTCTCATTTTAGCTTCTGGAGCACCTTCCAAACCTACATGGGACAAGCATGAGAAAATAGTGTTCTCTCAAACATGATTCATGATATCCCAGCAGAAGGTTTTTCACATGGTAAAATCACCTTAGAATACACCACAATTCCTAAAATTAGTATGGTACCATCAACAAATAAATTCTAATGTAACTAAAGCCTGTTATCACCCTTTATAGTTCTCCTTTTGGTGACCCTCAAAATCTTCTATTCACTACAATGCATTTCAATGAGGTACTATCATTTATATTGGTCCCAAGATGGCTGCCAGCAATTCCAGGATGAAGTGCTGACAGCCAATCAGATCTCACGATGACATGTGTGGTTAGGCTCCGCCCAGATATATATGTGACTTTACTTTTGATTTTCTCAGGAACTACTGAACGGATTTACACCATTTAAGCAAAAGGCATGACATTGAACCAAGGGCTACCTCTTTGCCAAATTTGGTGTAATTCCGTTCAGCAGTTCGGGCTGTAGCTGCGACTAAAGGTTCCTATGGAAAAATGAATGGGGAAAACGCGTTTTGGGACCCCCTTTTTCTCGGCCCCCGCTTGACGTATCACCCAGAGACTTTCAGGATAGGAGCGGACCGGAGCGCCCCAACAAGTTGGAAACTTTCGCAAAGATTCGTCAACCGGGCGCCAACGTTATTTCAAATAGAATGTCGCGGATTTCCTATGGATAATAGGTTTTAACTATAACTATCTACTGGCGACCGCCAGTAGATAATATATATATATATATATATATATATATATATATATATATATATATATATATATATATATATACATTATCTACTGGCGGTCGCCAGTAGATAGTTATAGTTAGGACCTATTTTCCATAGGAAATCCGCAACATTCTATTTGAAATAACTCTTGCGTCGGTTGACGAATCTTCGCGAAATTTTCAAACTTTGTGGCCCGCTCCGGTCCGCTCCTATCCTGAAAGTCTTGGGGTGATTCGTCAGCGGGGGCCGAGAAAAAGGGGGTCCCAAACGTGTTTTCCCCATTCATTTTCCCATAGGAAACTTTAGCCACGGCTACAGCCCGAACTGGTGAACGGAATTACACCAAATTTAGCAAAGAGGTAGTTCTTGGTTCAGAAAGAACCCTTTTTGTTAAATGGTGTAAATCCGTTCAGTAGTTGCTGAGAAAATCAAAAGTAAAAACACATATATATCTATGGCCGCGGAGGATCCGCGCACTCTCCCGATGACGAGCTGTATGCTAATCGGCTGTCAACACTCCAAACCAGGAAGTGTTGGCAGCCATCTTGTGACTCGGTAGAACCGAGTCACAAGATGACAGTAAAAAAAATGGCGCAAAACGCAAAAAGGGGGCAGGGTAGAAACACCCTGACCCCCTAGGCCTTTTTTAAAATGTTTTTTTTAAAAATCATCAAAAAACGCGCTGGGTCCGCGGATCCTGCCGATTAAAAAAACAAAAAAAAACAAAGCGCGGGCTCCCGCGTTTTGTGGTTAATTGGCCCCTGGGTGGGCCAAGTCCCGGGGGGCATGCGGGGTTTAATTTAATAACATGGGGGGCCTCTAAGGCCCCCAAGCCCGGGGACCGCCACCCCTGGGGCTTTATAAAAATAATGGTGGCGGGGGCACATGGAAACCCGCAGCCCCGGGGACCGCCACCCCCCGGGGCTTCTTTTTTTAAAATGTAAATTACCTGTGTGGAGGGGCTCGAGCCCCCCCAGACGCCCCGGGGACCGCCACCTCCCCGGGGCACTAAATAATAAAATGTGGGGGTCCGTTTAGGACCCCCGAGCCCCGGGGACCACCACCTCCCCGAGGCTGTGCATTGGTTGGGAGGGGGGCCGCGCGGCCCCCCTCCTGGAGCCTGCCCCCTCCTGGGCCGGCCCCTGCAGTGTCCCGGGGTGCCTACCCCTGGGACACTGCTGTTTGCAATGGCAGGACGGGAGCCTCACGGCTTCCGCCCTGTCATTGCAAACTTAGCTTTGCTTCATTGAAGCGAGAGCAGGAAACCTGCTCTCGCTTCAATGAAGCAAAGCAGAATTGCTTTCCATAAGGGGAGCTGCATGTCAGCAGCTCCCCTTATGGAAAAGCATTGCCGGCTCCCGCAGGACGCGGGAGCCGGGCGGGACCGTGCGAGGATTGGGGACCCCCACGGTCCCCAACGAGTGGCCAGGCCCTTGGGGATGGGGTCCCGGGGCCACTAGTGGCCCGGGAGGGGGCCACGCAGCCCCCTCCCCAAAAAAGGAATTAATAAATAATAATAAAAATAACGTAAAGGCCGGCCCCGGGGGATGGGGTCCCCGGGGCCTTAAATGGCATGAGGAGGGGGGCCACGCAGCCCCCCTCTGAATATTTTATTTTAAAAAAACAGTGGGCATGCCCCGGGAGATGGGGTCCCCGGGGCCAATAGAGGCCCAGGGAAGGGGGGCCACGCGGCCCCCTTCCCGTTTAAAAAAAAATACAAATAAAAATAAAAGTAAATCCTCAGGCCCCGGGGAATGGGGTCCCCGGGGCCAATAGTGGCCGAGGGAAGGGGGGCCACGCAGGCCCACTCCCATAGAAAGAAAAAAAAAAAAAAAAAAAAGACCGGCATCGTGCCGGAGGCCGCTCCCTCCCTGCAGCAGTCTGCAAACACGCCCCTGGCGCTTTTGCAGAGGGGGAACAAATTCCCTTGAATACTGGGGTCCCTGGGGGCCAACTAGCCCACCAGGAACCTCCAGTATGCGCCAGAGGCTGCGTTGCAGAGAGGTGTACAAAGGCCACGCCCCTTTTACACTTCTCTGCAACGCAGCTCTGTGGCGCTTACTGGAGGTACCTGGTGGGATAGTTGGACCCCAGGGACCCTCAGGATTCAAGGGACTTAATCCCAACTTAAAACGCGCCACGGGCGCGTTTGCACAGTGGTGAAGGGAGGGGCGGGCTAAAGGTGACATGTGTGCAAACAGGCCCGTGGCGCGTTTTAAGATGGGGAATTAAATCCCCTTCAATCCTGAGGGTCCCTGAGGGCTAACTAGCCCACCAGGTACGTCCAGAAAGCGCCACAGAGCTGCGTTGCAGAGAGGTGCAAAAGGGGCGTGGCCTCTGAACACCTCTCTGCAACGCAGCTCTCTGGCGCATACTGGAGGTATCTGGTGGGCTAGTTGGCCCCTAGGGACCCTCGGGATTGAGGAGGAATTAATTCTCCAACTTAAAACGCGCAACAGGGCGTGTTTGCAGACATGTCACCTCAGGCCCCACCCCCTTCCTTCACCATTGTGCAAATATTCCTCTAAAATCAGCCGAACTACGAATTCCAATTTACTCACCTGTTATCAGGAGAGACCTCAGTGCTGCATCTTTGAGCCCAGTACTGATCCTGAAAAGTAATTCTAACCGTACTTACCAGTAACTTGAATTTCCTTCCATAGGCTAACATTGACTGGTTTCACTTGGAAATTCTTCAAAGTGTGGAGTTTTGGAACTTTATAATATTCCTCTAAAATCAGCCGAACTACGAATTCTGATTTACTCACCTGTTATCAGGAGAGACCTCAGTGCTGCATCTTTGAGCCCAGTACTGATCCTGAAATTTTTTTTTAACCGTACTTACCAGTAACTTGAATTTCCTTCCATAGGATATCATTGCCTGCTTTTTGCTGAAAAACTTTCTAAGTGTCGATTTTGGAACATACAAATATTCCTCTAAAATCAGCAGAACTACGAATTCTGATTTACTCACCTGTTATCAGGAGAGACCTCAGTGCTGCATCTTTGAGCCCAGTACTGATCCTGAAAAGTAATTCTAACCGTACTTACCAGTAACTTGAATTTCCTTCCATAGGCTAACATTGACTGGTTTCACTTGGAAATTCTTCTAAGTGTGGAGTTTTGGAACTTTATAATATTCCTCTAAAATCAGCCGAACTACGAATTCCGATTTACTCACCTGTTATCAGGAGAGAACCCAGTGCTGCATCTTTTAGCCCAGCACTGACCCTGAAAAGTAATTCTAACTGTACTTACCAGTAACTTGTATTTCCTTCCATAGGAATCCATTGTCTGGTTTTCAGCAGAAAAGTTTCAAAGTGTCGATTTTCACAAACTACAAATATTCCTTAAAAATCGCCTGTATGACTTAAACGCATTCTTTCAACTGTTTACAGGAGATGCACCAGTGCTGGATCCAGGATCCACCACTGAGTAAGAAAAAGTAACGATAACACTACTTACCTGCTAAGTGAATTTCCTCCCATAGGATAACATTGGTGATTCTATGTGAAAAAGTTTCTAAGTGTCAACTTTTAAAATACAATAATATTCCTTAAAAATCACTACTGTAACCAAAACGCTTTTACTCAACTGTTTACAGGAGATGTCCCAGGACTGAATCTAGGATCCAGTCCTGTGGTTAGAAAAGTAATCCATAAAGTAACTAATTGCATTTAACTAGAAATTCACATTGAGCTCAATGTTGCATTGTGTTTGAAATTGTGTTGCCCATTGCAACAACTGTAACTACTGTACTTAAAAGTCTATTGCCTATTTGCAAAGTATTTAAACTAAAGTAATTCATTCTGAGAAAGTATATTTTGTAATGTAATGTATAATGTAATTAGAATGTAATTTAAAAAATAAAATATCTAAAAATAAATAGTTTAAAAAAATGTAGTAAATCAGTATCAAAAAAATAAATATAACAATTAATACATTTCAAAATTGTCATTTTTCAGTGAATTTCTAAGGTTTTTAAATGCTAATTTCTAACTATAACGTGCCTGAAACCTATGGTTTTTTCAGTGAATATATATATATATATATATATATGTTACACAATATGGGTTAGTTTCCAGGCGCGCTCAATGCGAGTGCTCGCGACAGGTTTCACCCAAAGCCCAATGTGCTTTTTCCTTTCCAAAGAATTCGCGGCACTCAGTGGTTCCCAAAATCCGGTTTTATTTTCAAACCAGCGCTACCACCCCAACGCGTTTGGACCACGCAGGGTCTTTTTCACAGTGAGTTGGCTTTTTTTTGTTTGTGATTTATAGTCTCACCATCCTCTGCACATAATGATGCATGATGGGAGTTGAAGTTTTTGTTTAAAAAAAACATTTTATTATTAAACATTCAATATATTCTTTTGCTTATAGAAGGCATGATATTTACATATGCATTGTTAGTACAAGATAATTAAGGTGTGGCTGACTTCCTCCGACAGGTTTGGTGCATAAAAATTAATTGCATTATTTTGGTTCAATATTGATTACATTATAATTAATAAATTGAATATTGTGCAATGGGGACATTGAATCTGCATTTTATATTGTGTCATATAGCATTTCGAAGCAAGTTAAGTCAAATTTTAAAGCGTTCGCTTATATTTAGTTATATCGTTCACTTCTCAAGTTGTACACTTGGGTGTAGTACCCTATTATTAATGAGTAGATGTTCTAGCGGCTGTCCATTCTGTTGCTCGTTTAAGGTCAGTACAGTACATTCCTTGCAACATGAATTGTGTGAATTTTATCTGGTTAGTACCAGTAACTTGCATGATGTAATGAAGAGAGATTAACAAATAGTTTGTTGTTCAACTTATGGACACAATGAAATGGATCAGTTCCCCAAGTTTTTTCTTTTATAAATGCACAGAGTTCTTTGTCCATGTTAAGGCCTGTCGGGACCTTAGTTTTAAGTCTAATGATATATCGTGACTCCATCTGCCTCAATTTTCTTGTTCTATGGCCTGCACGTTCATTCAGTGGAACTGTGTCCAAGCCAAAATATCTCATGGATTTCCAATTTGCATTTTGACATTGATTCATATGTCTTGCTGTCGCATAGTTGGTGTCTTTGTTCTTAACGGTGCGTATGTGCTCTAATATCCTCTTTTTCAGCATACACGTCGTGCTGCCAATGTATTGTAATCCACAGTGGCATTGGATTATATATACCACATGCGTCGTCTTACATGTGATATTATGTTTGATCAGTATTATTTTTCCATCTTTGTCAGTTATTTGTTTTTTATTCTCTCCAATCTTGCATGCTTTGCAGCTATTACACTTGGTGAACCCTTTTCTTGCATCCATCAGCCAATTGTTTATCGGGGTTGTTGTTGCTATTTGTAAGTGACTCCGGACTAACTTGTCTTTCAGTGATTGAGTTTTCTTATAGGTCACTAGTGGGCGAGCCCCCAGCAAGTCTCCTATGTCTGAGTCCTTATTAATCAAATGCCAGTGTTTTTGTATTGCATTGATAATCTTTTTGCTCTCTTTACTGTAAGTAAGAATTAGTCTTGGTGCTTCTTGATTTTCCCTTTCAATGACTTTCTTTTTTGGAATTAGAGTTTCGGCACGAGTTTTTGTTCTTACTCTTTCCAAGCTTGTAGTCAGATCTTTTTGCTTGTATCCTCTTTTCTTCATCCTCGCTATTGTTTCATTGTAATGAAATTCTGCATCTTCATCCTTGGAGCAATTCTGACGCATTCTTATTAGTTCTCCATATGGAATGCTCTTTAGTAGGGATTTAGGATGGAAGCTTTCTCCATGTAGCACGCTGTTGGTTGCTATCTTCTTCCTAAATAGCGTGGTTTGTATTGTACCATTTTCCACAAAAATATGTGTGTCCAAAAGTCTTTTCGGATGGGCTGATTCTGCAGGTGAAGGACAAGCCAATGTTGTTCTCATTCAATCTATTAAAGTATTCCATAAAACCTTCTATGCTCCCATCCCAAATTATAAAAAGGTCGTCAATATATTTGACCCATAATACAATCTGGTCGAGTTCTTTGTGATTGTCTGGACCCCATGCCATTTCTTTCTCCCACCATCCCATTGTAGTATTGGCGTAGTTTGGAGAAAATGAAATGCCCATGGCTGTCCCACATTTTTGATGAAATAGTTCATGGTTGAATAAAAAAACATTATTGGTCAAGCACATTTCAATCATCTTCAAGAGCATTTTCGAATGTTCTAGTTCACTTATGTTCCTTTGTTTAAAAAAATAGTTGCACGCCTGCAAGCCTATTTTGTGTTCAATTGAAGTATAGAGAGAGACGACATCAATCGTTGCCATTTTGTAATTTTCATTCCAATCCATTTCGGATAAGGTACTTAAAAAGTCTCCAGTATCTTTAATGTAAGAGCTAAGGCTCTGTGCAATGGGTGCTAGGTACGAGTCCACATATGTTGACATGTTCTCATAGATTGATTCACACGCTGAGACAATTGGTCTTCCAGGGGGGTTGACCAATGTTTTGTGAATTTTTGGCAGGAAGTATATCGTTGGCATTACAGGTTGTTCTTTTAATAGGAATAGATGTTTTTCCTTATTGATTAGTTTCAAATTTTCCCACTCATCCAGCTGATTCTCTAATTCTATTACCATCCGGTTGATGGGATTTGATGATAACTTTGAGTATTTCTCTTGATCGTTCAGTTGCCTGTAAGCTTCCTGCATATAGTCACTTCTGTTTTGGAGGACTATATTGCCTCCCTTGTCGGCGGGCTTAATTATTAGTTGGTCATTATCGGTTAGTTCTTTCAAAGCTTGTCGCTCACCACAAGTTAAGTTCTCACTTCTTGGTTGTCTAGATTTTGTTATTTTTTCCAATTCTCTTGTTATTGCGTCAGAGAACATGTCAAACTTGTGCCTGGAGAGAGGTTTGGACAGTATTTGGATTTTCTTTTGAACTTGCTGAACTTGTGTTGGTCAGTTTCTATTGTAAGTTCTTGTAATATATCCCCTTCTGTCATTTCATCTTCATGGAGATTATACATCAGATCAAACATATTTTTCAGATCTGGTATTTGTTCAATTGTTAATTCTCTCTTTTTTTGCTCTATCTCTGCCGTTGTTGTCGGAATCCCAGACTGTTTATTCGCATGAATTTTAGCCAATTTCAATTTCCTTATGTACTTGTATACATCAATTTTGGTGTCCACATAGTTGAAATGTGTTTCTGGACAAAAAGAGAGTCCTTTATTCAACAGTAACTTCTCGTTGTCCTTTAATACATAATTGGAAAGATTGACTATTAGATTGCTCTCTTCAATGTAATTCATTTTTTCTTTGTACGGTCTCTCAGAGTGTACTGTCTTCTTTCGTTTAGATCTGGTTTTCCTTGTACTTTGGAAGACTTAGTATCTCCTCTGCCATGTCCTCTGCCTGCCCCTCTTCCTCTCCCTCTCCCCCTTGTCATTGATGCATCCAAGTGCATGAGTCTCATCTCTTCTAAAAAAGTTGGTTTTACAGTGAGGGTAGAGGTGCTTGTTCCTTCCCCTTCGCTGACGTCTGATTCACTTGTCAATTCTCCAGGGGTCGCTTGTATCACTTTGCTTGGAAAATTTTGTTTCAACACTTCAAACCTTCTCGCAAAGGTGAGGATTCTGCCATACTTGTAATCCATTTTGTCCCGATGGAACTTTCTCTTTTTCCTCTCCTGAATTTCTTCTTCATATTTCTCTAGCCTGGTTTCCATATCTTTTCTTAATTTGGTTAATTCCTCTTTGTCCGGATTGTTAGATATTTTAGATTCCATTTCCTGTATTGTAATGTGCACTTCATCAATGTCCATTTGGGCATGATTAATTGGAATCTTCATCATATTGATGGAGCATTGTGTGTTGTTGTGCCCCCATTCTTCCAGTAGTTCTGATCTGATAACAGGATGAGAAGGCATTGTGAAAATCCTCAAACCTCTTGGAATTCTATTAACCTCTACATACTTTTCAAGAGCTATCACTTCCCAGCTCTTGTTGATCTCCTTTTTATATAGCCTTTCAACTTGGAAGATCATTTGTTTCAATGTGCCTCCTGCACTATGCATTGTTGTTTGTTCAGAGCCAGTTACCTTTTCATTGGATGTTGTCGGTTGTAACATTGTTGCAGCTTTTGCTGCTCTTTTGACTTTACGTGCCTCCATTTGACAGTGGTTTGTACGTTCTGTCCTCCTAAGTTTTTATTTGAATGTGGTATGTTATTCGTTATTTATTGCACGACTGCGTGCTGCACGAGTTCATGTGTTGTTGATCATTTGCTGTCTGAGCACAATTTCCGCGCTCGTCAGTTCAGAGTACCTCCGTTGTGAAATTGGCAATATTTATGCTCCGATTAGTCACTTAGACTCAGTTTGCCACAATCTTATTACAATGATTCACGCCACATGCCTTCAAACAATGCAGCATGTTTTGTTTGAACATTCGGTGCCAGAAAGCCTTCCGGCGTACCAGGGATCACTGCTCTACGTGTCCTAGGGGAGCGGGTTAAGCCTGCAGTCTTCCACCCGCCTTACTTCCCGCAATGGATTTTACGTACAAGCCGCTTCGGTGAATAACACAATTTGTTTTCCCAGCTGGGCTTACCTTCAAGTGAAACCTCCGACACGGCGGCACCCTCCGGTCCCGTCCTTTCGGTGCTTTGTCCTCAAGTAAGTTCCTCTCTTTTCCTTTGTGTTTTCTATATATATATGTGTGTTTGTGTATTTTTATATGAGTATATATTTATATACATTTTTAAATATTTAAATTTATTTATTTTACATTATTTTAATATGTTAAAATATTTTGGATTTACCACTCCATACTATACATATATAATGAAAAACAATATTTTTTATTATTTTTAGCGATATTAGTGTGAACAATATTTTTGTTCCGATATATTTGTACTTACCATTATAAGTATAGGTAGACAATATTTTTGACATTGATATTTTTGACACAATATTTGTGTGGCACGATATTTGTTGTTCCGATATTATGTCAGAGAACAGATTATCCAATAAAGAAAAATTACTTTGGCTGTAAAATGACTTCGGAAAATACTGTATGAAGGGTAAGAAAATGTCTTTTGAAGGTGTATCTGTGCAGTTGATATATGAAATTGGACAGCTATAGCCAAACCACAAAAGTGATTTTTCAAAGGTGCTACCTGTTCTAATCCATACTATATCCAGGGCTGAATGTAATTAACCTATGACTATGAATTTAGAGTTTGGCGGATAGAATAGACCGGCATAAATGTGACCGATGTCACATCTGACAGTATTACAAGTGCATTATAGTCTATAGCAATTGTAAGATGACAGACAGGAGATCTTACGTTTACTTTGAGAGGATAGTAGAACACAGAGTGGTTCTGAGTCATAAATGTCAATAAATGTAGACAATGCGGATGTCAACAGTATAAGAAGCATTATCCTCTCTCCCATTTAAGGAAAGAGGGGTTAATTTGTGTTTTCCACCAGAACCTGTGTATTAAGTAAGTATAACCCTCTGAACCGCAGCATTGCTATGGTACACTTGGAACTCAGCGATGGCCAAGCCACCGTGGGCGAATGGAAGTGGAAAAAATCGCAGAGTATGTCAAGTTTTTCCAGGGCCCTCAGATAAATGAGGATTAATAGGGAACTACTTGAATTAAGTTTGATGAAAAACGATGCTAGGCAGTGAAGATGAATAGCCATCAATAGATATAAAATCTGAGGAAACATGACTATACTTAATCCATCCCAGCATCGAGAGCAGAGATGGTATAAACATATGAGTCCAGAAAATCTAGATGTCTATGCACAATCCTTAAACACACTTTCTTTAACTGTTTATACAGCGCCTAGTCCGCTTACTTTCAAGGTATAATCTCCTCACTAAGGTCTCATCCCCAAAAGCTCTCACTTATAATCAGTAGTTTCTTCTACCCACCTCGCAACACATCACACTCCTTAGTCTCAGCCAAGGACTTTCCATTTTACTTTTCACCCAAGATTACCACGACTATGGCACTCTCATCACTTTACTAATTTCCCCTCCTCCATCCTCTTTTACCTACCACACTCAACATCATTCAACTACTCTCCCCAATTTCTCAAGTGTAGGCTTTATATTGCCTTTGGTGTGTGGCCTGCAGTCCCACCAGGGTGCCGGATGGCCTAGTGCTATATTTTGGGATCTCTTCCTGCCTGGCGGAGATCCCTGAGTCTTCAGAAGAGCTGCCACCAACGTGACCCCTATAAAGTCACTGTAACTTTGCTGAGCATCCACCATATTTATTCTGAAACTGTGATGGATGGAATGCTTAAATTAAGCTCAGTCACTGGTAATTACTTTAGGCAGCATCCCAGTCCATCGATAATTTGCACACTCCATGCCACCTAAGTTTGGACCCAGCCATATTCAAATCAGTCTTGACCCATCTCTAAAAGGAACAGTCCAGCCCAACTTGCCAGGCCAGGTCCTCCCTGAACTGGAACACAAGCAACCCAAGACCAATTTTGCCCTGATTGGGCCTCTTCAGTCGGGTGTAGCTTGATTCGAGTGGCACAGTGAGCACAAGACTCCGGTCTTTTAGAATCAGAGAATTGATGTCAAGAATGATTCATTCTGTACTCTTAAAAGTGTTAATACAAGAACAAAATTACATCACATGAAGAAGTACCAACACTAGAGACAGCACCTGCCTTACTTTTGGGTTTTCCTTGTGCTACTATACAAAACTCTCAGCAATCACAGAGCTGAGAATTCCAAGATGGCAGTGGTCCTTCAGTGGATCCACGGTTGGCGGTCTAAACTTCCAGCCTCGAGCACACTCACTCAGATTCGCCATTGCGCATGCTCGAGGAACGTGCTGCACACTTCAACTGGCTCTCAGTCATGGAGGGCAGTGTATCCCTGATGTGCTTATATTTCTGAAGAGAATTGTTCCCTGAATTCTTCATTTTTGAGACTCGGCCTGTGGTAGTTGGTATGCACACAAGGGGTTATTCCCTTTTTTCCCCGTAGAATGTTTTACCTGAAATTCCTGATTGTAAGTTCAGAGAGAAGATTATAAATATATTCTGAAGAGAATAAACAATATAGCCCTCAAAATTCAAGGTAAAAAGAAGAGGATTGCTTTAAGACAAGTCAGTAACCAAATGTTGTGCTAAAGAACTGAATGATTATGCAAATCAAGATTTTCTGGAGAATTCAGATCTAAAAATAGAATTTGGGGCATAAGTGTTATTTATAAGCTGGATGAATAACTAAGGAGACATTGTAAATAGTTGCTGAGATTGTTTAACAAGAATAATAAGCCTTATTGACTTGTGAAAGGAAAGACTTTCTAATCTAATACTCAAGAGATAATCTAGCACTCAGAAAGTCATAGGTGTATATTATATAGACTGTAAATTAGGAAGGATTTAAGGCTTAGAACATACTGATTAAAGCACATTATTCATAACATTGATATAAGTTATATGTAACTGTTTATAGAAATGGATGGTTAGTCTTGTCACTGTATTTGATGATAGATACTGAGAAGTCTTTGGCAGTTCTACCAACAGAGCGTCTTATAGTGGGTGTGGTGCAGGGGAAGGAATACTCAAGAAGACAGCATCACAAAAAACTTCTGAGGCAGGCTCACTTTTCCTCACTGTGTACACATTGTGACAGAGTAGTGAGCGCGTTGCGCATGTGGACATAGGAGGGCATTGGGAGTATTCATCTGCTCCTGTGAAATAGTTTGGCACAAGGTTAGTCCTGATGATGGGGGCATTTTCTGACAGAGGTCTCACAAGAAAGCTACTCAAGTTGTGGTGAATCTTTTTGTTTTGAAAGAAACCTGAGATACACTGGACATAGTTAGAAACACCTGCATTGTCACCTATTCCTCTACCTGACTTCTACCTGTCTTTATGTACAAATGTTGGTGGGGCATCAGAAATTAACAAAGTAGAGGTTATTATTGACTTGCTTGATTTGTGCAACAGAAGAGCACTCTCCACCCACGTGCATTCTGGACAACGTGTTTCTTGTAACACTGAAAGGACTCTAGCCCCACATACTTGTCCATAAGAAGGAAGTTACTATTAATATTTAGCCAAATACAGACTTCAAACAGCTAAGTATTCAATGTTTATACTCATGTAATATAGTGGTGAAACGCCATTCCAATATGAACCCTACAAATAAATATACAGGACTTTGTTGATGGAGCAGGCGCAAATATTATTTCTAATAATTTGTAATAATTGGTAGGCTGAGATAAGGCATCCAAGATGGCCACATTCTCTTGGAGATCCACTTAACGCTTCAACCTTCAGATTTTTCTGTAGGCCTACACCAAACGATTCACCCTTTTATGATAATGGATTGAATAATGAGCAGAGAGGCATAGGAATCCTTGAACAAGGGAATAATATTCACAGGCAAAAAAGAGCACAGGAGAATCTGCCCCCATTTTGTTTTAGAAGGAGACAACATGGCGCTTTTCACTACTTAGGCAGAGTCTCATTTGTTTCTTGGTGAGAGTAGATGCTTGTTGGTGGTGGTTTAGAGAAAAGAGGTGAGAGGCAGGAGTCAAGAAACTGTGAGCGATCTCAGCAGCACTGAGGACAAATTGAGTTGCAGATGTGTAATGATAACTGTTAACTATTTGAAATGAGAGGTAGAAGCTGTAGAAGGTAGAACTTGTAGAAGCCCAGGTGGGAAAAGAGGGAAGCTAGACTCCTGTGTCCTCTGAAATGAAGACCCTCGACATGGGCACACATACTAACACATACTCTGGAGGAAGGAACATAGTGTGGCACAGAAACAAAACAATGGGAGGAAGAGGAAAGATGAGAGAGAAGTCAGAGTTATTTACCTGGCAGTTAAGGGCAACTGGTGGAGACTATTTCAGAAGTAAAATAAGTACAGAGCTTAGCACAGGTAGACTTGTTTAAGGGGAAAGCAGTTTGTCTCATATTCCCAGGTAGAATACATTAAAAATCAGATACATTTGAAGCTAGGTTGACTTCCATGGGGAGCAAAGTGGAGTCCATGGCTTCACGTGTAGCTGTGATGGAAAAAGTGTCTCTGTCTCTGGAGAATGAAATAGAGGCCTGTGAGAAATCTACAAGCCAGGTGGCTGCTTTCCAGAAGTCTTTTTCAGAATTTCAGAACTGTACTGTGCAATAATTTCCCAACTTGGAAGCAGAGTGGAAACACTAATGAACATGGCCATGGCTGGGACCCTAATGATACCAGGGGTTGTGGCAGATTGAGGAGGTGACAACGTATGGACATCCACACAAAAATGTGCTTAATGGGAATTTTTAGCTGTTAGGCATGAATCTAAAAATGGAGCTAGCTCACACAGAACTTTTCCTCCCCACTGGAGACCCTGAGGGAGTGACAAGAAGAAGTACAATCCTGGCAACTCCTAAAACCCCCAATAAACTCAGCATGGTGGTGGCAGCAGCAACCAAAAAGAGGCATAAAGTCAATGTACATAGATTCTGAGCTTTTCAGTGAGTCACAATACAAAAGATGATAACTCTCGCAGTAAAAAAAGAGGTGGCGTTACTGGAGAACTAGGTAAACATGCTCACTTGGTGAGACTGATGGTAAGCCAAGAGGGAACAACCCATGCCTTCGCGCAAATAACAGTAGCGCAGTTAGGGTGACCAACCCTCCATAAAATTCACGGACCATCCGTAATTTGGACCTCACGTCCGTTGTCTGTGAGGGTCCCTTTTACGGACGCCTTTTGTCCATAATTTTGGTCCTTGCAGGGAGCAGAGCTGTTCCCCTGTGAGAGGCCGCAGCTCCCTGATGGGGCCGCCTTGCACTCATCCTCGGAGCACAAGAGCAGCCCCACCCCGCCCATTGTCATTCTGTATGTAGGCTGATTGCCACATACAGAATGACAATGGGCCAGTTTGTGGTGTAACAGCATGTGGTGGGCCTACTCCTGCTGCAGTCTAGGGCAGGGCATTCTGTTAGGGTTAGATGGAAGAAATGTACAAAACAAATGTACAAAGTTAAAAAGAAGAGGTTATAGTTCTTACACAGTCTCATCATTTCAGAGCTGAAGCATTTTTATTATTATATAAAACGAAGCCATAGTTGCTGCTTTTTTATTTATTTTATGCAACTAACATCCATTGACAAAGTCAATAGTCATGGCTTGTTGTAGGTCTAATGTTACAGGATGCAATGATAGAAACAGCAAAATACCAGTCGGGCGGCACATTATGCTCAGCACATGTTTTCAGCTGAGGTGTTTTAAGCCACACCCTTAATTACACCAGACACGCCCTTAATTACACCAGACACGCGACCTCTGACCCTGCTTGCAGGCAGGTCGCTCCCCACGCTGCTGCACGGCTCTGCCTGCATTGTTTTTGCCTAATCCTGTACTTTTCCCCTGTGCCTAACTTGCTTTCTTGCCCAGACTTGTTTTTTTCCCCCTGTGCCTAACTTGCTTTCTTGCCCAGACTTGTTTTTATTCCCCTGTGCCTAACTTGCTTTCTTGCCCAGACTTGTTTTTATTCCCCTGTGCCTAACTTGCTTTCTTGCCCAGACTTGTTTTTATCCCCCTGTGCCTAACTTGCTTTCTTGCCCAGACTTGTTTTTATTCCCCTGTGCCTAACTTGCTTTCTTCCCCAGACTTGTTTTTATCCCCCTGTGCCTAACTTGCATTCTTGCCCAGACTTGTTTTTATCCCCCTGTGCCTAACTTGCTTTCTTGCCCAGACTTGTTTTTATCCCCCTGTGCCTAACTTGCTTTCTTGCCCAGACTTGTTTTTATCCCCCTGTGCCTGTACTTGCTTTCTTGCCCAGACTTGTTTTTATTCCTCTGTGCCTGTACTTGTTTTCTTGCCTAAACTTGTTTTTCCTTCCTGTGCCCAGTTCTCCCGCGGCCCCCGCCCGTTTTTCCCGCCGCTGCGTCGCTGCGGCCCTGCCCCCCTGCAATCCCATTCGCCGCCCCGCTCCCGCCTCCCAGCTGCTCCTCCCTCCCACATCCCCTCATATGGAGGCCGCGCAGCGGTGAAAGGAGCGACCTCCGGCCCTGCTCGCAGGCAGGTCGCTCCCCATGCTGCTGCATGGCTCTGCCTGCATTGTTTTTGCCTAATCCTGTACTTTTCCCATGTGCCTAACTTGCTTTCTTGCCCAGACTTGTTTTTTTCCCCCTGTGCCTAACTTGCTTTCTTGCCCAGACTTGTTTTTATTCCCGTGTGCCTATCTTGCTTTCTTGCCCAGACTTGTTTTTATTCCCCTGTGCCTAACTTGCTTTCTTGCCCAGACTTGTTTTTATCCCCCTGTGCCTAACTTGCTTTCTTGCCCAGACTTGTTTTTATTCCCCTGTGCCTAACTTGCTTTCTTGCCCAGACTTGTTTTTATTCCCCTGTGCCTAACTTTCTTTCTTGCCCAGACTTGTTTTTATCCCCCTGTGCCTAACTTGCTTTCTTGCCCAGACTTGTTTTTATCCCCCTGTGCCTAACTTGCTTTCTTGCCCAGACTTGTTTTTATCCCCCTGTGCCTAACTTGCTTTCTTGCCCAGACTTGTTTTTATTCCTTTGTGCCTGTACTTGTTTTCTTGCCTAAACTTGTTTTTCCTTCCTGTGCCCAGTTCTCCAGCGGCCCCCGCCCGTTTTTCCCGCCGCTGCGTCCCTGCGGCCCCGCCCCCCTGCAATCCCATTCGCCGCCCCGCTCCCGCCTCCCAGCTGCTCCTCCCTCCCACATCCCCTCATATGGAGGCTGCGCAGCGGCCGCACAGCGGCCGCGCGCAGCATGCGCGCCTAAGGCAAGCCCGTCTGCGCCCGTCCGCGCCTGGACCGCGCCCAGCGCCAGGACCTCGCGAACGCCACGACGCCCGACACCACTACGATGCCAGATCCCTCCACGCACTCAACACCGGACGATCACACACCTGCTTCCTGGCCGCCCCGAAGCGCACCCACGGAGCTTTCACCTGCCGGAACTGCAGCTTCACAAGCATCCGCCCCACCATGCCGCCGACCAGAAAAGAACCCAACCACCTCAGATGCATCCTTCTCAACACCCGCTCCGCCCGCAAACACGCCGTTGAACTCTGGGACCTACTCGACTCAACCTCCCCAGACGTCGCCTTCCTGACGGAGACCTGGCTGAACCCCGCCTCAGCACCCTACATAGCCATAGCCGTCCCGGAAGGCTACAAGATCACCCGCAGGGACCGCACCAACGGAATCAGGAGGAGGAATCGCCATCGTCCACAGGAACACTCTCAGAGTCTCGACCAACACCGACGACACCCTCAGCACCGCCGAACACCTGTACTTCCAGATCCACACCGATCCCAACACCACCCTCAGAGGAACCCTCATCTACAGACCCCCGGACCCCGACCACAGTTCAGCGACTCCATCGCCGACTTCGTCAGCACACACGCCCTCGCCTCCACGGACTACATCCTCCTCGGGGACCTAAACTTCCACCTCGAGAACAACAACGACACCAACTCCACCACCCTGATCGACAACCTAGCCAACCTCGGACTCAGACAACTCGTCACAACACCCACCCACTCCGCTGGTCACACGCTTGACCCCATCTTCTCCGCAAGCCCCCACGTCTCCTTCAACCACACCACCGAACTCCACTGGACCGACCATCGCTGCATCCACTTCACCTTCAAGAAGCCCACCACGCACCACCGCACCCAACAGATGCCCCGCCGATGCTGGAGCAAAGTCACCGAAGACCAGCTAACCACCACCCTCGCCCAGAGCCCACCCGCCGACCCCACCGAGCCCAACACCGCCGCCCGCAACCTCAGACAGTGGATCAACGACTGCGCCAACACCCTCGCCCCGATCAAGAAACCCTCCAACAGTCACACAAACAAGAAAGCCAGCTGGTTCACTGAAGACCTCCGGGCCTCCAAGCAAACCTGCCGAAAGCTGGAGAAGATCTGGTTCCGTGAACAAACACCGGACAGCCACGCAGCCCACAAGAACGCCACCCGCAGACACCATCACCTCATCAGATCCGCCAAAAGGGCCTCCTTCAAAGACCGCCTAGACAACAACGCGCACAACAGCAAAGAGCTCTTCAACATCGTGAAGGAACTCTCCAACCCCAGCTCCAACACCAACGACGTCCCACCCTCGCAAGACCTGTGCGACTCGCTGGCCACCTTCTTCCACCGCAAGATCGCAGACATCCACGACAGCTTCAACGCCACGCCCGCCCCGACAACCACTGAGACCTCCGCCCCCACGACCACCATCCGCACCAACCGCCTGCTCTCCTGGACCAACATCAACAACGACGACACCATCAAGATCATGAACACCATCCACTCCGGATCTCCGTCAGACCCATGCCCACACCACATCTTCAACAAAGCCAGCACAGCCATCGCACCCCATCTCCGGAAAGTCATCAACACCTCCTTCGAGACAGCAACCTTCCCGGAGAGCTGGAAGCACGCCGAAATCAACGCCTTACTCAAGAAACCCAAGGCGGACCCCAAGGACCTCAAGAACTTCCGCCCATCTCCCTGCTCCCGTTCCCGGCAAAGGTCATCGAGAAGACCGTCAACAAACAACTGACCCGCTACCTCGAGGAGAACAACATCCTGGACCCTTCCCAGTCCGGGTTCCGCAGCAACCACAGCACCGAGACTGCCCTCATCGCCGCCACCGATGACATCAAGTCCCTGCTGGACAACGGAGAAACGGCGGCCCTCATCCTCCTGGACCTGTCAGCTGCCTTCGACACGGTCTGCCACCACACACTACGAACACGCCTCCACAACGCCGGGATCCAAGAGAAAGCCCTGGACTGGACCACCTCCTTCCTCTCCGGCAGAACACAGAGCGTCCGCCTTCCCCCCCTCCGCTCCGAAGCCACCGAGATCATCTGCGGCGTACCCCAGGGCTCTTCCCTCAGCCCAACTCTGTTTAACATCTACATGGCACCGCTCGCCCACGTCGTCCGTCGGCACGACCTCAACATCATCTCCTACGCTGATGACACCCATCTGATCCTCTCCCTCACCAAGGACCCCCACACCGCCAAAACCAACCTTCACGAAGGAATGAAGGCCGTCGCTGAATGGATGAGGAACAGCCGACTGAAGCTGAACTCGGACAAGACGGAGGTCCTCATCCTTGGATCCACCCCTTCGGCCTGGGACGACTCCTGGTGGCCGACCGCACTGGGAACCGCCCCAACACCCACCGACCACGCACGCAACCTAGGGGTCATCCTCGACTCCACCCTCTCCATGACTAAACAGGTCAACGCCGTCTCCCTCCGCCTGCTTCAACACCCTCCGCATGCTCCGCAGGATCTACAAGTGGATCCCCACTGAAACGAGAAGAACGGTCACCCAGGCCCTCGTCAGCAGCAGGTTGGACTACGGAAACGCCCTCTACGCAGGAGCCTCGGCCAAACTCCTGAGACGGATCCTACGCATCCAGAACGCCTCTGCACGCCTGATCCTCGACATCCCTCGGCGCAGCCACATCACACCCCACCTGAGAGACCTGCACTGGCTCCCGGTCAACAAGAGGATAACCTTCAAACTCCTCACCCACGCACACAAGGCACTCCACAACACCGGACCAACGTACCTCAACAGACGACTCAGCTTCTACACCCCCACCCGCCAGCTCCGCTCCGCCGACCTCGCCACTGTCCCCCGCTTCCGAAGAGCGACCTCCGGTGGCAGATCGTTCTCGCACCTCGCCGCCAAGACCTGGAACACCCTCCCCATCCACCTACGGCAGACCCAAGACCTGCTGACCTTCAGAAAACTCCTCAAGACCTAGCTTTTCGAGCAGTAGCAGCATTCCCCACCCCAGCGCCTTGAGACCCTCACGGGTGAGTAGTGCGCTTTACAAATAATATGATTGATTGATTTGGAGAGACCCCCAGTTTTTTCATCCTACTTAAAGCCCTGGAAACAACACCATGTCACAGTCACATCACGTCCTGGCACTGTGCATCATGCATGACTCATGACTTCCAAGTTTTCAGATTGCCTTTGTGCAGGGGCATAGTGAACCCTCCCCCACCCCACCCCTTGCTTTAGGAACTACAGCGAGGGTGAAGTTCTTGATGGGCTTCTTCTGTCTGCAACTGGAGGTGTGGGTGGATGGGTGAAGGGTAGATGGAAGGATGGGTGGCTAAGTGAAAGGGGAATGGAGAGAGAAAGGGAGGATGGATGGATGAGTGATAGCATGGATGAATGATTGACAGAATGGATGGGGGAATGGGTGCATGGATGAGTGAAAAGAAGAATGTAAAGATGGATGGGTGAAAGAATGCATACATGAGTGAAAGGGAGGGTGGAGAGCTGGAAGAAAGGATGGATGGGTGGATGAGTGAAAGGGTGAATGGGTGGACTGATGAGTGACTGGATGGATGGATGAGTAAGTGAAAGGATGGCTGCATGGGTGAAAGGGTAAATGGTTGGATGGATGAGTGAATGGATGGATGGATGGATGAGTGAAAGGATGGCTTGGGTGAAAGGGTAAATGGTTGGATGGATGAGTGAATGGATGGATGGATGGAAGAGTGGATGGATGACTGAAAGGATGGCTTGGGTGAAAGGGTAAATGGTTGGATGGATGAGTGAATGGATGGATAGGTGGAAGAGTGGATGGATGAGTGAAAGGATGGATGGAAGGATAGATAATGGATAGGTTTGCAAATGGTTAAAAAGGTTTGGATATGGATAGGCACACAGATCGAAGGACAAAATGAATGGTGAAAGACTGAATGATGGATAAAAGAATGAATAGATGACAGAATGTAAATTTGGAATGGTGGATATTAGGAATTTGATGGAAGGATGAATGGCTAGATCCTTGGACAAAAGAGCTCTTCTGGGGAGGGTTGTGATGACTTACTTTGCTTTCTTGGTGCTATAAGAGCATTAGTTCAAAGTGGGAGGCATTTGAATTTTCTGGCTACTCCCTTGCCTATGTGTTACTATTCTGTATTTGCTGTGTGCTTATGTGCGGGATCTATACATCATGCAAATGACATTGTGAGTGACACCCAACTGCTACTTGAATGTTACAATAGTAATTGTAAATGTTTGCATGTTTTGTTTTAGGTGTACGGTTTTAGGGAGAGCCTCATAATGCCATGAGCTGTGCTTGAGATGTATATTGTGTTTGTAGCAATAGGCAAGGTGTCAAAAATAAACTATGTAATAGTCTATCAACAGTGCATTCTTTGAAAAAGCTGCAGGGAAAAGCACCTTTGTGACTTCCATCAGCTAGTGCAACTCTCTGCGAAGCCCCCATAAGCAAAGTCAGATTCCATATTTTAAGTTCCACTTGCTAAAGCACCCATAATGCGTTCCCTATAGTGGGTTCATCACAGCAATCCTCCCTTTAGTCACCTATGTGTGCCGCTTTACATCTCACAATGGCACTCAGATATGAGATGCTAGTAACAAAGTCTATCTGAGCAGATCTTCCTGACCACTTCTCTCATCAAACATGCCTGCTCAGGACCATGAGTTGTAAACAAAATATCAGACTGGACAACCCAGTGCAGTAACCATATAAATAGATTATCATATGAAATACCACAAAAAGACCTGCACAGTTGCTCAAAGCTGCACGCATACCGAAAAAACGAGTAGTGCACTATTGTCTCAACCTAATAAAACGTATTTTGACTTGCACTTAAGTGGTTGTCTATTTACTTACTTTTATACTATCGCGCAACTTCCTCTGATGTGTCTGTAAAACGTACCTTTTGTCCCAAAGTTTTGTTCTGAATTTTGACCTTATGTCCTGAATTTTTGTCCTGAATTTTGACCCTCTGTTCTGAATATTTATCCTGAATTTTGACCTTCTGTCCTGAATTTTTGTCCTGAATTTTGACCCTCTGTCCTGAATTTTTACACTTACCGTCCTGAATTTGCAACCATCACAGTTGGTCACCCTAAGCACAGTCAGTGCCTAATTTAAAAAAAAAAAAAAAGATAAATGCCCTACCCATAGTTTTTCTCAGAAATAGGTGGCCAGCGCTACGGATATTGGGGGTGCTAAATTCCAATGCTGCATAGTCTTGATTCCACTTCATCTCCCTTTCATCAACCACCAAACATTCCCTGGTCCTTTATCTCACTCTTGCTGTTTTTTCACCCATGCTTTCTTCCTTTGTCTATGTGTTTCCATCTGTACTTTTCCTTTGCGACTTTTGTGTTTTTCGCTCTCTTTCTCTGAGTGAAATTGCGATGAGGAAAAATAAGTGTCGGTCCCCAGCCTCATATAGAAGGGATACAAAAGGGGATGATGGACGGAACGTTTGAGCCAATCAAACACTCACCCCCAGTCAACTGATCTGGGTTTAATCCATCATCATTCTTTAGCTCACTCCACCACCCCAGTTCAGACATGGCCATATGCAAATCAGTCTGACCCTGTGCCTCATGGGAACAGTCCAGCCCGAACTGCCAAGCCATGTCTTCCCTGGACCGGAAACAAGCATCCTAGGACCGGTTTCTGGCATTTCAGCCGTCATCAGCCAGGCTTGCTTGAATCCAGTGGCAAAGTGAGCAAGGGACCCACGTCTGGGCATACCCCCGCCAACTTAGGGCGACCAAAGCGATACAAAAGGGGATGATGGACGGAACGTTTGAGCCAATCAAACACTCACCCCCAGTCAACTGATCTGGGTTTAATCCATCATCATTCTTTAGCTCACTCCACCACCCCAGTTCAGACATGGCCATATGCAAATCAGTCTGACCCTGTGCCTCATGGGAACAGTCCAGCCCGAACTGCCAAGCCATGTCTTCCCTGGACCGGAAACAAGCATCCTAGGACCGGTTTCTGGCATTTCAGCCGTCATCAGCCAGGCTTGCTTGAATCCAGTGGCAAAGTGAGCAAGGGACCCACGTCTGGGCATACCCCCGCCAACTTAGGGCGACCAAAGCGATACAAAAGGGGATGATGGACGGAACATTTGAGCCAATCAAACACTCACCCCCAGTCAACTGATCTGGGTTTAATCCATCATCATTCTTTAGCTCACTCCACCACCCCAGTTCAGACATGGCCATATGCAAATCAGTCTGACCCTGTGCCTCATGGGAACAGTCCAGCCCGAACTGCCAAGCCATGTCTTCCCTGGACCGGAAACAAGCATCCTAGGACCGGTTTCTGGCATTTCAGCCGTCATCAGCCAGGCTTGCTTGAATCCAGTGGCAAAGTGAGCAAGGGACCCACGTCTGGGCATACCCCCGCCAACTTAGGGCGACCAAAGCGATACAAAGGGGATGATGGACGGAACGCTTGAGCCAATCAAACACTCACCCTCAGTCAACTGATCTGGGTTTAATCCATCATCATTCTTTAGCTCACTCCACCACCCCAGTTCAGACATGGCCATATGCAAATCAGTCTGACCCTGTGCCTCATGGGAACAGTCCAGCCCGAACTGCCAAGCCATGTCTTCCCTGGACCGGAAACAAGCATCCTAGGACCGGCTTCTGGCATTTCAGCCGTCATCAGCCAGGCTTGCTTGAATCCAGTGGCAAAGTGAGCAAGGGACCCACGTCTGGGCATACCCCGCCAACTTAGGGCGACCAAGCTGATACAAAGGGGATGATGGACGGAACGCTTGAGCCAATCAAACACTCACCCCCAGTCAACTGATCTGGGTTTAATCCATCATCATTCTTTAGCTCACTCCACCACCCCAGTTCAGACATGGCCATATGCAAATCAGTCTGACCCTGTGTCTCATGGGAACAGTCCAGCCCGAACTGCCAAGCCATGTCTTCCCTGGACCGGAAACAAGCATCCTAGGACCGGTTTCTGGCATTTCAGCCATCATCAGCCAGGCTTGCTTGAATCCAGTGGCAAAGTGAGCAAGGGACCCACGTCTGGGCATACCCCCGCCAACTTAGGGCGACCAAAGCGATACAAAATGATGATGGATTAAACCCAGATCAGTTGACTGGGGGTGAGTGTTTGATTGGCTCAAACGTTCCGTCCATCATCCCCTTTGTATCGCTTTGTTCGCCCTAAGTTGGCGGGGGTATGCCCAGACGTGGGTCCCTTGCTCACTTTGCCACTGTATTCAAGCAAGCCTGGCTGATGACGGCTGGAATGCCAGAAACCGGTCCTAGGATGCTTGTTTCCGGTCCAGGGAAGACATGGCTTGGCAGTTCGGGCTGGACTGTTCCCATGAGGCACAGGGTCAGACTGATTTGCATATGGCCATGTCTGAACTGGGGTGGTGGAGTGAGCTAAAGAATGATGATGGATTAAACCCAGATCAGTTGACTGGGGGTGAGTGTTTGATTGGCTCAAACGTTCCGTCCATCATCCCCTTTGTATCGCTTTGTTCGCCCTAAGTTGGCGGGGTATGCCCAGACGTGGGTCCCTTGCTCACTTTGCCACTGCATTCAAGCAAGCCTGGCTGATGACGGCTGGAATGCCAGAAACCGGTCCTAGGATGCTTGTTTCCGGTCCAGGGAAGACATGGCTTGGCAGTTCGGGCTGGACTGTTCCCATGAGGCACAGGGTCAGACTGATTTGCATATGGCCATGTCTGAACTGGGGTGGTGGAGTGAGCTAAAGAATGATGATGGATTAAACCCAGATCAGTTGACTGAGGGTGAGTGTTTGATTGGCTCAAACGTTCCGTCCATCATCCCCTTTTGTATCGCGTCATATAGAAGGGAGCCAGTTAGTTTCCCACGGTGGAGTCACAGTTGGATTTGCCATCATAAACAACTTCCCCGCAGCCCAAAGGTCACACTCCAGCTGACTTAACAGTGTTTCAAGACCTGCCCAAATTAAGGTGGGCCTTTCTTTTGGTTGTATATCAAATTATTGTCAGCAAAATTATTGTCTAACAGAAAAATTGTGTCCTACATATCATGTAGAAAAATATCTTCCATTTGGATGCAGATTTTCTATTAACTCCAAATGGGGTGATATTTTTGTAGACAGTACCTGGGACACAACATTCCTGCCAGACAATGTTTCGGGCAGGCTATTCTGCTACCATATCTTCCCTCGTCTGTTCAATGTCAATGACATATATATTCTATATGTTATATTTCCTTGCTAAAACAAGTAATTCCTGTTCTATTTCTAACAGATTTCCAGCACCTTCTTAGCCAGTTGTCCCCGACTTTTGCTTAGAATATGAGGTTCAAGAATCATTTAGCATTGCACCAATTTTCTTATAGCCTAATTCTTCATGCCCGTCCATGGTCACTCCCCACTAGGCTTCTACTTTTTACTTCTTCCATTTCCCATATGGCCAGTCTGGTGTTTAGCATTGCTGCCCTCTAGTGTTGATACTCTCAGATGCACAATATACTCAATCCCCTACTTCAAGCATGTAGCTCTACCCATGTTTCTCTGTGCAGAGGTCACTGTTCAGGCTACAAAGTTTCCTCTTACCTGCTCGACAAGCTACCAGGGGCTCCAAAGCATGCATTTGTTAGCTATGGATTCCTTGGTGGGGTGGAGCTTGACTGGCAGTGGTGTTTCCCCCCCTTCTCATTCTCTGTTTGGAAATGATAAGGGGCTTGGCATTCATCCTTCATTTACTTCTATATTCTTGTGTCATTCAATAAGCCTCCTTTTTTTCCACGTCTTCCCAGTCGGATCGCACCATCTAAAAGCACTTTCGATAAGTCTCAACACGCGTGTTCGTCCATTATTGTTGACACTCTGACCCTTATTTGTGAGCCCTTGTGTCACATTTACGCCGCCGTTGCATCACTTTATGTGACGCTGTGGCGGAGTAAATAATGTACCACGTTGCACCATATTTACGAAGTGACGCATCTAGGCAGATGCATCACTTCGTAAACCCCTGCGCTGCATTACTCCAATGTCAGGTATAATGTATGCAGGGTGGGTGTTCCCCCGCATCAAAGCCTTGTAGAACTGGCGCATTGAAATCTATAAGATTTCAGTGCACCACTTCTAGCTCGCCATTGCGTCAAAACCTTTAGCCTGCCTCATAGCAGTCGTAAGGGTGGCGCAGGCCCTTTCACATGCGGCTTGCCCCATGTGAAAGGACACATTGCTGGAGTTGTGTCTGTTTTCAGACACACCCCAGCAATGCGCCACTTTTGCGCCTACAGATTCGTCAGTAATACTGACATATCTGTAACTCCTTGCGACATAATGCACCATACTGTAAATACGGCGCATCCGTGGTGTCGCAAGGAGGTTGTACTGAGAAGTGTTGCATCGCTGCTTTGCCGCAGTGATGGAACACTTCTCATAAATGAGGCCCTCTAAATGCAACTTCCTACCATTATGCCACTGTCTTCTTCACTTCATCTGGATACCTACATGTTCCTACACCCTACGAAATTGTGATAATGACACCAGTGGAAGGATTTTCCCTTCCCCGGTAAAACATAAGCTTGAAATTTGGGCATTCGCACTCCTCTATCAGCAAAGCCATCATTGATTATATTTGTTGTTCTTTAGGAAGCCTTTTTGGTGGTAGGAAACAGATGCAGCAAACTAGCCACGACATACCGGTTACTAGAAATAGGATAGTTTGACTATGTCAAGCAAAGAGGTGGAGAATGTATTACAGAAACTGGAACTACAAATATGGCCACCCCTTAGGAAAGAGCAACACCACTTCAGGGCCACTTCAGGTCCTTCCCGCGGAGGACTGGGAAGGGCAGTGCAACAACAGGGTAAGAAAGGACCACGGAGTCTGGCAACGTATGCTCTGTTTGTCTCTGGCGTTTCACTGCCATTCAAGTTCACACCAGGCCTGCCTATTTTGCACCTTCCTTGTTTCTCTCCTGTTTCTCTCCCATTTGCACTCTCCAATTCCAGTTCTCGGATGTATTTACTTCTGGGCACTGCATTCCATACTACACTGCTTTCAGCGTTTCACATTCAGTTGCTGATTTTCTGGACTGCAGGGTTGGAACCCTGTTCGTCCCTGTTCTTGTTAAAGTTGCTGTAGTGTCCTCGCGCCAGTACAAAGGACACGGACACTATGATGTATGTGGGGAGCCTTTATTCACGTCCTGCTCCTATCTCCTTATCTCTGCTCTAACTCTAACTCGATCGCCCCTCCTCTTCCGCCACCCGGCTCTCCTCCCACTTCCTAGCCTCATGTGCCGGTCCTAGCGCCCAGCACATATCTCAACATTACATCTTCCCCCTTCTTGACCAATTTTAGTTATTTTAGATGTGTCCGTGCATGCCAGACTAAACAATGATATAAGCCAACATAGTTACATTTCTTCAATCAGGCGAACTGGTCTTCGATGAGTTCTTTGCGGCCGGAGATGAGCCTCTTGCGCCGCCCGGTCCCTTTCGTCCGGAGACTTCGAGGGTCGCTGATTACTTATCGACTCAGGTGCATCTCCAATTGCCATACTGTGAGGGGCAGTCAATGCTTCTCGGACAGTGGGTGTGCATTTCTGAAAATGCGTCACGTTCCTTGTGATTCTCTTGTGCTCCGACGCAGCTGTAATCATGGTCCCTTTTTGTTTTGTCACCCGCAGTGGGCATGCATGATATCGACAGTCTGCTTTTCTCTGTTGTTCTTGTCGCACCAATACCCAGTCTCCCTCATGAATGGACGGCTGTGCAGCTTTTCTCCGTCGGTCTGCATATTCCTTCATCTTCTCCTTTTTTAGTTTGTCTGTGGCTGCTATTTCTTCATGCTCAGAGTCTTGAGACAAACTGCTAGCTGCATCTTCCCACGTTGGTATTCTGAGTGCGCACTGTGCGACCCAAAATTAATGTTGCGGGACATTTGCCTGTGGTAGTATGCGGTGTGCTTCGATAGGCGCGTAATACTTCATTGAGAGCCCCTTGCACATCACTCTTTGAAAGTTCTGTCTGCTGGATGGTCTTCTTGAGAGTGGCCATGAATCTTTCCACCATTCCATTGGCCTGGGGCCACAGAGGGGTGATCTTCCGGTGTCTGAAATTTAGGTGCTTGGCAAATTCGGCGAAGTCTTGCCCATTGAATGGAGGGCCATTATCTGTTTTTACTACCTTCGGTATGCCCCATGCTGCGAAGACCTCATCAAATACCGGTATGGTGGTGGCGGCTTTGGTTGACGTTACGAGGTGCGCAATTGGGAAACGTGAGTATTCGTCCATCATAACCAGGATATATTTGCCAGATTGTAGCGGTCCAAAGAAGTCCACGGCGACCTGATGCCACACGCCATCTGGCAGTTCAGACATTTGCAGCGGCGCGGGTGGATCCTCTCGACTTACTAGCTGACACTGTGGGCAGTCTTTCAGTGTAAGTTCCACCATCTGATCTAGCATGGGGAACCAGACCCGTTCCCTCAGCGCTCTCTTCGTGGCTACAATACCTCTATGCCCTTCATGCGCTAAGTTGATGACTCCTTGGCGCAACTGTTTCGGAATGATGATCCGTTTGTCCCTTAGTACAAGACCATCTGAGGTGATGGACAGTTCATCCTGCACATGTCGGAAAGAGGACAGTTCCTGACTGTCAATCTGTTCACTCTGTCCGGATTCCTCCAGATGCCTCCACCTGTTCGTCTGAATGCGATGTTTTACATTTTGTAGCGTGGCATCTTCATTAGTGGCATCAAGGATGGCATCCAGGGGGACTGCGGGTGGTTTGGCTTGAGCCACTACAAAATGGATGTACTCCTCCGCTAATGATGGGTTGGATTTGGATGTTGCCTTGGGATGTCGGGACATATAGTCCGCTGGATTTGCAGCTTTTCCCGGCTTATGGATGATGGTATAAGTGTACTCTTGAAGGCGGATGCCCCAGCGCACTATTCTGGGTGGCATCTTGGCTCGGGGGTTGCCGAAAATGGTTATCAGGGCCTGGTGATCCGTGATAAGTGTAAAGTGTTTTCCGTAAATGAAGATGTGGAAATGTTCGCAGGCCCAGACTACCGCCAGGCTTTCCTTTTCAGGCTGGGAGTACGCTCTCTCTGTGTCCGTGAGACTCCGACTGGCATATGCTACAATATATGGCTGATCACTCTCTTTGTCATATTGAGCCAATATCGCTCCCAGGCCTACAGGACTTGCATCCACAGTGATTTCAGTTTTTCTTCTAGGATTGAAATATGCCAGATTTTTGGCGGATTCAACCGCAGCCTTGATTTCATGAAATGCTTGATCACACTTCGTGGTCCATTGAAATGGGTGTCCTTGTTTGGTCAGCTTTCTCAGGGGGTAACTGATAGTGGCATAGTCCTTGATATAGCGTGCACAGTAACTTGCCATGCCTAAGAAGGACCGTACATCCCCTGCGTCTCGCGGCCTGGGGGTGTCATTTAGGGCGGCAATCTTTTCTGGATCAGGTTTCATGCCAGAGCCTGAGAAGATGTGTCCAAAGAATTTTAGTGTGGATTTGTGGAATTCGCATTTATCTTTATTTAGAGTGAGATTGGCATCCAACAGAGCATGACAGACTCGGTCCAGCGCTGTGTCGTGTTCTTGCATTGTTGCTCCATAGACCAGGATGTCGTCACTGTAATTCAAAGTGTTGGGAACGTGATGAATTACCTTTCTGATGGCCTCTTGAAAAATCTCAGCGGCAGAAGAGACCCCAAAGCTGAGTCTTTTGTATCTAAACAGCCCTTGATGAGTCGAGAATGTGGTGATATATCTTGATTTTTCGTGAAGTTCCAGCTGGTGATAGCCCTTGTTGAGGTCTAGTTTGGAGAATATTTGCGCCCGTTGAGTGACGCAATCATGTCGCTAATATGAGGCCCCGGGTGTCTTTCTCTTTCGATGGCGGTGTTGGGAGCCCTCATATCTACACAGAGGCGCACGTTGCCAGGTGAGCCCTTTTTAGGCACAACGACCACTGGAGAGACCCAAGGAGTGGGTCCTGACGTTCTCTCAATAATGTCGGCCTGGAGAAGATCCTGCAATTCCTCCTCTACAGCCTGTTGCAGGTGAAATGGAATTTTCCTGTGATGTTGTGCTATGGGTGTCACACGCTCATTTATGTGTAGTCGAACTTGGCAATGAGCCATCTTTCCAAGTCCGGTGAATAATTTAGGAAACTTGTGCACTATATCCGGTTCATCATCCACTTTGTACAAAATATCTACTAGTCGAAGTCGTTCCGCCATGGGCAAACTGAGAAGACAATCTGCTTCAGGACCATCAATGACGTGAATGCGGGCCGGAATAGTTCTGTCCTTGTACGTGAGATTAGTCGGGAATTGTCCTAAGCAAGGAAGAGGTTCCTTTGACATCCAAGTGTACACCCGCACGGCTGCTTTATGCAAGTGTGGTGGTGGACTCATTTTCTTGTATTCTGCAACTGAAATGTAGTTGAGAGATGCTCCACTATCCAGAACAAATTTCGCCAGGTGTGTGTCCATTTTCAGATGTAGTCGCGGGTATTTCTTCAACCGGTCCGGATCCGCAACCATGCAGACGTACTCATCACTGTCTTGCGATATTGGTGACAACGACCTCGACTCCCGAGATTGTGATCGACGAGATCGATATGTCCCCTGAGACTGACGGCTGGACTGTGACGAGCCAGTGGAGGAATCTCTGTGGTCCCACACTGCTTTGGCATGATGGCGAGTGTTAGACTGTCTGGATTGTCTGTACTTGTCTCTGTGGGTGTCTTTGCGAGGAGCTCCACAGACGTTCTCAAAGTGGTTATCCCGGCCACACTTCCTGCACCTTTGTCCTAATGCAGGGCAAGTCTCCTTGTGGGGAAAGTCATATCCACAGCGATAGCATTTAAGTTGACGCTCCTGTCGTTGGTCAGTCCTACTGGTACTGCGACGTCGACGACTCGTATGCTGGGGCTGAACTTTGGATCTGGATGATCGTTGCTTTGCAGGGGAAGACCTGTTGGTGTTGCGGGAGTGGAGCCGAAATGCTTGTTCACATTTTCCACCTCTTCCCGCTTCCATTCTCTTGGCCTGTTCTTCTGCCTGGTCGTGTACTCGCGTCATTTCTTCGATTTCATCCAGAGAGTAACTTTTCTTTAGAAGACGTCTGCGCAACGACTCAGACTGGCATCCTTCTATGATCCGCAGGCGAAGGGCGTCTTCTGTCGAGAACGAGTCAAATTCGCAGTAGCGGGCCAAACGTCGAAGCCGCGTAATGAAGGTACTCATGGGCTCGCCTTTTTCTTGAGAAGTCAGATTGAAGGTATATCTTTCGTAATCAACATTCCGTTTGTGAAGAAATTTCCTGTTTAGTGCCTCACGTACATTGGCATAGGACGAAACTGCGTCAGCCGGAAGCTCCTTTATGATCTGACCAACATCTTTTCCGATTAAATTGCGTAGTGCAATCAGTTGCTGTTCTTCCTTGGTCACCTTAGATCCTTTCATGAAGTCTTCAAAATCTTCTAGCCATTCCTGCCAGCGAAGGCCCATACCTCCCCCTGATATGAGGACCAAAGGTTCCGGCGGGCGTAGAAAAGGGACTCCGAGCAGGCCAAATCCGTGTCCACCCATTTGCGCTGTGGGCGTAGGCACCTCCTGCCTGGTGCTGGCGCCGGCAGAGGCATGACGCTGCCTTGACGTTGGCGATCCAGACATTGCGGCTGACTGCGGTGGGGTAAATGCTGCGTGATGAACAGTCGAGCCACAGGACCCTCACAGCGCCTGCCACTCGGTAAGAGAATTGTCAGCGTGAGCGCCACTCCTCAGTAATGCTATACTGGCATATATGGCCGTCTCAAAAGTCCATGCATAGGGCCTTGTACCGCAAGATAAGGCACCTGATAGCTCCTCCGACAGTCATGTATCTAGGCTCGTTGGGGAATTTTTTTTTTTTCTTTCTATTTTCTAGTATCTGCCTGACCTCAAGATGGCCGCCGGGCACTCCTCGCAGGGGATTGGTTGAGGCGCCTGACCTCAAGATGGCCGCCGGTGAAATCTCGCTCCTCGCGAGATTTTGAGCTGGAATCTAGCAGAGAGGGGCAACGCGATAAGAGATAGCCTCCAGCACCGACAACTCCAGTCACCGGGCACACCAGCGGACCCTGCACTCCTCCCTCGATGCATCCACAGCCAGGTACCTGCAGTCCAGAACGCACGATCGGTGTGAGCTCCCGGGGCACTGCAGCGCCGACTCTCCTCCAGGATACACGCCATTGGGGTGGACTCCCATTGCGCGGCGGCGGACTTCTGTGCTCCGAGGCAGCGGAGCGAACAGCCACACACAGCGGGGCACAACGCGACCGGGGTGGGCACCCGGTCCGCTACTCAGCACAGCTCCGAGGCAGCGGAGCGCACGCTAGGAGACAGGTAGGCGGGCAAGCGATTCCGACCACCTTCGTCGCCAGTTGTAGTGTCCTCGCGCCAGTACAAAGGACACGGACACTATGATGTATGTGGGGAGCCTTTATTCACGTCCTGCTCCTATCTCCTTATCTCTGCTCTAACTCTAACTCGATCGCCCCTCCTCTTCCGCCACCCGGCTCTCCTCCCACTTCCTAGCCTCATGTGCCGGTCCTAGCGCCCAGCACATATCTCAACATTACAGTTGCCTACTACAGACACCAAGAAGCTATGGTTCTTGTGAGTCTAGTGTCATAAATGTGTGTTAATGGATCTTTTGTGCTGTAACCTTTTGCCTCTCTCACAGTGGCGTAACGCAAAATACTGCCCCCCCCCCGCAGAATGTAAACAGGGGCCCCTGAGTTTCCCACATCTCACAGATAGTCATTGGTCTTGGGCTGATTGGGGCCTCCCTGAAGGGATGGGGCCCCTGGAGGCTTGGGCCTGCCACGCAGGGGCTGCAGGGGCCTTTGTTATGCTCCTGTGTGCCCTCAGCGATACATTTTGTGAGCAAGGTGGCACAGGTATTCCACCCTCCCCTCAAGAAAATCCTTGAGCCCCATGTACCAATCTTTGGCCTTGGAATAGGGTTTGACTCACACTTTCCATGTAGGTAAGACTGTGGGGCATATTAGCAAGACCGGCGATAAAATTATCGCTAATATAGCGTTAGGAGAATTCTAATAGAAGCCGGCGATAATGGGCTTGCTAATATGCGTTATAGAATTCTAATAGAAGCCCAGGTTAGATGTGCAGGACATCTAACCTGGGCTTCTATTGGAATTCCATAACGCATATTAGATGTGCAGGACATCTAACCTGGGCTTCTATTGGAATTCCATAACCCATATTAGCAAGCCCATTATCGCCGTTTTAGCGGCAGTTTCCTGTCGCTAAAACGGCGATAATTTTATCGCCGGTCTTGCTAATATGCCCCTGTGTGCTTTGTATTGTAGAAATGAAGATGCTCTGTGTGTGTAATTTAACCCACAATCATTAATAAAGCACACAACTCAAAGTGAATATTTTCGACACAATATTACGATTCCATTAACCTCCTGAGATATATTACATAAAATAGAAACTTGAGGTCTACATATTAAACGGGATTCTCTGCAACAGACACATCAATCGTCTGAGCTATTTAATGAATCAAACAGCTGATCACATATTATACACAAGTCTCACCAGCAAGTGCATTAACCACCTGAGTAACCTCATTGGCATTATACTAACAGAGATCTCAATAACAGATCTATTAACACCCTAAGCTACATTAAAATGCAGCCTCTTTTGTGACGAATAATGTTCTTCGAGAGAATCGTTTTACAATCACGTTTTCCATGTTGCCAATTACATTGCGGTTAGTTTGGAAAACATATTGAAAAAAATGATTTTCACTCAGCAGCTACTCATGCCTCCGCCCCTTCTTGACAGAAAACATATGCCCCTAATATGTGGGTACCTGGAGTCATTTGTTTAATTTTTAGCACAGGCAATCCTCATGCCCCCTGTGATCTAGTGTCTCGTACCCCTCCGTATGCCCATTGCTGCTATGGAGTGTCATGGCTCTTATTCCGATTTCTTTGAGGATTCTCTCACCCTTCCTCTCCCCCTGTGATCTGAGATCTCTCATCCACCATCTTCCACAGGTGTCTTTACATCTCTCTCATTCCTCCTGTTGCACTTGTGATCTTGGGGCTTTCGCATCCTTCCAGAGCTCTCTAGTGAGTCTTTCACTCCTCTTACTCAGTGCGACCCCCCCTCCCCTCTCCCCTCCCTCCACTTTCTTCCTGCTGTCTTGGCTCTCTCGCTCAGTCTCCTTCGCCTTACTTCATTGTCTGCTCTCCCTTGCCCCCCACCACCTTCTACCTGTTATCTGGAAGCTGCACCCCTCAAGTTGCTCCGAAAGGTGGGGAAATATATCTGCTAGGCACAGTGGCGTAGCTAGGATGCCATAGGCAAGCAAGGAGAATGCCCCCGTCCCTTGGTTTGGTAATTTAAAAAAAATCAACTTTAATTGGCTACAATGGGATACCTCACGCCCCTGGGCATCGGTGCCACTGCACCTGCTGGACCATTGATAGTTACACCCCTGGCTAGACTCACAGAGGGTACCCAAGGGCGTAACCGTGCTCCCCAATGAAGCATACAGTTTGCCAATGGAAACTTCCTGGCACCCTATGTCACCCTACAGCCTAGAACACGCAGCAGCCCCAAGAGAGCGCGAATAACCCCCCCAAGAGAGCGTGGAGAACCATATCTGACTGAGACGACCATGCCACACTGTCAGGGGCTAGCACCACACTTCTGGGGTTTAGTTGAAATTCCTGGAATTATGCAATACTGCAGCCATGTAGTTCTCTGCATAATTATTGAATTACCACACTTCCCATATAATTTGCTGCTTTCAACAAAAAATGGTTTCTTTCTCAAACAGAACAAAAGTTGTTAAAACAAATCACCACGTGAGATGCTACTGAATGTTAAATCCTTTGAAAAGTTTAGCTGGTGACATTTCAGTTACAATACTCAGGTGTTAAATTGATATTAACGAGTTGAAGCTTTGGTTCAGACAGCATAAATGTTTGCTAAAATGACAAACTAACAAAATAATAATGCTGACACAGAAAGTGCAACATTAATTAGCATAATTTGCTGCCACATAATTAGTCACCTCTACCATATAATTTGTTTCTTCATTGCTCCATATTTGTAATGACCCTGGATTTGGTTTAACAACCTAATGCATTGTGGAAGTTGTAGTGTTGGTCCACTTCGATTTAACTAAGAATTCTGAATGCAAAGATTTGCAGACACAAAGTTCCACATTGGAGCATAGTGTGCTTGGCGACATGAAGTCATAAGGTAACTTGATAGTCTAATGCTTCTTCCATAGATTTGCTGATAAGCATACTTAACTGCCCAATGTACAAATGAATGTCCTAGTATCCATGTCACAATTTTATTCCTCCAAGGCCCGTTCACACATTCTGCGGTGGAAAATCAAACATTAGTAGGTGGTCGCGCGACATGCCAGTCCAATATCCAAGTCACAAAAAACTCCCTCACCTCCTCACATAGCACTCGCAGCATCTAGATTTTTTCCTGCCGATGTTCCGTACCCATCCCCAATCCCACCCCAGCTTCGCAGTAGCCGTGGCTGCACCAATCCTAAAAAAGTGTGGGGCATATTAGCAAGAAGAGGCGATAATCATCGCTAACCCTGCTTAGCGTGATTTTTTTTATCGCCGGCTATCGCTGGAATATATTGTCACGCTAACGCTGTATTAGCAACGATTAGCGCTATGGCGATGAATATTCCAGCGATAGCGGGGGAAATGGGCCAACATCGCTGAAAAACCAGCGATGTTGCATGGAGAAGGGAGAACACCTTGCTGATACGACCCTGTGGCCACCTTGCTAATAGGCGATAGGCCTGTTAGCGGGTGTTTCCCAGGTTTGTTCGTCGGGAACGCCCACTTTGCATGTCATTAGCGATAAATATCGCTGACATGCAAAGCGGTAAAAAAACGGGCGCTAATGCCCGAAAACTGTCTCTAACTGCTGTTAGAGACAGTTTGCTGATAGGGCGATAAGAATATCGCCGCTTTAGCGGCAAAAAGTGCCGCTAAAGCGGCGATAGTGCCCTTGCTAATATGCCCCAGTGTCTCATACCTGCCCGGTTGTGTGCAGACAATATCGAGTTGGAAATGTCGAACTACAGAAATATCGAGCCCTAAATATCATGGGTCAGAAATATCGACAGCAAGAATATCATGGTCAAGAATATCGATTTTAAGGTAAGAAATGTTGTTTTTAAAAATGTAGAAGTCATTAATATCATTTGCAAAAATATAGTTGTTTAAAATATCGATTTTTTATTTCTTGTTATGTGTTTTAGTATATATTTTAAATGTATGTGATGTATTTTTTTCGTATAAGAATTGTTTATGTTTTTTAATATATGTGTTACATTTTTAGGAGTTATCAATTTTATTTTAATTAAATTTTGCGTTTTTTAGTTCCGTAGTGGGTTGTAGGTTTATAGGGGAATAGGGTGAGAAGTAATTTAATTATAATAAATTAATGATTACTATTTATTTATTAATATTTATTTAATTGAGATTTTATACTGTTAATTGTGGGAAGTAATTCATTATTAATTAATTATTATTGGTTGTTAATCAATATTAATTAATTGATTACTAATTAATTATGGTGATTGTGTGATTTTTTTAGGTGTGGGTTGTGGGGTTTATAGGGGTAAATGGTGGGAAGTAATTTATTTTTAATTAATTAAAAATACGTTGTTAATTAGTATTAATTAATTAATTGAAAATTAATTATGGAACTTGTGTAATTAATTTTAGGTGCGGGTTGTGGAGTTTATAGGGGTAAAGGGTGGAAAGTAATTTATGTTTAATTAATTAGACCCCTCGACCCCCGGTAAATACCGCCCGATTTCGCTCCTGCCTAGTCTGGCTAAGGTGTGCGAGAAGGTGGTTACTAACCAACTGACCGAGTATGTCGAGGCTATGGGTTTGCTCCATCCAGCTCAATCTGGGTTCCGTGCTTCATACAGCACAGAGTCAGCACTATTGGAGGTGTCAGAGACGATCCGTGAGTGTCTGGATGCCGGCGGTAGGGCGGCGTTGGTTATGCTGGACCTATCGGTGGCATTCGATACGGTGCCCCACTCCTTGCTGCTTGATCGTCTCTTGGAGATTGGCATATCCAGATCTGTCTGGGGCTGGATCAGGTCCTTCTTGGAAGGCCGGTCGCAGCAGGTCTGGCTGCCACCCTGTGCCTCTGCTCCCCAGCCGGTGGTTACGGGTGTCCCGCAGGGGCCGTCCCTTAGCCCCCTCCTTTTTAACATCTATGTCACCCCATTGGTTTACTTGGCAGAGACATTAGGGGCTAAGGTGATAGCCTATGCTGATGACACCCAGCTTCTGTTTTCTTGGGGAAGGGATGATGATTCTGTCCTCTCTGTTCAACACTGCCTGTCCTCTGTCTTTCACTGGCTCGCTCAGGCGCAGCTTAAGTGTAATGAGGAGAAGTCAGAGATCCTTCTGTATGGCAAATTTCCTGCAAACTTCAGAGAGAAGCTGTGGCCCCCGGGTTTCCCCCTGCCTAGCTCCAAGGGTAACCATGCCAAGAATCTGGGGGTGTGGTTCGAGGAGAACTTGACCTTTTCGACCCAGGTCAAGAGGCTGGCAGGGACCTGCTTTGGCGTTCTGAAATCTCTGAGGAACTTTCTTCCTCTTCTTCCTAGATATGCTAAGGAAACTATTGTCCGCGCTCTGATCCTTTCCCGCCTAGATTACGCCAATGCACTATTGTAATGACGAGGCTCCAGACGGTAAGTGGAACTCAAGATTTATTTGTAGAGAGGCACAGTACAATCCTACTACACAAGGCTGAGGCAATAACTGATAAATAGAGAACTCTGGAACATGGAACATAAATTGTACAACGCAGGTACAGCGTTCCATGTTCCAGGCAAAGGAGGGGCGCGGGGACAGGAAGGGAAAGGAGAGGAGAGGGGAATGCAACACATCTCACCCTTAACACAGAGAATGAAAGGGAAAGGAATGCAGGAAAATCAAGACAAGTACCTGGCAGGTAAAAACCTGGGTCGATCATTACTTTTAACTCTGGAAGCCACAGATTGAGTGGAATGATGAGAGTTATACTTGGAATCAGGAAAATCATGTAATGGTGAAGCTTCGTCTCTATCTACAGTGAGACTTAAAGACTTGCATTTAGCAACCCTCCTTACATTCCATACTCTACCATCCTGAGTGATGACACTGTTCTTATAGACCTTAACAATTTTGATAGGATGACTAAACTTGGAAGTACCTTTCACCAGGAAACCAGGTTTTTTTATCCTAACCCAGTCTCCTACAACAAAATCTGGAACTTTAACATTCATTTTGGAGTCAAACAATATTTTCATCTTGTCTTGCTTACTTTCCACCCGCTTAGCAACCTGATTCACATCAACACATTCGTCAACCTTAATAACTCTTTTGATCCACCATGGACAAATTTCCGAAATAGGTTCTCTGCCCTTCAAAAGTCTGAAAGGACTAACTCCAGTCACTGAATGGGGAGTGATGTGATACATCCATAACTTTTTTCTTACAACATCCTTCCAAGACTCATTGGACACACCAGCTAACTGAATACAATCCTTGAGTACACGGTTAAACCGTTCCACTTGGCCATTTTCTCTCGGTTCATATAAGGATGTAGTCATATGTTTGATATTACACATATGGAGAAAACTTTCCATCTCCTGTGATGTGAGTTGTACCCCATTATCCGTTACAAGAACCTCAGGGGACCCCTCACGTGCAAAAACCTCTTTGCAAAAAGTGATGATGACTTGAGTAGAGGTATTAGCAACAAACTTGACCTCCGGCCACTTGGAGTGGTAGTCCACCATGACAAGAGCAAAACTGGCATTTGAAGGCAAGTGTTTAAAGGGACCTGAAATGTCAAAAGCCACTTTTTGCCAAGGGCACTCAGGCCAAGAAACTGGTTTAAGAGGGGCGGAAGAAACTTGAAGCATTTTATCGCTGCTAATGCATTCAGGGCATTCCCTGACAGACCTATCTACCATTTTGTCAAGTCCAGGCCACCAAAAGTTGGCCCTGATAAGCCGTTTCATAGAGGACATGCCTAAGTGTCCTTGGTGAGCAAGTAGTAAAATCTTGTTCTGCAAAGAAGCAGGAGGGATAATCTTTCCTCCTTTGAAAAGCAAACCAAGGGGTGGTGTTTCAAGGTTTAGGGCAGTGCAGTGGTGTTCGGGCAGTGTAGGGGGTCGTGCTGAGGGGTGGTGTTTCAAGGTTTAGGGCAGTGCAGTGGTGTTTGGGCAGTGTAGGGGGTCGTGCAGGGGGTGGTGTTTCAGGGTTTAGGGCAGTGCAGTGGTGTTCGGGCAGTGTAGGGGGTCGTGCTGGGGCTGGTGTTTCAGGGTTTTGGGCAGAGCAGTGGTGTTTGGGCAGTGTAGGGGGTCGTGCTGGGGGTGGGGTTTCAGGGTTTAGGGCAGTGCAGGGGTGTTCAGGCAGTGTAGGGGGTATTGCTGGGGGTGGTGTTTCAGGCTTTAGGGCAGTGGTGTTCGGGCAGTGTAGGGGGTCTTGCTGGGGGTGATGTTTCAGGGTTTAGGGCAGTGCAGTGGTGTTCGGGCAGTGTAGGGGGTCTTGCTGGGGGTAGTGTTTCAGGGTTTAGGGCAGTGCAGTGGTGTTCGTGCAGTGTAGGGGGTCGTGCTGGGGCTGGTGTTTCGGGGTTTAGGGCAGTGCAGTGGTGTTCGGGCAGTGTACGGGGTTGTGCTGGGGCTGGTGTTTCAGGGTTTAGGGCAGTGCCATGGTTTTCGGGCAGTGTAGGGGGTTGTGCTGGGGGTGGTGTTTCAGGGTTTAGGGCAGTGCAGTGGTGTTCGGGCAGTGTAGGGGGTCGTCCTGGGGCTGGTGTTTCAGGGTTTAGGGCAGTGCAGTGGTGTTCGGGCAGTGTAGGGGGTCGTGCTGGGTCTGGTGTTTCAGGGTTTTGGGCAGAGCAGTGGTGTTCGGGCAGTGTAGGGGGTCATGCTGGGGGTGGTGTTTCAGGGTTTAGGGCAGTGCAGTGGTGTTCAGGCAGTGTAGGGGTCTTGCTGGGGGTGGTGTTTCAGGGTTTAGGGCAGTGGTGTTCGGGCAGTGTAGGGGGTCTTGCTGGGGGTGATGTTTCAGGGTTTAGGGCAGTGCAGTGGTGTTCGGGCAGTGTAGGGGGTCTTGCTGGGGGTAGTGTTTCAGGGTTTAGGGCAGTGCAGTGGTGTTCGTGGCAGTGTAGGGGGTCGTGCTAGGGGTGGTGTTTCAGGGTTTAGGGCAGTGCAGTAGTGTTCGGGCAGTGTAGGGGGTCATGCAGGGGTGGTGTTTCAGGGTTTAGGGCAGTGCAGTGGTGTTTGGGCAGTGTAGGGGGTCGTTCTGGGGGTGGTGTTTCAGGGTTTAGGGCAGTGCAGTGGTGTTCGGGCAGTGTAGGGGGTCATGCAGGGGTGGTGTTTCAGGGTTTAGGGCAGTGCAGTGGTGTTCGAGCAGTGTAGGGGGTCGTGCTGGGGCTGGTGTTTCAGGGTATAGGGCAGTGCAGTGGTGTTCGGGCAGTGTAGGGGGTCTTAATGGCAGTGGTGTTTCAGGGTTTAGGGCAGAGGTGTTCGGGCAGTGTAGGAGGTCTTGCTGGGGGTGATGTTTCAGGGTTTAGGGCAGTGCAGTGGTGTTCGGGCAGTGTAGGGGGTCTTGCTGGGGGTAGTGTTTCAGGGTTTAGGGCAGTGCAGTGGTGTTCGGTGCAATGTAGGGGGTAGTGCTGGGGATGGTGTTTCAGGGTTTAGGGCAGCGCAGTAGTGTTCGGGCAGTGTAGGGGGTCGTGCAGGGGGTGGTGTTTCAGGGTTTAGGGCAGTGCAGTGGTGTTCGGGCCGTGTAGGGGGTTGTGCTGGGGGTGGTGTTTCACGGTTTAGGCAGTGCAGTGGTGTTCAGGCAGTGTAGGGGGTCGTGCTGAGGCTGGTGTTTCACGATTTAGGGCAGTGCAGTGGTGTTCGGGGAGTGTAGGGGGTCGTGCTGGGGCTGGTGTTTCAGGGTTTAGGGCAGTGCAGTGGTGTTCGGGCAGTGTAGGGGGTCATGCTAGGGCTGGTGTTTCAGGGTTTAGGGCAGTTTAGTGGTGCTCGGGCAGTGTAGGGGGTCGTGCTGGGGGTGGAGTTTCAGGGTTTAGGGTAGTGCAGTGGTGTTCGGGTAGTGTAGGGGGTCGTGCTGGGGCTGGTGTTTCAAGGTTAAGGGCAGTGCAGTGGTGTTCGGGCAGTGTAGGGGGCCGTGCTGGAGCTGGTGTTTCAGGGTTTTGGGCAGAGCAGTGGTGTTCGGGCAGTGTAGGGGGTCGTGCTGGGGCTGGTGTTTCAAGGTTTAGGGCAGTGCAGTGGTGTTCTGGCAGTGTAGGGGGTCGTGCTGGGGCTGGTGTTTCAGGGTTTTGGGCAGAGCAGTGGAGTTCGGGCAGTGTAGGGGGTCGTGCTGGGGGTGGTGTTTCAGGGTTTAGGGCAGTGCAGTGGTGTTCAGGCAGTGTAGGGGGTCTTGCTGGGGGTGGTGTTTCAGGGTTTAGAGGCAGTGGTGTTCGGGCAGTGTAGGGGGTCTTGCTGGGGGTAGTGTTTCAGGGTTTAGGGCAGTGCAGTGGTGTTCGTGCAGTGTAGGGGGTCGTGCTGGGGGTGGTGTTTCAGGGTTTAGGGCAGTGCAGTAGTGTTCGGGCAGTGTAGGGGGTCGTGCAGGGGGTGGTGTTTCAGGGTTTAGGGCAGTGCAGTGGTGTTTGGGCAGTGTAGGGGGTCGTGCTGGGGTGGTGTTTCAGAGTTTAGGGCAGTGCAGTGGTGTTCGGGCAGTGTAGGGGGTCGTGCAGGGGTGGTGTTTCAGGGTTTAGGGCAGTGCAGTGGTGTTCGGGCAGTGTAGGGGGTCATGCTGGGGCTGGTGTTTCAGGGTTTAGGGCAGTGCAGTGGTGTTCGGGCAGTGTAGGGGGTCTTGCTGGCAGTGGTGTTTCAGGGTTGAGGGCAGTGGTGTTCGGGCAGTGTAGGGGGTCTTGCTGGGGGTAATGTTTCAGGGTTTAGGGCAGTGCAGTGGTGTTCGGGCAGTGTAGGGGTCTTGCTGGGGGTAGTGTTTCAGGGTTTAGGGCAGTGCAGTGGTGTTCTTGCAGTGTAGGGGGTCGTGCTGGGGATGGTGTTTCAGGGTTTAGGGGCAGTGCAATAGTGTTCGGGCAGTGTAGGGGGTCGTGCAGGGGTGGTGTTTCAGGGTTTAGGGCAGTGCAGTGGTGTTCGGGCAGTGTAGGGGTTCGTGCTGGGGGTGGTGTTTCAGGGTTTAGGCAGTGCAGTGGTGTTCAGGCAGTGTAGGGGGTCATGCTGAGGCTGGTGTTTCACGGTTTAGGGCAGTGCAGTGGTGTTCGGGCAGTGTAGGCGGTCGTGCTGGGGCTGGTGTTTCAGAGTTTAGGGCGGTGCAGTGGTGTTCGGGCAGTGTAGTGGGTCGTTCTGGGGATGGTGTTTCAGGGTTTAGGGTAGTGTAGTGGTGTTCGGGCAGTGTAGGGGGTCGTGCTGGGGCTGGTGTTTCAAGGTTTAGGGCAGTGCAGTGGTGTTCGGGCAGTGTAGGGGGTCGTGCTGGGGCAGGTGTTTCAGGGTTTTGGGCAGAGCAGTGGTGTTCGGGCAGTGTAGGGGGTCGTGCTGGGGGTGGTGTTTCAGGGTTTAGGGCAGTGCAGTGGTGTTCGGGCAGTGTAGGGGGTCGTGCTGGGGGTGGTGTTTCAGGGTTTAGGGAGCAGTGGTGTTCGGGCAGTGTAGGGGATCTTGCTGGGGGTGATGTTTCAGGGTTTAGGGCAGTGCAGTGGTGTTCGGGCAGTGTAGGGGGTCTTGTTGGGGGTAGGGTTTCAGGGTTTAGGGCAGTGCATTGGTGTTCGGGCAGTGTAGGGGGTCGTGCTGGGGTGGTGTTTCAGGGTTTAGGGCAGTGCAGTGGTGTTCCGGCAGTGTAGGGGGTCATGCAGGGGGTGGTGTTTCAGGGTTTAGGGTAGTGCAGTGGTGTTTGGGCAGTGTAGGGGGTCGTGCTGGGGGTGGTGTTTCAGGGTTTAGGGCAGTGCAGTGGTGTTTGGGCAGTGTAGGGTGTCATGCTGAGGGGTGGTGTTTCAAGGTTTAGGGCAGTGCAGTGGTGTTTGGGCAGTGTAGGGGGTCGTGCAGGGGGTGCTGTTTCAAGGTTTAGGGCAGTGCAGTGGTGTTCGGGCAGTGTAGGGGGTCGTGCTGAGGGGTGGTGTTTCAAGGTTTAGGGCAGTGCAGTGGTGTTTGGGCAGTGTAGGGGGTCGTGCAGGGGGTGGTGTTTCAGGGTTTAGGGCAGTGCAGTGGTGTTCGGGCAGTGTAGGGGGTCTTGCTGGGGGTAGTGTTTCAGGGTTTAGGGCAGTGCAGTGGTGTTTGGGCAGTGTAGGGGGCCGTGCTGGAGCTGGTGTTTCAGGGTTTTGGGCAGAGCAGTGGTGTTCGGGCAATGTAGGGGGTCGTGCTGGGGATGGTGTTTCAGGGTTTAGGGCAGCGCAGTAGTGTTCGGGCAGTGTAGGGGGTCGTGCAGGGGGTGGTGTTTCAGGGTTTAGGGCAGTGCAGTGGTGTTCGGGCCGTGTAGGGGGTTGTGCTGGGGGTGGTGTTTCACGGTTTAGGCAGTGCAGTGGTGTTCAGGCAGTGTAGGGGGTCGTGCTGAGGCTGGTGTTTCACGATTTAGGGCAGTGCAGTGGTGTTCGGGCAGTGTAGGGGGTCGTGCTGGGGCTGGTTTTTCAGGGTTTAGGGCAGTGCAGTGGTGTTCGGGCAGTGTAGGGGTCGTGCTAGGGCTGGTGTTTCAGGGTTTAGGGCAGTGCAGTGGTGCTCGGGCAGTGTAGGGGGTCGTGCTGGGGGTGGAGTTTCAGGGTTTAGGGTAGTGCAGTGGTGTTCGGGTAGTGTAGGGGGTCGTGCTGGGGCTGGTGTTTCAAGGTTAAGGGCAGTGCAGTGGTGTTCGGGCAGTGTAGGGGCCGTGCTGGGGCTGGTGTTTCAGGGTTTTGGGCAGAGCAGTGGTGTTCGGGCAGTGTAGGGGGTCGTGCTGCGGCTGGTGTTTCAAGGTTTAGGGCAGTGCAGTGGTGTTCTGGCAGTGTAGGGGGTCTTGCTGGGGTTGGTGTTTCAGGGTTTTGGGCAGAGCAGTGGAGTTCGGGCAGTGTAGGGGTCGTGCTGGGGGTGGTGTTTCAGGGTTTAGGGCAGTGCAGTGGTGTTCAGGCAGTGTAGGGGGTCTTGCTGGGGGTGGTGTTTCAGGGTTTAGGGCAGTGGTGTTCGGGCAGTGTAGGGGTCTTGCTGGGGGTAGTGTTTCAGGGTTTAGGGCAGTGCAGTGGTGTTCGTGCAGTGTAGGGGTCGTGCTGGGGGTGGTGTTTCAGGGTTTAGGGCAGTGCAGTAGTGTTCGGGCAGTGTAGGGGGTCGTGCAGGGGGTGGTGTTTCAGGGTTTAGGGCAGAGCAGTGGTGTTTGGGCAGTGTAGGGGGTCGTGCTGGGGGTGGTGTTTCAGAGTTTAGGGCAGTGCAGTGGTGTTCGGGCAGTGTAGGGGGTCGTGCAGGGGGTGGTGTTTCAGGGTTTAGGGCAGTGCAGTGGTGTTTGGGCAGTGTAGGGGGTCGTGCTGGGGCTGGTGTTTCAGTGTTTAGGGCAGTGCAGTGGTGTTCGGGCAGTGTAGGGGGTCTTGCTGGCAGTGGTGTTTCAGGGTTGAGGGCAGTGGTGTTCGGGCAGTGTAGGGGGTCTTGCTGGGGGTAATGTTTCAGGGTTTAGGGCAGTGCAGTGGTGTTCGGGCAGTGTAGGGGGTCTTGCTGGGGTAGTGTTTCAGGGTTTAGGGCAGTGCAGTGGTGTTCGGGCAGTGTAGGCGGTCGTGCTGGGGCTGGTGTTTCAGAGTTTAGGGCAGTGCAGTGGTGTTCGGGCAGTGTAGGGGGTCGTGCTGGGGCTGGTGTTTCAGGGTTTAGGGCAGTGCAGTGGTGCTCGGGCAGTGTAGGGGGTGGTGCTGGGGATGGTGTTTCAGGGTTTAGGGTAGTGTAGTGGTGTTCGGGCAGTGTAGGGGGTCGTGCTGGGGCTGGTGTTTCAAGGTTTAGGGCAGTGCAGTGGTGTTCGGGCAGTGTAGGGGTCGTGCTGGGGCACGGTGTTTCAGGGTTTTGGGCAGAGCAGTGGTGTTCGGGCAGTGTAGGGGGTCGTGCTGGGGGTGGTGTTTCAGGGTTTAGGGCAGTGCAGTGGTGTTTGGGCAGTGTAGGGGTGTCATGCTGAGGGGTGGTGTTTCAAGGTTTAGGGCAGTGCAGTGGTGTTTGGGCAGTGTAGGGGGTCGTGCAGGGGGTGCTGTTTCAAGGTTTAGGGCAGTGCAGTGGTGTTTGGGCAGTGTAGGGGGTCGTGCTGAGGGGTGGTGTTTCAAGGTTTAGGGCAGTGCAGTGGTGTTTGGGCAGTGTAGGGGGTCGTGCAGGGGGTGGTGTTTCAGGGTTTAGGGCAGTGCAGTGGTATTCGGGCAATGTAGGGGTCTTGCTGGGGGTAGTGTTTCAGGGTTTAGGGCAGTGCAGTGGTGTTTGGGCAGTGTAGGGGTCGTGCTGGAGCTGGTGTTTCAGGGTTTTGGGCAGAGCAGTGGTGTTCGGGCAATGTAGGGGGTCGTGCTGGGGATGGTGTTTCAGGGTTTAGGGCAGCGCAGTAGTGTTCGGGCAGTGTAGGGGGTCGTGCAGGGGGTGGTGTTTCAGGGTTTAGGGCAGTGCAGTGGTGTTCGGGCCGTGTAGGGGGTTGTGCTGGGGGTGGTGTTTCACGGTTTAGGCAGTGCAGTGGTGTTCAGGCAGTGTAGGGGGTCGTGCTGAGGCTGGTGTTTCACGATTTAGGGCAGTGCAGTGGTGTTCGGGCAGTGTAGGGGTCGTGCTGGGGCTGGTGTTTCAGGGTTTAGGGCAGTGCAGTGGTGTTCGGGCAGTGTAGGGGTCGTGCTAGGGCTGGTGTTTCAGGGTTTAGGGCAGTGCAGTGGTGCTCGGGCAGTGTAGGGGGTCGTGCTGGGGGTGGAGTTTCAGGGTTTAGGGTAGTGCAGTGGTGTTCGGGTAGTGTAGGGGGTCGTGCTGGGGCTGGTGTTTCAAGGTTAAGGGCAGTGCAGTGGTGTTCGGGCAGTGTAGGGGGCCGTGCTGGAGCTGGTGTTTCAGGGTTTTGGGCAGAGCAGTGGTGTTCGGGCAGTGTAGGGGGTCGTGCTGCGGCTGGTGTTTCAAGGTTTAGGGCAGTGCAGTGGTGTTCTGGCAGTGTAGGGGGTCTTGCTGGGGTTGGTGTTTCAGGGTTTTGGGCAGAGCAGTGGAGTTCGGGCAGTGTAGGGGGTCGTGCTGGGGGTGGTGTTTCAGGGTTTAGGGCAGTGCAGTGGTGTTCAGGCAGTGTAGGGGGTCTTGCTGGGGGTGGTGTTTCAGGGTTTAGGGCAGTGGTGTTCGGGCAGTGTAGGGGGTCTTGCTGGGGGTAGTGTTTCAGGGTTTAGGGCAGTGCAGTGGTGTTCGTGCAGTATAGGGGGTCGTGCTGGGGGTGGTGTTTCAGGGTTTAGGGCAGTGCAGTAGTGTTCGGGCAGTGTAGGGGGTCGTGCAGGGGGTGGTGTTTCAGGGTTTAGGGCAGAGCAGTGGTGTTTGGGCAGTGTAGGGGGTCGTGCTGGGGGTGGTGTTTCAGAGTTTAGGGCAGTGCAGTGGTGTTCGGGCAGTGTAGGGGGTCGTGCAGGGGGTGGTGTTTCAGGGTTTAGGGCAGTGCAGTGGTGTTTGGGCAGTGTAGGGGGTCGTGCTGGGGCTGGTGTTTCAGGGTTTAGGGCAGTGCAGTGGTGTTCGGGCAGTGTAGGGGTCTTGCTGGCAGTGGTGTTTCAGGGTTGAGGGCAGTGGTGTTCGGGCAGTGTAGGGGTCTTGCTGGGGGTAATGTTTCAGGGTTTAGGGCAGTGCAGTGGTGTTCGGGCAGTGTAGGGGGTCTTGCTGGGGTAGTGTTTCAGGGTTTAGGGCAGTGCAGTGGTGTTCGGGCAGTGTAGGCGGTCGTGCTGGGCTGGTGTTTCAGAGTTTAGGGCAGTGCAGTGGTGTTCGGGCAGTGTAGGGGGTCGTTCTGGGGCTGGTGTTTCAGGGTTTAGGGCAGTGCAGTGGTGCTCGGGCAGTGTAGGGGTGGTGCTGGGGATGGTGTTTCAGGGTTTAGGGTAGTGTAGTGGTGTTCGGGCAGTGTAGGGGTCGTGCTGGGGCTAGTGTTTCAAGGTTTAGGGCAGTGCAGTGGTGTTCGGGCAGTGTAGGGGGTCGTGCTGGGGCAGGTGTTTCAGGGTTTTGGGCAGAGCAGTGGTGTTCGGGCAGTGTAGGGGGTCGTGCTGGGGGTGGTGTTTCAGGGTTTAGGGCAGTGCAGTGGTGTTCGGGCAGTGTAGGGGTTGTGCTGGGGGTGGTGTTTCAGGGTTTAGGGCAGTGGTGTTCCGACAGTGTAGGGGATCTTGCTGGGGGTGATGTTTCAGGGTTTAGGGCAGTGCAGTGGTGTTCGGGCAGTGTAGGGGGTCTTGCTGGGGGTAGTGTTTCAGGGTTTAGGGCAGTGCATTGGTGTTCGGGCAGTGTAGGGGGTCGTGCTGGGGTGGTGTTTCAGGGTTTAGGGCAGTGCAGTGGTGTTCCGGCAGTGTAGGGGGTCATGCAGGGGGTGGTGTTTCAGGGTTTAGGGTAGTGCAGTGGTGTTTGGGCAGTGTAGGGGGTCGTGCTGGGGGTGGTGTTTCAGGGTTTAGGGCAGTGCAGTGGTGTTTGGGCAGTGTAGGGTGTCGTGCTGAGGCTGGTGTTTCAAGGTTTAGGGCAGTGCAGTGGTGTTCGGGCAGTGTAGGGGGTCGTGCTGAGGGGTGGTGTTTCAAGGTTTAGGGCAGTGCAGTGGTGTTTGGGCAGTGTAGGGGGTCGTGCAGGGGGTGGTGTTTCAGGGTTTAGGGCAGTGCAGTGGTGTTCGGCCAGTGTAGGTGGTCTTGCTGGGGGTGGTGTTTCAGGGTTTAGGGAGTGCAGTGGTGTTCGGGCAGTGTAGGGGGTCTTGCTGGGGGTGGTGTTTCAGGGTTTAGGGCAGTGCAGTGGTGTTCGGGCAGTGTAGGGGGTCTTGCTGGGGCTGGTGTTTCAGGATTTAGGGCAGTGCAGTGGTGTTCGGGCAGTGTAGGGGGTCGTGCTGGGGCTGGTGTTTGAGGGTTTAGGGCAGTGCAGTGGTGTTCGGGCAGTGTAGGGGGTCGTGCTGGGGCTGGTGTTTCAGGGTTTAGGGCAGTGCAAGTGGTGTTCGGGCAGTGTAGGTGGTCGTGCTGGGGCTGGTGTTTCAGGGTTTAGGGCAGTGCAGTGGTGTTCTGGCAGTGTAGGGGGTTGTGCTGGGGCTGGTGTTTCAGGGTTTAGGGCAGTGCAGTGGTGTTCGGGCAGTGTAGGGAGTCGTGCTGGGGGTGGTGTTTCAGGGTTTAGGCAGTGCAGTGGTGTTCAGGCAGTGTAGGGGGTCATGCTGAGGCTGGTGTTTCACGGTTTAGGGCATTGCAGTGGTGTTCGGGCAGTGTAGGCGGTCGTGCTGGGGCTGGTGTTTCAGAGTTTAGGGCAGTGCAGTGGTGTTCGGGCAGTGTAGGGGGTCGTTCTGGGGCTGGTGTTTCAGGGTTTAGGGCAGTGCAGTGGTGCTCGGGCAGTGTAGGGGGTGGTGCTGGGGATGGTGTTTCAGGGTTTAGGGTAGTGTAGTGGTGTTCGGGCAGTGTAGGGGGTCGTGCTGGGGCTGGTGTTTCAAGGTTTAGGGCAGTGCAGTGGTGTTCGGGCAGTGTAGGGGGTCGTGCTGGGGCAGGTGTTTCAGGGTTTTGGGCAGAGCAGTGGTGTTCGGGCAGTGTAGGGGGTCGTGCTGGGGGTGGTGTTTCAGGGTTTAGATCGGTGCAGTGGTGTTCGGGCAGTGTAGGGGTTGTGCTGGGGTGGTGTTTCAGGGTTTAGGGCAGTGGTGTTCGGGCAGTGTAGGGGATCTTGCTGGGGGTGATGTTTCAGGGTTTAGGGCAGTGCAGTGGTGTTCGGGCAGTGTAGGGGGTCTTGCTGGGGGTAGTGTTTCAGGATTTAGGGCAGTGCAGTGGTGTTCGGGCAGTGTAGGGGGTCGTGCTGGGGCTGGTGTTTGAGGGTTTAGGGCAGTGCAGTGGTGTTCGGGCAGTGTAGGGGGTCGTGCTGGGGCTGGTGTTTCAGGGTTTAGGGCAGTGAAGTGGTTTTCGGGCAGTGTAGGTGGTCGTGCTGGGGCTGGTGTTTCAGGGTTTAGGGCAGTGCAGTGGTGTTCAGGCAGTGTATGGGGTTGTGCTGGGGCTGGTGTTTCAGGGTTTAGGGCAGTGCAGTGGTGTTCGGGCAGTGTAGGGAGTCGTGCTGGGGGTGGTGTTTCAGGGTTTAGGCAGTGCAGTGGTGTTCAGGCAGTGTAGGGGGTCATGCTGAGGCTGGTGTTTCACTGTTTAGGGCAGTGCAGTGGTGTTCGGGCAGTGTAGGCGGTCGTGCTGGGGCTGGTGTTTCAGGGTTTAGGGCAGTGCAGTGGTGTTCGGGCAGTGTAGGGGGTCATGCTGGGGCTGGTGTTTCAGGGTTTTGGGCAGAGCAGTGGTGTTCGGGCAGTGTAGGGGGGTCATGCTGGGGGTGGTGTTTCAGGGTTTAGGGCAGTGCAGTGGTGTTCAGGCACTGTAGGGGGTCTTGCTGGGGGTGGTGTTTCAGGGTTTAGGGCAGTGCAGTGGTGTTCGGGCAGTGTAGGGGGTCTTGCTGGGGGTGATGTTTCAGGGTTTAGGGCAGTGCAGTGGTGTTCGGGCAGTGTAGGGGGTCTTGCTGGGGGTAGTGTTTCAGGGTTTAGGGCAGTGCAGTGGTGTTCGTGCAGTGTAGGGGGTCGTGCTGGGGGTGGTGTTTCAGGGTTTAGGGCAGTGCAGTAGTGTTCAGGCAGTGTAGGGGGTCATGCAGGGGGTGGTGTTTCAGGGTTTAGGGCAGTGCAGTAGTGTTCAGGCAGTGTAGGGGGTCATGCAGGGGGTGGTGTTTCAGGGTTTAGGGCAGTGCAGTGGTGGTCGGGCAGTGTAGGGGGTCGTTCTGGGGGTGGTGTTTCAGGGTTTAGGGCAGCGCAGTGGTGTTCGGGCAGTGTAGGGGGTCATGCAGGGGGTGGTGTTTCAGGGTTTAGGGCAGTGCAGTGGTGTTCGGGCAGTGTAGGGGGTCGTGCTGGGGCTGGTGTTTCAGGGTTTAGGGCAGTGCAGTGGTGTTCGGGCAGTGTAGGGGGTCTTGCTGGCAGTGGTGTTTCAGTGTTTAGGGCAGTGGTTTTCGGGCAGTGTAGGAGGTCTTGCTGGGGGTGATGTTTCAGGGTTTAGGGCAGTGCAGTGGTGTTCGGGCAGTGTAGGGGGTCTTGCTGGGGGTAGTTTTTCAGGGTTTAGGGCAGTGCAGTGGTGTTCGTGCAGTGTAGGGGGTCGTGCTGGGGATGGTGTTTCAGGGTTTAGGGCAGCGCAGTAGTGTTCGGGCAGTGTAGGGGGTCGTGCAGGGGGTGGTGTTTCAGGGTTTAGGGCAGTGCAGTGGTGTTCGGGCCGTGTAGGGAGTCATGCTGGGGGTGGTGTTTCACGGTTTAGGCAGTGCAGTGGTGTTCAGGCAGTGTAGGGGGTAGTGCTGAGGCTGGTGTTTCACGATTTAGGGCAGTGCAGTGGTGTTCGGGCAGTGTAGGGGGTCGTGCTGGGGCTGGTGTTTCAGGGTTTAGGGCAGTGCAGTGGTGTTCGGGCAGTGTAGGGGGTCGTGCTAGGGCTGGTGTTTCAGGGTTTAGGGCAGTGCAGTGGTGCTCGGGCAGTGTAGGGGGTCGTGCTGGGGGTGGTGTTTCAGGGTTTAGGGTAGTGCAGTGGTGTTCGGGCAGTGTAGGGGGTCGTGCTGGGGCTGGTGTTTCAAGGTTAAGGGCAGTGCAGTGGTGTTCGGGCAGTGTAGGGGGCCGTGCTGGGGCTGGTGTTTCAGGGTTTTGGGCAGAGCAGTGGTGTTCGGGCAGTGTAGGGGGTCGTGCTGGGGCTGGTGTTTCAAGGTTTAGGGCAGTGCAGTGGTGTTCAGACAGTGTAGGGGGTCGTGCTGGGGCTGGTGTTTCAGGGTTTTGGGCAGAGCAGTGGTGTTCGGGCAGTGTAGGGGGTCGTGCTGGGGGTGGTGTTTCAGGGTTTAGGGCAGTGCAGTGGTGTTCAGGCAGTGTAGGGGGTCTTGCTGGGGGTGGTGTTTCAGGATTTAGGGCAGTGGTGTTCGGGCAGTGTAGGGGGTCTTGCTGGGGGTGATGTTTCAGGGTTTAGGGCAGTGCAGTGGTGTTCGGGCAGTGTAGGGGGTCTTGCTGGGGGTAGTGTTTCAGGGTTTAGGGCAGTGCAGTGGGGTTCGTGCAGGGTAGGGGGTCGTGCTGGGGGTGGTGTTTCAGGGTTTAGGGCAGTGCAGTAGTGTTCGGGCAGTGCAGGGGGTCGTGCAGGGGGTGGTGTTTCAGGGTTTAGGGCAGTGCAGTGGTGGTCGGGCAGTGTAGGGGGTCGTGCTGGGGGTGGTGTTTCAGGGTTTAGGGCAGTGCAGTGGTGTTCGGGCAGTGTAGGGGGTCGTGCAGGGGGTGGTGTTTCAGGGTTTAGGGCAGTGCAGTGATGTTCGGGCAGTGTAGGGGGTCGTGCAGGGGTGGTGTTTCAGGGTTTTGGGCAGAGCAGTGGTGTTCGGGCAGTGTAGGGGGTCGTGCTGGGGGTGGTGTTTCAGGGTTTAGGGCAGTGCAGTGGTGTTTGGGAAGTGTAGGGGGTCTTGCTGGCAGTGGTGTTTCAGGGTTTAGGGCAGTGGTGTTCGGGCAGTGTAGGGGGTCTTGCTGGGGGTGATGTTTCAGGGTTTAGGGCAGTGCAGTGGTGTTCGGGCAGTGTAGGGGGTCTTGCTGGGGGTAGTGTTTCAGGGTTTAGGGCAGTGCAGTGGTGTTCGTGCAGTGTAGGGGGTCGTGCTGGGGATGGTGTTTCAGGGTTTAGGGCAGTGCAGTAGTGTTCGGGCAGTGTAGGGGGTTGTGCAGGGGGTGGTGTTTCAGGGTTTAGGGCAGTGCAGTGGTGTTCGGGCAGTGTAGCGGGTCGTGCTCGGGTTGGTGTTTCAGGGTTTAGGCAGTGCAGTGGTGTTCAGGCAGTGTAGGGGTCATGCTGAGGCTGGTGTTTCACGGTTTAGGGCAGTGCAGTGGTGTTTGGGCAGTGTAGGGGGTCGTGCTGCGGCTGGTGTTTCAAGGTTTAGGGCAGTGAAGTGGTGTTCGGGCAGTGTAGGGGGTCGTGCTGGGGCAGGTGTTTCAGGGTTTTGGGCAGAGCAGTGGTGTTCAGGCAGTGTAGGGTGTAGGAAGGTGGAATCTGACTATATGGTTGCCCCCACTTTTTTTATGGTGTTTTGCTGGTTTATGACTTAGTTGGACTGGGACCCTGCTATTCAGGGCCCCAGTCTATCTGCTCTCTCTAAACGACATGGAGTGCACTCTAGGTGCACTAGTGATTGGATACTGTGGTGCCTTATGAGTCCCTAGTATATGGTACCTTAGGTGCCAAGGGCATAGGTACTTCACAGGCCTACCAGGGGCTGCAGCATGTGTTATGCCACCCCTGGGAAGCAGTCTAAATCTGACACCACAGGCCTGCTACTGCAGCCTGGGTGAGGTGGTGCTAGCACCCCTCACTGAGATATAGGTTTCCTATATCTCTCCTGCACACACATATAAACCTATCAGTCACCCCTAAGGCAGGCCCTATCAATCCTGAGGGCAGGGTGCTTGGCTTCTATGTGAGGGGGTGCCTCTGCATGAGCAGGGCCCCTCTGCAGTTCTCAGAGTCCATTCTCTGGTGCTGTTTGTGGATGCGGTTAAACCATATACTATTTAAGTGCATTATATCCTCGCGGTAAATGCTAACTTTGGAATGGCTGCATCAAAACATGTCGTGTTTGGTGTCAAACATCTTGGAATACTACCCCCCGCCAATCTTGGCGGCGGGGGTAGCATTCCACCCTTCTAGAGGGATAAGACATGTACCTGCTGTGGAAACGCGGTAGAATCCTAAAGAGCCCTGGCATCACAAAATGGATGCCACCAGTCACAGACACTGGGCTGCCCTCCTGCTGATGACCGAAACTCGCAGTGGAGGAAGCCCAACAATAGGCATCCTGTCACAGGGAGGTGTAACCACCTCCCAGACAGGGTTTAGTGTATTGGGGCTGGGTGGGTGCACTCTTAGAGTGCTTTGAAGTCCTGCACTGGGGGAGCAGAAGGCTCCTCTGTGCATATGCCAGTTCAAACCAGCTCAGGGGCTACCTGCCCCTGCTCTGGCACGAAACTGGACAAAGGGAAGTGGGTGTAGCCACCCCCTCCCTTGACCCTCCCATAGGTGGGGTCATAGAGCTAGTCCATCCCCTCTTTTTAGTATAAGAGGGGGAACCTTGCCATTGCAAAGCAGATAACCCCTGGACGACGCTCTACAGAAGAATCCTGGCCCTTCGACGTTCCACTACCTTTGGAAGACAGAAGAATCTCCCTTGGAGTCAAGGAGTGACTCCCCTGCTTGGCAGGCACCAAAAACGACAACGACGGTCGCAAACTACGCCGCTCCCGCCGGAGTCCGAAGTCCCTGCAGCCCAAGAAGTGGATTTCCTGACCTCTCCCAGGCCATCGTGAGTCCCCAGCGAAGCTGAGGCAAGTGGACCCCACGAGTAACGAGGAACCGCGACCCCTGGGTGCCGTGCACTATTGTCGAGTGCAACCCCTTCACAACGTTCTACGAACTTGTGCTTTGGACCACGTGTGGTCCCGACCTCCAGCAGGAATCCCTCCGAAGATCAGAGGCCTACACCGTCCCGAGTGACCGTGGGCCCCTGTTGAGTGATTCCGCCCGAGGTGTCTTCGCGATCCCTTGCCCGCCGGCTTGTGGGTCCCCAGAAGACTTCTTAAAGAAACCAAAGGGCTCCCTGGTTGCTCCAGGCCTGCCCTGACTTACCCTCGCTGGGTGAGTCCCTCAGACCTTGCTGGTCTGCGCCATCGACTTTTCTTCATCTCCCCGAGACTTGCGGCTGCCAAGGCTTGTTGGCTCCGATCGAGTTGCCGACACCGCAGTCAGCTGCAGACGTCGAGGGACACACCGAATCCAGCTCCTGGTCGTCGTCGACGCCTCCTGGACCACGTGGCTGAAGAGTCAAGGCACCTGCAACCGACCTGAAGCGACCGACGACGGTGGGCATCCATCTTCCTTGCCCCGGGTCACTGCCAAGTGACTTTGAACACTGTCCCCTCTGCTTTCAGGTCATCCTTCTTCAGAATCCAGGCTTGGATTCCACCGGACACTTCTTCAGCTCCCGCAAGCAGCAAGTCTTCTTTGTTCGCCATTGAAAACGACGCCGCGACCCGACACCAAAGGACACCTGTGCACCCGGCTTCCCTGGGTGAGGTAACTCCAGCACTACGGTGCTCCTGTGGGTGTGGGCCCTAGAACTACTTACCCTGTAAGTGACTTGCTTGTAGGTTCTCCCGAAGTATCCTAAAACTCTTTATTTCCAACCGCGACTTGCCCCATTGAAGTTAACGGCGATTCGCGCCTGTGTATCCACACTGCACGCGTCCCCCGTGGGTCCTTTACTTACCTGCCTTGGGTGGTTTTGTGAGGCCCCAGCACTTCTGAAGGCCCTAGGCCTTGTCTCCCTGCAAGTCGTTGTTTCTAAGTCTCTTACTTAGTATATGGTCTGGTACGCCCCTAGGGCCCCAGCCATATTTTGTGCTTAACTTATTGTGAAACGTTGATTTGTGCATATGTTTGTCTTCTAATCTCATAAAGAGATTAGTAGAGAGTTATTTAGAAATAAATACATATATATTTGATATATATACCTGTGTGGTGTCTTTTCATTTGGTGATTCAAGAGATTATATGGTAAAACAAGCTGCTTTACATTCCTCCGAGACTTAGCCTGAAGGCTGCTCTCCACAGCTACCACTAGGATAGCTTTCTTTAAAAGGTTGTCTTAAACCTATCTACCATAAGAGTCGATTTGCCCTGGTGCAAGGTGTCCACTTTAATTAGTGAACAGCATATACCAGGCCAACTTCTCACATTGGTGGGCAGCGTGTGGGATTCCAGCTTGCCATTGTTTTACCAGAAAATCTCTATTTGAATTACTAACTGAAAACCATTATAGGTACTCAAGGTACATATAAAGTCAAGCTTAGTATCAATAAGTTCTACTGAACTTAGAGCTGTGTTCCAAGGGATAGCACACCCTTTCCACAGCTCAAGCTAGGATCAGTAGGCCACAAACTAGTGTAGGTAGTACAACACTGCACAACACTAGAATGTCCTTAAGGGGTGGACCCAGTGGATCCACTCAGCCTCAGTATAAGGACATGGCTTTCTCTGACTTGAGAGCCATGTGTGTTGACAGACACCTGAGGACAGGACAGAGTCCCTCAACACTACACCTGATAGATCTGCTGACAGCAGATGACCTTAGATTGGCTCTAGGAGCTAAAGGGTTTGAATCAGTGGGTGGGTCAGTCATAGTATCTGGGTCAGATGATGAAAATCAGAATGACCAAGACTCTGTGGTTGAAGGGCCAGGCTTCAAGGAGCCTGAACAGGACAGAGGAGTTCTCCCTAAGAGAACTGGCAGAGTGGATGAGAGGCACAGATCCCCTTCCAGGGAATCTGAGCACTCTTATCACTCTGGCAGAGAATTTGTCCAAGAGAGGAGCTCATACTTTAACTTAAGAGAGACCTCCTCTGAGAGAAGGTGCAAACTGCTCCAGTATGAGGAAGCCAAAGTGGCCCTCAGAACCAAGCAGTTGGCACTGGATAGAGAAGCCCTGGAGATCCAGAGAGCTTCCAGAAGGGAGGGTTTAGAACCCCTGGTGGCAGCAACAGTGTCCCTAGAGGCAGAGAATATGTCCCTGACCATAGGAACCTGAGCAAGGTTGTTCCTCCCTACCAGAGTGGGGATGATATCCACAAGTGGATAACTGCTATGGAGAGGGCCTGTAGAGTACAGCAGGTCCCCCAAAAGCAGTGGGCAGCAATCTTGTGGCTCTCCTTTTCAGATAAAGGAAGAGACAAGCTCCTCACTGTTAGAGAGGAGGATGCTGATGATTATGAGGTCCTGAAGAGTGCACTGATAGATGGGTTTGGCTTAACCACTGAGCAGTACAGGTTAAAGTTCAGAGATACCCAGAAGGCACAGACTCAGGACTGGACTGACTTTGTAGATTGTGCATCCAAGGCTCTGGAGGGTTGGCTGGTTGGCAGTAGGGTTACTGATTTCAAAGGATTTTATAATCTAATGATGAGAGAACAGATCCTTAATAATTGTCAAAACCAGCTTTTACACCAGTACCTGGTGGACTCTGATCTGACCTCTCCCCAAGAATTGGGAAAGAAGGCAGACAAATGGGTCAGAACCAGAGTAAGGCCTAAGAATCAGGGTGGTGACCACAAGAAAGATTCTACCAAGTCCCAAGAGAAAGGTGGGGATAAATCCAAGGATAAGTCCACTACAGGGCCCCAAAATTCCTCTTCTGGGGGTGGGTCCCAAACTCCTTCCTCTCCTGAAAAGAAACCCTATTGCCATGTCTGTAAAAAGCCTGGGCACTGGAAATCTGATCCCAGTTGTCCCAGGAATGGCAATAAAGAAAATGTTCCTCCAACAACTACTACCACCCCTCCTGGTACTACCAGTAGTAATCCTCCAGTTGGGAGTAGTGCACCCAAAAAGTTAGGTGCTTTTGCAAGAGGAACAGAGGTGGGCCCTAGTTTAGACAGGACCCCCTCAACAGACTCCTCAGATTCTGATGGTGGTGTAGGATATGCCACCTTTACCATGGGTCCCATAGCATTGGGCAGGTACAGACTGGAGCCAATAATTAATGGTCAGAAAGCTGTGGCATTTAGGGACACAGGGGCTAGTGTCACCATGGTGGCAGGGAAACTAGTCCCCCCTCACCAGCTTTTACCTGAGTTTAAATACCAGGTGACCAACATTGATGGTGTCAGAACAGATCACCCCATGGCCATAGTCAATCTCAGCTGGGAGGGGGTCACAGGCCCAAAGAGAGTGGCAGTGTCCCCAACCTTACCTGTAGATTGCCTGATGGGCAATGATCTGGAAATTTCAGCCTGGGCTGAAATTGAACACCAAACCCATCTGAAGATGTTGGGTGTCCCTGTAAAGGTTAGTGGGGCTGTGATGGCCACAGCCCCAGCCCAAGATTTTGGAGAGATGGAGCCTAGAAGAATGGCCCACTCTCCCCCAGAAGAGAGCACAAGGGTTGAAGAAAAGTCTTCTTCCCTCCAGACAGTAGGTAAGGGTCAGCCTCCTCAGGGAACTGACCCTACCCCTAGTGAAGGAACTGCCACAGAGGTAGTCAGGCCTGGCCTGGCCACCCCCCTGATGGCAGAGGACCCTTACAAGGTGGTACCCAGTCTGGAGCAGGTAACCTGCACCTCTCTACCCTGCCTCCGTCAGCCCAGGGCTGCAGAGGTCAGGGAGGTCAGTGGACCCCCCAGGGCCCCCTGTCCAGAGGAACCCCCCCATCAGCAGATTAGGGGCACCCAGGCTAGTAGCCCTAGCCAGGTAGAAATTCCTCAACCCACTGAGGGATCCCCCATACCTTTATGTAGGGACCTCCCCCAGAAGGACTCTGTTAGGCAAGGGCAAACCTGGGACCAAAAGGTTCCAAACATGCCATGTCCCTCCAGTGTTCCACCCAAAGGGACCCAACCCCGGCTGTAGGCAGTCAAAGGTTGACCCTTAGAGCAGAGTACCACTCAGTCATGGAAAGACAGGCATACATGGTGACCAGTGAGCTGAGAAAGCTGAGGCCAACATTCCTAGGGCCACACTTCCCTACTCAGACACCTCACCAGCCTGGTACTTTACCAAAGCACACCACAGGTAGTGATTCCCCATGGTGGAGACCCTCTCATACCCTTAGGGTGAGGGATTGCTTAGTGGACCATAAGACAGGGGGCAACCATGCTAGTGCAGGTGCTTCCTTATATGGCCACTTAGTCAATAAAGGCTCAACTGGCCAAGGTTAGCCTTATCTCCTTTCGTTTGGGGGGTTATGTAGGAAGGTGGAATCTGACTATATGGTTGCCCCCACTTTTTTTATGGTGTTTTGCTGGTTTATGACTTAGTTGGACTGGGACCCTGCTATTCAGGGCCCCAGTCTATCTGCTCTCTCTAAACGACATGGAGTGCACTCTAGGTGCACTAGTGATTGGATACTGTGGTGCCTTATGAGTCCCTAGTATATGGTACCTTAGGTGCCAAGGGCATAGGTACTTCACAGGCCTACCAGGGGCTGCAGCATGTGTTATGCCACCCCTGGGAAGCAGTCTAAATCTGACACCACAGGCCTGCTACTGCAGCCTGGGTGAGGTGGTGCTAGCACCCCTCACTGAGATATAGGTTTCCTATATCTCTCCTGCACACACATATAAACCTATCAGTCACCCCTAAGGCAGGCCCTATCAATCCTGAGGGCAGGGTGCTTGGCTTCTATGTGAGGGGGTGCCTCTGCATGAGCAGGGCCCCTCTGCAGTTCTCAGAGTCCATTCTCTGGTGCTGTTTGTGGATGCGGTTAAACCATATACTATTTAAGTGCATTATATCCTCGCGGTAAATGCTAACTTTGGAATGGCTGCATCAAAACATGTCGTGTTTGGTGTCAAACATCTTGGAATACTACCCCCCGCCAATCTTGGCGGCGGGGGTAGCATTCCACCCTTCTAGAGGGATAAGACATGTACCTGCTGTGGAAACGCGGTAGAATCCTAAAGAGCCCTGGCATCACAAAATGGATGCCACCAGTCACAGACACTGGGCTGCCCTCCTGCTGATGACCGAAACTCGCAGTGGAGGAAGCCCAACAATAGGCATCCTGTCACAGGGAGGTGTAACCACCTCCCAGACAGGGTTTAGTGTATTGGGGCTGGGTGGGTGCACTCTTAGAGTGCTTTGAAGTCCTGCACTGGGGGAGCAGAAGGCTCCTCTGTGCATATGCCAGTTCAAACCAGCTCAGGGGCTACCTGCCCCTGCTCTGGCACGAAACTGGACAAAGGGAAGTGGGTGTAGCCACCCCTCCCTTGACCCTCCCATAGGTGGGGTCATAGAGCTAGTCCATCCCCTCTTTTTAGTATAAGAGGGGGAACCTTGCCATTGCAAAGCAGATAACCCCTGGACGACGCTCTACAGAAGAATCCTGTCCCTTCGACGTTCCACTACCTTTGGAAGACAGAAGAATCTCCCTTGGAGTCAAGGAGTGACTCCCCTGCTTGGCAGGCACCAAAAACGACAACGACGGTCGCAAACTACGCCGCTCCCGCCGGAGTCCGAAGTCCCTGCAGCCCAAGAAGTGGATTTCCTGACCTCTCCCAGGCCATCGTGAGTCCCCAGCGAAGCTGAGGCAAGTGGACCCCACGAGTAACGAGGAACCGCGACCCCTGGGTGCCGTGCACTATTGTCGAGTGCAACCCCTTCACAACGTTCTACGAACTTGTGCTTTGGACCACGTGTGGTCCCGACCTCCAGCAGAAATCCCTCCGAAGATCAGAGGCCTACACCGTCCCGAGTGACCGTGGGCCCCTGTTGAGTGATTCCGCCCGAGGTGTCTTCGCGATCCCTTGCCCGCCGGCTTGTGGGTCCCCAGAAGACTTCTTAAAGAAACCAAAGGGCTCCCCTGGTTGCTCCAGGCCTGCCCTGACTTACCCTCGCTGGGTGAGTCCCTCAGACCTTGCTGGTCTGCGCCATCGACTTTTCTTCATCTCCCCGAGACTTGCGGCTGCCAAGGCTTGTTGGCTCCGATCGAGTTGCCGACACTGCAGTCAGCTGCAGACGTCGAGGGACACACCGAATCCAGCTCCTGGTCGTCGTCGACGCCTCCTGGACCACGTGGCTGAAGAGTCAAGGCACCTGCAACCGACCTGAAGCGACCGACGACGGTGGGCATCCTTCTTCCTTGCCCCGGGTCACTGCCAAGTGACTTTGAACACTGTCCCCTCTGCTTTCAGGTCATCCTTCTTCAGAATCCAGGCTTGGATTCCACCGGACACTTCTTCAGCTCCCGCAAGCAGCAAGTCTTCTTTGTTCGCCATTGAAAACGACGCCGCGACCCGACACCAAAGGACACCTGTGCACCCGGCTTCCCTGGGTGAGGTAACTCCAGCACTACGGTGCTCCTGTGGGTGTGGGCCCTAGAACTACTTACCCTGTAAGTGACTTGCTTGTAGGTTCTCCCGAAGTATCCTAAAACTCTTTATTTCCAACCGCGACTTGCCCCATTGAAGTTAACGGCGATTCGCGCCTGTGTATCCACACTGCACGCGTCCCCCGTGGGTCCTTTACTTACCTGCCTTGGGTGGTTTTGTGAGGCCCCAGCACTTCTGAAGGCCCTAGGCCTTGTCTCCCTGCAAGTCGTTGTTTCTAAGTCTCTTACTTAGTATATGGTCTGGTACGCCCCTAGGGCCCCAGCCATATTTTGTGCTTAACTTATTGTGAAACGTTGATTTGTGCATATGTTTGTCTTCTAATCTCATAAAGAGATTAGTAGAGAGTTATTTAGAAATAAATACATATATATTTGATATATATACCTGTGTGGTGTCTTTTCATTTGGTGATTCAAGAGATTATATGGTAAAACAAGCTGCTTTACATTCCTCCGAGACTTAGCCTGAAGGCTGCTCTCCACAGCTACCACTAGGATAGCTTTCTTTAAAAGGTTGTCTTAAACCTATCTACCATAAGAGTCGATTTGCCCTGGTGCAAGGTGTCCACTTTAATTAGTGAACAGCATATACCAGGCCAACTTCTCACATAGGGGGTCATGCTGGGGGTGCTGTTTCAGGGTTTAGGGCAGTGCAGTGGTGTTCGGGCAGTGTAGAGGTCGTGCTGGGGGTGGTGTTTCAGGGTTTAGGGCAGTGCAGTGGTGTTCGGGCAGTGTAGGGGGTCGTGCTGGGGCAGGTGTTTCAGGGTTTTGGGCAGAGCAGTGGTGTTCGGGCAGTGTAGGGGGTCATACTGGGGGTGCTGTTTCAGGGTTTAGGGCAGTGCAGTGGTGTTCGGGCAGTGTAGGGGTCGTGCTGGGGGTGGTGTTTCAGGGTTTAGGGCAGTGGTGTTCGGGCAGTGTAGGGGATCTTGCTGGGGGTGATGTTTCAGGGTTTAGGGCAGTGCAGTGGTGTTCGGGCAGTGTAGGGGGTCTTGCTGGGGGTAGTGTTTCAGGGTTTAGGGCAGTGCATTGGTGTTCGGGCAGTATAGGGGGTCGTGCTGGGAGTGGTGTTTCAGGGTTTAGGGCAGTGCAGTGGTGTTCGGGCAGTGTAGGGGGTCGTGAAGGGGTGGTGTTTCAGGGTTTAGGGCAGTGCAGTGGTGTTCGGGCAGTGTAGGGGTTGTGCTAGGGGTGGTGTTTCAGGGTTTAGGGCAGTGCAGTGGTGTTCGGGCAGTGTAGGGGGTCGTGCAGGGGCTGGTGTTTCAGGGTTTAGGGCAGTGCAGTGGTGTTCGGGCAGTGTAGGGGGTCGTGCTGGGGGTAGTGTTTTAGGGTTTAGGGTAGTGCAGTGGTGCTTGTGTAGTGTAGGGGGTCGTGCTGGGGGTAATGTTTTAGGGTTTAGGGTAGTGCAGTGGTGTTTGTGTAGTGTAGGGGGTCATGTTTTAGTTTAGTGCAGTGGTGTTTGGGTAGTGTAGGGGGTCGTGCTGGGGGTAGTGTTTTAGGATTTAGGTTAGTGCAGTGGTGTTTGGGTAGTGTAGGGGGTCGTGCTGGGGGTAGTGTTTTAGGGTTTAGGGTAGTGCAGTGGTGTTTGTGTAGTGTAGGGGGTCGTGCTGGGGGTAGTGTTTTAGGATTTAGGTTAGTGCAGTGGTGTTTGGGTAGTGTAGGGGGTCGTGCTGGGGGTAGTGTTTTAGGGTTTAGGGTAGTGCCCTGGTGTTTGTGTAGTGTAGGGGGTCATGCTGGGGGTAGTGTTTTAGGGTTTAGGATAGTGCAGTGGTGCTTGTGTAGTGTAGGGGGTCATGCTGGGGATAGTGTTTTAGGGTTTAGGGTAGTGCAGTGGTGTTTTTGTAGTGTAGGGGGTCGTGCTGGGGGTAGTGTTTTAGGGTTTAGGGTAGTGCAGTGGTGTTTGTGTAGTGTAGGGGGTCATGTTTTAGTTTAGTGCAGTGGTGTTTGGGCAGTGTAGGGGGTCGTGCAGGGGCTGGTGTTTCAGGGTTTAGGGCAGTGCAGTGGTGTTCGGGCAGTGTAGGGGGTCATGCTGGGGGTAGTGTTTTAGGGTTTAGGGTAGTGCAGTGGTGCTTGTGTAGTGTAGGGGGTCGTGCTGGGGGTAGTGTTTTAGGGTTTAGGGTAGTGCAGTGGTGTTTGAGTAGTGTAGGGGGTCATGTTTTAGTTTAGTGCAGTGGTGTTTGGGTAGTGTAGGGGGTCATGCTGGGGGTAGTGTTTTAGGGTTTAGGGTAGTGCAGTGGTGTTTGTGTAGTGTAGGGGTCGTGCTGGGGGTAGTGTTTTAGGGTTTAGGGTAGTGCAGTGGTGTTTGTGTAGTGTAGGGGTCATGTTTTAGGGTAGTGCAGTGGTGTTTGGGTAGTGTAGGGGTCGTGCTGGGGGTAGTGTTTTAGGATTTAGGTTAGTGCAGTGGTGTTTCGGTAGTGTAGGGGGTCGTGCTGGGGGTAGTGTTTTAGGGTTTAGGGTAGTGCAGTGGTGTTTGTGTAGTGTAGGGCGTCATGCTGGGGGTAGTGTTTTAGGGTTTAGGATAGTGCAGTGGTGCTTGTGTAGTGTTGGGGGTCGTGCTGGGGATAGTGTTTTAGGGTTTAGGGTAGTGCAGTGGTGTTTTTGTAGTGTAGGGGGGTCATGTTTTAAGATGCAACGCTCCAATACCTGACGAGTCTGCACTACATAAAACTGCAAAAAAACAAAAAATAAAAAGTGTTTTGTACACTTTTGTCATTGGGCTATATGTGGGCTACATCTGGGTAATATTTGTGCTACATTTGGGCTCTTTTTCACTGGTGGCCATCTTGGAAGACTTCTTTGTTATGAAGTTTCCTAATTTCCTCATTTACTGCAGTCTCCTCAGTAGGAAATGCTTTCAGTTTTTACTTTGATTCCATCAAGAAGGCATTCAGATGTGTCTCACATTTGCCATAAATTCAGAATGTTAGCACTCTAGTTGCTCATTTGATCACTGCAGTAAAGCTACTGCTCACCAGGGAGTTAACTGGAAGTCTGCTGCTGGTATTGAAAGTGATTGTTTCAGTCTGCATGTCAGAATTTTCTAATGAAATAGAAGAGGATTTGAGATCTCACTTAAAACATGCCCTAATTTTTCTTTCTGCAGCACTAACCATGATTTCTATTTCAAAAAGAACCCCCTCATTTTGTTCCTTTTTAAATTAAATGTTTTAAGTGTTATCGGTTTATTCCAATCAAAATGGCTTCAGGTGTGCCATACTTTTGTCATAAGTAAGGCTGTTAGCGCTCTAGTTGTTCTTTAGAACACTCTGGGAAGCTGCAGTAGAACACAAAGGCATCAACTGGCAGGCTGCTCCTGTTGAAATATAACAGGAAGATATTTGAGATCACACTTGAAACATGTCCTAATTTTTCTTTCTACAGCACTAACCATAATTTCTATGACAAAATGAACCCCATCATTTTGTTCCTTTTTAAATTAAATGTTTTAAGTGTTACCAGTTTATTCCAATCAAGATGGCTTCAGGTGTGCCATACTTTTGTCATAAGTAAGGCTGTTAGCACTCTAGTTGTTCTTTAGAACACTCTGGGAAGCTGCAGTAGAACACAAAGGCATCAACTGACAGGCTGCTCCTGTTGAAATATAACAGGAAGATATTTGAGATCTCACTTAAAACATGTCCTAATTTTTCTTTCTACAGCACTAACCATAATTTCTATGACAAAATGAACCCCTCATTTTGTTCCTTTTTAAATTAAATGTTTTAAGAGTTATCAGTTTATTCCAATCAAGATGGCTTCAGGTGTGCCATAATTTTGTCATAAGTAAGACTGTTAGCGCTCTAGTTGTTCTTTAGAACACTCTGGGAAGCTGCAGTAGAACACAAAGGCATCAACTGACAGGCTGCTCCTGTTGAAATATAACAGGAAGATATTTGAGATCACACTTGAAACATGTCATAATTTTTCTTTCTACAGCACTAACCATAATTTCTATGACAAAATGAACCCCATCATTTTGTTCCTTTTTAAATTAAATGTTTTAAGTGTTACCAGTTTATTCCAATCAAGATGGCTTCAGGTGTGCCATACTTTTGTCATAAGTAAGGCTGTTAGCACTCTAGTTGTTCTTTAGAACACTCTGGGAAGCTGCAGTAGAACACAAAGGCATCAACTGACAGGCTGCTCCTGTTGAAATATAACCGGAAGATATTTGAGATCACACTTGAAACATGTCCTAATTTTTCTTTCTACAGCACTAACCATAATTTATATGACGAAATGAACCCCATCATTTTGTTCCTTTTTACATTGAATGTTTTAAGTGTTACCAGTTTATTCCAATCAAGATGGCTTCAGGTGTGCCATATTTTTGTCATAAGTAAGGCTGTTAGCACTCTTGTTGTTCTTTAGAACACTCTGGGAAGCTGCAGTAGAACACAAAGGAATCAACTGACAGTCTCTGCCCTTGTTGGATGTACATGTTTTACTGAGAATGTCAGACTTCATTCTCACATGACTGAGAAAGATAATGTGAATTTACAGAAAATATGCTCTCATTTTAGCTTCTGGAGCACCTTCCAAAACTCTATGGGACAAGCATGTGAAAATAGTTTTCTCTCAAACATGATTCATGATATCCAAGCAGAAGGATTTTCACAGGGTAAAATCACCTTAGAACACACCAAAATTCCTGAAATTAGTATGGTACCATCAACAAATGAATTCTAATGTAACTAAAGTCTGTTATCACCCTTTATAGTTCTCCTTTTGGTAACCCTCAAAATCTTTGATTCACTACAATGCATTTCAATGGGGTACTATCATTTATATTGGTCCCAAGATGGCTGCCAGCAATTCCAGGATGAAGTGCTGACAGCCAATCAGATCTCACGATGACATGTGTGGTTAGGCTCCGCCCAGATATATATGTGATTTTACTTTTGATTTTCTCAGCAACTACTGAACGGATTTACACCATTTAACAAAAGGGTTCTTTCTGAACCAAGAACTACCTCTTTGCCAAATTTGGTGTAATTCCGTTCAGCAGTTCGGGCTGTAGCTGTGTCTAAAGTTTCCTATGGAAAATTGCATGGGGAAAACACGTTTTGGGACCCCCCTTTTTTCTCGGCCCCCACTTGCCGAATCACCCCGAAACTTTCAGAATAGGAGCGGACCGGAGAGGGCCATAAGTTTTGAAAATTTCGCGAAGATTCGTCAACCGGCGCCAACGTTATTTCAAATAGAATGTTGCGGATTTCCTATGGAAAATAGGTCCTAACTATAACTATCTACTGGCGACCGCCAGTAGATAATATATATATAAATATATATATATATTCACTGAAAAAACCATAGGTTTCAGACACGTTATAGTTACAAATTAGCATTTAAAAAACCTTTGAAATTCACTGAAAAACCATAGGTTTTAGGGACAGTTATAGTTACTTGGACATTGCACTCGTACAAAACCCGTGAAATTCCCCGTTATAGTTAGTTCAGCTAACTATAACTCGCGCCCCGCAATGCACTGCTGATGACGTCACATATTACATCACTCATGACATGGTCAGTGACATCACTGATGACATCACTGATGACATCTCAAATGACATCACTGATGACATCATCCAGTGACTGTGTGTTTCTGTAAAGTTTAAATATTTTTAAAATATATAGGAAAAGACGTATTGAAGAATGAGTGGGTGTCTAAGTGTCTGTATGGATGATTTAGTAGGTGCGTGACTGACTCTATAAGTGAGTGATTTAACGTATCTTACTGAATGCATGGGTTAGTGACTAAACTGGGTGTATGTCTGTATCCGTCTGTCTGTTGCTGTGTAAGTGGCTGCATGTGTTTGTGAATAGCTAAATGATTTTCTATATGAGTTATTGAATGCTTGTCTGAGTATCTGTATGGGTGCCTGAGTGTTTGTGTGGGAGGGGTGTGTGCAACTCTGTGCATAGATGTGTGAGTGGGTGATTCACTGGGTGGATGGTTTCAAGAGTGCATCTGTGATAGACTGTATGGGTGGGTAAGTGTGTGTAAGAGTGTGTTAGTGAGTGAATGTATGTCCCAGTGGTACATGTGTGAGTAACTACATATGTGAAAGGCAGTATATATGTGTGTTGGAGTATATAAATAGCTATAAGCAAGAGTGAGTGATTGTGATAGTGGCTGTATGGATGATTGTGTGCTTGTATCAGTGATTGTATAAGAGCGTAACAATGTGCTACTATTTGTATGAGTAAGTGAGCTGGTGTGTGTATAACTGTATAGGTGAGTAAATGGCAGTGTGTTTAATTATTTGCATGACTGACTAGGTGTGTGAGTATCTCTATGGATGAGTGGCGTTGTTTGAGTGTCTATATAGGAGTAAGAGTGCATATGATAGTCCTGTACTGAGTGACCGTAAGTATGAGTGACTGTACGGGTGAGTGAGTGGATGTGTGTGTGTAGACCTAAGAATCAGTGAGTGGGTATGTAGTTATTGGTGTTGGAGTGTCTATGGTTTTGCGAATGGCAGTCTGTAATTTAGAGTGGGTGTATCAAAGATTATATTAGGGTGTGAGGAGGTGCATCAGATTATCACGTGGATGATGTCATCAGTGATGTCATTTGAGATGTCATCAGTGATGTCACTGACCATGTCATGAGTGATGTAATATGTGACGTCATCAGCAGTGCATTGTGGGCGCGAGTTATAGTTAGCTGAACTAACTATAACGGGGGAATTTCACGGGTTTTGTACGAGTGCAATGTCCAAGTAACTATAACTGTCCCTAAAACCTATGGTTTTTTCAGTGAATTTCAAAGGTTTTTAAATGCTAATTTGTAACTATAACGTGTCTGAAACCTATGGTTTTTTCAGTGAATTTCAAAGGTTTTTTAAATGCTAATTTGTAACTATAACGTGTCTGAAACCTATGGTTTTTTCAGTGAATTTCAAAGGTTTTTTAAATGCTAATTTCTAACTATAACGTGCCTGAAACCTACGGTTTTTTCAGTGAATTTCAAAGGTTTTGTAAATGACAATTTTTAAATGTATTAATTGTTATATTAATTTTTTTCATACTGATTTACTACATTTTTAGAAACAATTTTTTTTTACATATTTTATTTGTCAAATTACATTGTAATTACATTATACATTACATTACAAAAAATACTTTCTCAGAATGAATTACTTTAGTTTAAATACTTTGCAGATAGGCAATAGACTTTTAAGTACAGTAGTTACAGTTGTTGCAATGGGCAACACATTTTCAAACACAATGCAACATTCAGCTCAATGTGAATTTCTAGTTAAATGCAATTAGTTACTTTATGGATTACTTTTGTAACCACAGGACTGGATCCTAGATTCAGTCCTGGTACATCTCCTGTAAACAGTTGAGTAAAAGCGTTTTGGTTACAGTCGTGATTTTTAAGGAATATTATTGTATTTTAAAAGTTGACACTTTGAAACTTTTTCTCATAGAATCACCAATGTTATCCTATGGAAGGAAATTCACTTAGCAGGTAAAAACTGTTATCGTTACTTTTTCTTACTCAGTGTTGGATCCTGGATCCAGCACTGGTGCATCTCCTGTAAACAGTTGAAAGAATGCGTTTAAGTCATACAGGCGATTTTTAAGGAATATTTGTAGTTTGTGAAAATCAACACTTTGAAACTTTTTGCTGAAAACCAGTCAATGTTAGCCTATGAAGGAAATTCAAGTTACCGGTAAGTACGGTTAAAATTACTTTTGAGGATCAGTACTGGGCTGAAACATGCAGCACTGAGGTCTCTCCTGATAACAGGTGAGTAAATCGGAATTCGTATTTCGGCTGATTTTAGAGGAATATTTTAAAGTTCCAAAACTCCACACTTAGAAGAATTTCCAAGTGAAACCAGTCAATGTTAGCCTATGGAAGGAAATTCAAGTTACTGGTAAGTACGGTTAAAATTACTTTTCAGGACCAGTACTGGGCTGAAAGATGCAGCACTGAGGTCTCTCCTGATAACAGGTGAGTAAATCAGAATTCGGATTTCGGCTGATTTTAGAGGAATATTTGTATGTTTCAAAAATCAACACTTAGAAGAATTTCCAAGTGAAACCAGTCAATGTTAGCCTATGAAGGAAATTCAAGTTACCGGTAAGTACGGTTAAAATTACTTTTCAGGATCAGTACTGGGCTGAAAGATGCAGCACTGAGGTCTCTCCTGATAACAGGTGAGTAAATCGGAATTCGTATTTCGGCTGATTTTAGAGGAATATTTTAAAGTTCCAAAACTCCACACTTAGAAGAATTTCCAAGTGAAACCAGTCAATGTTAGCCTATGAAGGAAATTCAAGTTACCGGTAAGTACGGTTAAAATTACTTTTCAGGATCAGTACTGGGCTGAAAGATGCAGCACTGAGGTCTCTCCTGATAACAGGTGAGTAAATCGGAATTCGTATTTCGGCTGATTTTAGAGGAATATTTTAAAGTTCCAAAACTCCACACTTAGAAGAATTTCCAAGTGAAACCAGTCAATGTTAGCCTATGAAGGAAATTCAAGTTACCGGTAAGTACAGTTAAAATTACTTTTCAGGATCAGTACTGGGCTGAAAGATGCAGCACTGAGGTCTCTCCTGATAACAGGTGAGTAAATCGGAATTCGTATTTCGGCTGATTTTAGAGGAATATTTTAAAGTTCCAAAACTCCACACTTAGAAGAATTTCCAAGTGAAACCAGTCAATGTTAGCCTATGAAGGAAATTCAAATTACCGGTAAGTACGGTTAAAATTACTTTTGAGGATCAGTACTGGGCTGAAAGATGCAGCACTGAGGTCTCTCTTGATAACAGGTGAGTAAATCGGAATTCGTATTTCGGCTGATTTTAGAGGAATATTTTAAAGTTCCAAAACTCCACACTTAGAAGAATTTCCAAGTGAAACCAGTCAATGTTAGCCTATGAAGGAAATTCAAGTTACCGGTAAGTACGGTTAAAATTACTTTTCAGGACCAGTACTGGGCTGAAAGATGCAGCACTGAGGTCTCTCCTTATAACAGGTGAGTAAATCGGAATTCCTATTTCGGCTGATTTTAGAGGAATATTTGCACAATGGTGAAGGGAGGGGCGGGGCCTGAGGTGACATCTTTGCAAACGCGCCCCGTGGCGCGTTTTAAGTTGGGGGATTAAGTTCCCTTGAATCCTGAGGGTCCCTAGGGGCCAACTAGACCACCAGGAACCTCCAATATGCGCCAGGGGGCTGCGTTGCAGAGACGTGTAGAGAGGCCACACCCCTTTTTCCACCTCTCTGCAACGCAGCTCTGTGGCGCTTTCTGGATGTACCTGTTGGGCTAGTTGGCCCCCAGGGACCCTCAGGATTGAAGGGGATTTAATTCCCCATCTTAAAACGCGCCACGGGGCCTGTTTGCACACATGTCACCTCAAGCCCCGCCCCTCCTTCACCACTGTGCAAACGCACCCCGTGGCGCGTTTTAAGTTGGGGGATTAAGTCCCCTTGAATCCTGAGGGTCCCCGGAGTCCAACTAGCCCACCATATACCTCCAAAAGCGCCATAGAGCTGCGTTGCAGAGAGGTGTAAAAGGGGCGTGGCCTCTGTACACCTCTCTGCAAGGCAGCCCCTGGCGCATACTGGAGGTTCCTGGTGGGCTAGTTGGCCCCAGGGACCCCCAGTATTCAAGGGGAATTGTTCCCCTCTGCAAACGCGCCAGGGGGCGCGTTTGCAGAGTGGTGAAGGAAGGGGCGAGGCCTGCGGGCCCGATCGTTTTTAAAAATTTTTTTTTTTTGGGGAGGGGGCCGCGTGGCCCCCCTCCCGGGCCACTACTTGCCCCGGGACCCCATCTCCCGGGGCTGGCCCTCTCGTTGGGGACTGTGGGGGTCCCCAATCCCCCACAGTCCCGCCGGCTCCCCGTGTCCTACAGGAGCCGGCATTGCTTTACACATGGGGAGCTGCTAAGATGCAGCTCCCCATGTGGAAAGCAATCGGCTTTGGATATTGGAAGAGAGAGCAGGTTTCCTGCTCTCTCTTCCAATATCCAAAGCAAGTTTGCAATGACAGGACGGAGCCGCGAGGCTCCCGTCCTGTCATTGCAAACAGCAGTGTCCCGGGGGTAGGCACCCCGGGACACTGCAGGAGCCGGCCCTGGGGGTGGTGGTCCCCAGGGCCATCAAGGGCTCCAGGAGGGGGCCGCGCGGCCCCCTCCCATTCAGTGCACAGCCCCGGGGAGGTGGTGGTCCCCGGGCTCTGGGGTCCAAAACGGACCCCCATTGTAATTTTTCTTAGTGCCCCGGGAGGTGGTGGTCCCGGGCGTGTGGGGGCTGGAGCCCCCCACACAGGTTTTTAATAAAAAAAGAAGCCCCGGGAGGTGGTGGTCCTCGGGGCTGCGGGAGGGCTCAGAGCCCTCCCGCACCATTGTACATAAAGCCCCGGGGGTGGTGGTCCTCGGGGCTTGGGGGCCCTTAGAGGCCCCCCACACATAAAATTAACCCCCCCAGCATGCCCCCGGGACTTGGGCCACCCGGGGCCAATTAACATCGAGCGCGGAGACCGCGCTTCGATTTTTTTCGGCAGGGTTCGCGCTCCCTGAGTGCATCCTGCCGATTTAAAAAAAAAAAATTTTTTTTTGCCCAGGGGTCCTTGTGGGACCCCCTGAGCAAACCTAGGGGGTCAGGGTGTTTCTACCCTCCCCCCTTTGTGCGCTTTGCGCACTTGTTTCTGTCCCTCGGTTCTACCGAGGGACAAAATGGCTGCCAACATTTCTTGAATCGGAATGTTGACAGCCAGCTGACAGCCAATTAACATGCAGCTCATGATCGGGAGGGTGCGCGAATCCTCCGTGCCCATAGATATATAAGTACTTTTACTTTTTGATTTTCTCAGCAACTACTGAACGGATTTACACCATTTAACAAAAGGGTTCTTTCTGAACCAAGAACTACCTCTTTGCCAAATTTGGTGTAATTCCGATCAGCAGTTCGAGCTGTAGCCGTGTCTAAAGTTTCCTATGGGAAAATGCATGGGGAAAACGCGTTTTGGGACCCCCTTTTTCTCGGCCCCCGCTTGATGTATCACCCCGAGACTTTCAGGGTAGGAGCGGACCGGAGCGCCCCACGAAGTTTGAAAATTTCGCGAAGATACGTCAACCGGCAAGAGAGTTATTTCAAATAGAATGTCGCGGATTTCCTATGGATAATAGGTTGTAACTATAACTATCTACTGGCGACCGCCAGTAGATAATATATATATATATATATATATATATAACCCACTGGCGGTCGCCAGTAGGTAGTTATAGTTAAGACCTCGTTTCTATTCAAAAAGCATTTTTTGTTTTCCCAATAACTCTGGCGTCGTTTGACGAATCTTCGCGAAAGTTTCAAAACTAGTGGGCGCTCCGGTCAGCTCCTGTCTTGAAAGTTTCGGGGTGATTCGTCAAGCGGGGGCTGAGAAAAAAGGGGGGTCCCAAAACGTGTTTTCCCCATGTAATTTTCCATAGGAAACTTTAGACAAAGCTACAGCCCGAACTGCTGAACGGAATTACACCAAATTTGGCAAAACGGTAGCCCTTGGTTCAGAAAGAGCCCTTTTTGTTAAATGGTTTGAATTCCTTCAGTAGTTGCTGAGAAATTAAAGAAAAGAAAACTTTCGATATCTGGGCGGAGCCTAACCACACAAGCACGAGCTTGCCTCTGATTGGCTGCCAACACTTCAAACCAGGAAGTGTTGGCAGCCATCTTGTGCCTCGGACTGAGGGAGAAATAAAAGGTAAAAGAAAGATAAAAAAACAAGAAAAGGGGGCAGGGTAAAAACACCCTGACCCCCAGGCCCAAAAAAAGCATTTAAAAAAAAAACAATTAGGATGGGGTTGCGCCGGGTGCGCGAATGCGTCCGAAAATTAAAAATAACTAAGCGCGGTCTCCCGCCCTTCGTTTTCTAAAGCCCCTGGGTGGGCCAGGTCCCGGGGGCATTCCTTAATGGTGTAGCGGGGGCCCCTGCAGCCCCGGGGACCACCACCTCCCCGGGGCTTAAATGTTTATGTGGGGGGGCATGCAGCCCCCTGCAGCCCCGGGGACTGCCACCTCCCCGGGGCAATGTTTACTAATGTAGGGGGCCTCACGGGCCCCCCAAAACCCTGGGGACCGCCACCTCCCCGGGGCTTAAAATAAAAAAATTAAGTGTGGGGGGGCTCCAGCGGCTCCCACACTGCCCCAGGGACCACCACCTCCCGGGACACTCTTTAATTAAATTCGGGGTCCATTGCAGACCCCGAGCCCCGGGACCACCACCTCCCCGGGGCTTTAAACTGTAAGGGTGGGGGGCCGCGCCGCCCCCCTCCTGGAGCCCTTGATGGCCCTGGGGACTGCCACCCCCCAGGGCCGGCTCCTGCAGTGTCACGGGGTGCCCACCCACAAGACACTGCTGTTTGCAATGGCAGGGCGGGAGCCGTGCGGCTCCCGCCCTGTCATTGCAAACTCTGCTTTGCTTCATTGAAGCGAGAGCAGGAAACCTGCTCTCGCTTCAATGAAGCAAAGCAGATTGCTTTTGCACAAGGGGAGCTGCATGTGTGCAGCTCCCCTTGTGCAACAGCAATGGTGGCTCCCGCAGGAGGCGGGGAGCCGGCGGGATCGTGGGGGCATTGGGGCTCACCCCACGGTCCCCAACCATGAGGCCAGGCCCTGGGGGATGGGGTCCCCGGGGCTAAAAGTGGCCCGGGAGGGAGGCCGCGCGGCCCCCCCTCCCTAAAAAAAAAAGATAAATAAATTTAAAAAAAAGAGGCACAGCCCCGGGGGATGGGGTCCCCGGGGCCAATAGAGGCCTCAGGAGGGGGGCCACGCAGCCCCCCTCCTTATAAAATATTTTAAAAAATATATATATGTGGCCATGCCCCGGGGGATGGGGTCCCCGGGGCCGAAATTGGCCTTGGGAGGGGGGGCCGCGTGGCCCCCTTCCCGTTTTAAAGTAAAAAACAGGTCAGGCCCTGGGGGATGGGGTCCCCAGGGCCCCAAATATTGTAAAAGAAGGGGGGCCCACAGCCCCACTTCTAAAAAAAATAAATGTTAAAAAAAGCTGACGTCGCGCCGGAGGCCCTGCCCCCTCCCTGCAGCATTCAGCAAACGCGCCCCCTGGTGCATTGTAAGTTGGGGAATTAATTCCCCTTGAATACTGAGGGTACCTGGGAGCCAACTAGCCCACCAGGTACCTCCAGTATGTGCCACAGAGCTGCGTTGCAGAGAGGTGGTCTGAGGCCACGCCCCCTTTTACAACTCTCTGCAACGCAGCTCTGTGGCGCTTACTGGAGGTACCTCAAGATTCAAGGGGACTTAATCCCCCAACTTACAACGTGCCAGGGGGCGCGTTTGCCCAGTGATGCAGGGAGGAGGCGGGGCCTGATCTGAAAAGTGTGCAAACACGCCCCCTGGGGCGTTGTAAATTGGGGGATGAAGTCCCCTTCAATCCTGAGGGTCCCTGGGGGCCAACTAGCCCACCAGGTACCTCCAGTATGTGCCACAGAGCTGCGTTGCAGAGAGGTGTTCCGAGGCCATGCCCCTTTTTACACCTCTCTGCAACGCAGCTCTGTGGCGCTTACTGGAGGTACCTGGTGGGCTAGTTGGCCCCCAGGGACCCTCAGGATTCAAGGGGACTTAATCCCCCAAGTTACAACGTGCCAGGGGCACGTTTGCACAGTGGTGCAGGGAGGGGGCGGGGCCTGATATGACAAGTGTGCAAACACGCCCCCTGGCACGTTGTAAATTGGGGGATTAAGTCCTCTTCAATCCTAAGGGTCCCTGGGGGCCAACTAGGCCACCAGGTACCTCCAGTATGCGCCACAGAGCTGTGTTGCAGGGAGGTGGTCTGAGGCCGCGCCCCTTTTTACACCACTCTGCAAACGCGCCTCTTGGCGCACTGGTGGTGGGGCGATGAGGTCCTCTTGTGTCCTGAGGACCTCAGGACACAAGTGGACTTCATCCCCCGAGCAGCAGTGCGCCAAGAGGCGCGTTTGCAGAGTGGTGCAAAAAGGGGGCGTGGTCTCAGACCACCTCTCTGCAATCCAGATCTGTGGCGCATATTGGAGGTACCTGGTGGGCTAGTTGGCCCCCAGGGACCCTCAGCATTCAAGGGGAATTAATTCCCCAACTAACAACGCGCCAGGGGGCGTGTTTGCAGAGTGGTGGAGAAAGGGGGCATGGCCTTTGTCTACTTCTCAGCAATCCCACTGCGTGGGGCTTACTGGAGGTAAGAGGTAGGCTAGTTGGTCCCTAAAGGACCCCCAGCAGCGAAGGGTACTTCAATCCCCATCCAAGTAGGGAGCGCGTTTGTAGCGCGTTTGTAGAGTGGTGGGCAAAGGGGGCGTGGCCTGCTCTTCGAACTTAGCAATGCTGCTGTGTGGGACTTACTGGAGGTAATAGGAGGGGTAGTTGGCCCCCAAGGATGTCCTTCGGGGCCAACTACCCCTCTTGTTACCTCCAGTAAGTCCCGCACAGTGGGATTGCTAAAACGTCTTCGGAGGCCATGCCCCCCTTTCTCCACCATTCTGCAAACACGCCTCCTGGCAGACTACGGGATGGGGGATGAAGTCCAATTTACTCCTCAGGGACTTTAGGGGCCAAGAAGCCCTACTGGTACCTCCTGTAAGCCCTACGCACCGGAATTCCTGAGCGCTGGTCGGAGGCCCAGCACCCTTTCTCCATCACTCTCCAAATGCGACTACTAGTGAAAGAAGTGTTTGCAATGTAATAGGTTTCGCATTTGCGAGAATTAGAGCTATTGGCGTTTTAAATGCAAAAGTTTTTTACTAATGTTTTTTTGGAGTGATGTGGATGTACGTTGTGTGGTATGTTGTGCAGTGAAATTATGTGGATAGAAAGTATGTGGTATTTGTGTATAGGAATTATGTAGAGCCGGATTATGTGTTATGGAGAGTAATTATGTGGTATGGTAGTCTGTGTTGTGGAGTGGTAACCTCTGGTTTAGTCTTCCTCGTTTCCATAGAAGCTCAACTATGAACTCAGTGAGACACTGAGGAGCACTTGTGGACCTAGTCAGAGGTATGAGCAGGGCCACCGGAATTAAGTGACTGTTTGGCTGCACCGACTTTCGCACAATTATACATTTTCTGCATTAGCCACATAATTTATCATCTGCACCCTAATCTGCAGATTTGAACAAAAAAAATCCTTGTTTCTAGCTGAAACGGGTCACACGTTACCAAAAATTCAGCGACAAGTGTTACAGACTGGTGGAAGGCCCTTTGCAAACCTAGAATGGTCACGTATTACTTATTGCTAAATGTGGGTGTTAAATTGGTACTAATGGTGTGCAAGCCACTCTTGCTTCCCTCTGCGCCTCTCTTGTCTCTTTCTGCATTTCTGTTGCTTCTTTCTGCACGTTTCTTTCTTTTTCTGCACTTCTCTTGACCTCATTCTGCAAATCTCATTTACTTTCTGCACCTCTCTTCCCTCTTTCTGCACGTCTGTTGCCTCTTTCTGCACCTCATTTGCTTCTTTCTGCACCCATGTTGTCTCTTTCTGCACTCGTCTTCCCTCTTTCTGTACCTTTCCTGCCTGTTTTTGCATCTCACTTGCTTCTTTCTGCACTTTTCTTGCTTCTTTCTACACCTCTGTTGCTTCTTTCAGCAATTCTCTTGCCTCTTTGTGCACTTCTCTTGCCTGTTTCTGCACTTCTCTTGCCTCTTTCTGCACCCCTGTTGCTTCATTCTGCTCTTTCCATGCTTCTTTCTGCACCTGTCTTGCTTCTTTCAGCACCCCTGTTGTCTCATTATGTACCTCTTTTGCTTCTTTCTGCACTTTTCTTGCCTTTTTCTGCACCTCTCTTCCCTCTTTCTGCACGTCTGTTGCCTCTTTCTGCACCTCATTTGCTTCTTTCTGCACCCCTTTTGTCTCTTTCTGCACTCGTCTTCCCTCTTTCTGTACCTTTCCTGCCTGTTTTTGCATCTCACTTGCCTCTTTCTGCATTTTTCTTGCTTCTTTCTACACCTCTGTTGCTTCTTTCAGCAATTCTCTTGCCTCTTTGTGCACTTCTCTTGCCTGTTTCTGCACCTCTCTTGCCTCTTTTTGCACCTCTGTTGGCTCTTTCTGCATTCACTTGCTCCTTTCTACCCTTCTCTTGCCTCTTTCTGTACCCCTGTTGCTTCATTCTGCACTTTCCATGCTTATTTCTGCACCTGTCTTGCTTCTTTCTGCACCCCTGATGTCTCTTTATGTACCTCATTTGCCTCTTTCTGCACTATCTTGTGTTTTTCTGCACTTCTCTTCCCTCTTTTTGCACGTCTGTTGCCTCTTTCTGCACCTCATTTGCTTCTTTCTGCACCCCTGTTGTCTCTTTCTACACTCGTCTTCCCTCTTTCTGTACCTTTCCTGCCTGTTTTTGCTCCTCTCTTGCCTGTTTCTGCACTTCTCTTGCCTCTTTCTGCACCCCTGTTGCTTCATTCTGCTCTTTCCATGCTTCTTTCTGCACCTGTCTTGCTTCTTTCAGCACCCCTGTTGTCTCATTATGTACCTCTTTTGCTTCTTTCTGCACTTTTCTTGCCTTTTTCTGCACCTCTCTTCCCTCTTTCTGCACGTCTGTTGCCTCTTTCTGCACCTCATTTGCTTCTTTCTGCACCCCTTTTGTCTCTTTCTGCACTCGTCTTCCCTCTTTCTGTACCTTTCCTGCCTGTTTTTGCATCTCACTTGCCTCTTTCTGCATTTTTCTTGCTTCTTTCTACACCTCTGTTGCTTCTTTCAGCAATTCTCTTGCCGCTTTGTGCACTTCCCTTGCCTGTTTCTGCACTTTTCTTGCCTCTTTCTGCACTTCTCTTGCCTCTTTCTGCACCCCCTGTTGCTTCATTCTGCACTTTCCATGCTTCTGTCTGCACATGTCTCGCTTCTTTCTGCACCCCTGCTGTCTCTTTTTGTACCTCTTTTGCCTCTTTCTGCACTTTTCTTGCCTTTTTCTGCACCTCTCTTCACTCTTTCTGCACGTCTGTTGCCTCTTTCTGCACCTCATTTGCTTCTTTCTGCACCCCTGTTGTCTCTTTATGCACTCGTCATCCCTCTTTCTGTACCTTTCCTATCTGTTTTTGCATCTCACTTGCCTCTTTCTGCACTTTTCTTGCTTCTTTCTTTACCTCTGTTGCTTCTTTCAGCAAATCTCTTGCCTCTTTGTGCACTTCTCTTGCCTGTTTCTGCACTTCTCTTGCCGCTTTCTGCACCCCTGTTGCTTCATTCTGCACTTTCCTTGCTTCTTTCTGCACCTGGGTTGCTTCTTTCTGCACCCCTGTTGTCTCTTTATGTACCTCATTTGCCTCTTTCTGCACTTTTCTTGCCTATTTCTGCACCTCTCTTCCCTCTTTCTGCACATCTGTTGCCTCTTTCTGCACCTCATTTGCTTCTTTCTGCACCCCTGTTGTCTCTTTCTGCACTCGTCTTCCCTCTTTCTGTACCTTTCCTGCCTGTTTCTGCATCTCACTTGCCTCTTTCTGCACTTTTCTTGTTTTTTTCTACACCTCTGTTGCTTCTTTCAGCACTTCTCTTGCCTCTTTGTGCACTTCTCTTGCCTGTTTCTGCACCTCTCTTGCCTCTTTTTGCACCTCTATTGGCTCTTTCAGCACCTCACTTGCTCCTTTCTATACTTCTCTTGCCTCTTTCTGCACCCTGTTGCTTCATTCTGCACTTTCCATGCTTCTTTCTGCACCTGTCTTGCTTCTTTCTGCACCCCTGTTGTCTCTTTATGTACCTCTTTTGCCTCTTTCTGCACTTTTCTTGCCTTTTTCTGCACCTCTCTTCCCTCTTTCTGCACGTCTGTTGCCTCTTTCTGCACCTCATTTGCTTCTTTCTGCACCCCTGTTGTCTCTTTCTGCACTCGTCTTCCCTCTTTCTGTACCATTCCAGCCTGTTTTTGCATCTCACTTGCCTCTTTCTGCACTTTTCTTGCTTCTTTCTACACCTCTGTTGCTTCGTTGAGCAATTCTCTTGCCTCTTTGTGCACTTCTCTTGCCTGTTTCTGCACCTCTCTTGCCTCTGTTTGCACCTCTGTTGGCGCTTTCTGCACCTCACTTGCTCCTTTCTACACTTCTCTTACCTCTTTCTGCATGCCTGTTGCTTCATTCTGCACTTTCCATGCTTCTTTCTGCACCTGTCTTGCTTCTGTCTGCACCCCTGTTGCCTCTTTATGTACCTCTTTTGCCTCTTTCTGTACTTTTCTTGCCTTTTTCTGCACCTCTATTCCCTCTTTCTGCATGTCTGTTGCCTCTTTCTGCACTTCTCTTGCCTCTTTCTGCACCCCTGTTGCTTCATTCTGCACTTTGTATGCTTCTTTCTGCATCTGTCTTGCTTCTTTCTGCAACCCTGTTGTCTCTTTCTGCACTCGTCTTCCCTCTTTCTGTACCTTTCTTGCCTGTTTCTGCATCTCACTTGCCTCTTTCTGTACTTTTCTTGCTTCTTTCTACACTTCTGTTGCTTGTTTCTGCACCCGTCTTCCCTCTTTGTGCAACTCTCTAGCCTCTTTTTACACCTCTCTTCCCTCTTTCTACACCACTCTTGCCTTTTTTTGTACCTCTGTTGCTTCTTTCTGCACTCCTCTTGACTCTTTCTGCACCCTTCGTGCCTCTTTCAGCACCTCTGTTGCTTCTTTCTGCACTTCTCTTCCTTCTTTCTGCACTCCTCGTACCTCCTTTTGCACCTCTGTTGCTTCTGTCTGCACTACTCTTGGTTCTTTCTGCACTGCTCTTGCCTCTTTCTGCATCCCTCTTGCCTCTTTGAGCACCTCTTTTGCTTCTTTCTGCACTTCTGTCTCCTCTTTCTGCACCTCTCCTGTCTCTTTGTGCACCTCTGATGCTTCTTTCTGCACTTCTATTGCCTCTTTCTGCACCTCTCTTGCTTCTTTCTGCATCTGACTTGCCTTTTTCAGCACATCTGTTGCTTTTTTCTGCACCTCTCTTGACTCTTTCAGCACCTCTGTTACTTCTTTCTGCACTTCTCTTCCTTCTTTCTGCATCTCTCTTGCTACTTTCTGCACCTCACTTGCCTCTTCAGCACCTCTGTTGCTTTTTTCTACAGATCTCTTGCCTCTTTCTGCACCTCACTTGCCTCTTTCAGCACCTCAGTTGCTTTTTTCTGCAGATCTCTTGCCTCTTTCTGCACCCCTCTTTTCTCTTTCTGCACCTCTCTTACTTCTTTCTGCACCCCTGTTCCCTCTTTCTGCACCTTTCATGCCTGTTTCTGCATCTCTCATGCCTCTTTCTTTACCTCTGTTGCCTCTTTCTGCACTTTTCTTGCCTCTTTCTGCACCCCTTTTGCCTCTTTCTGCTCCTCTGCTGCTTCTTTCTGCACTTCCATTGCCTCTTTCTGCACTTCTCTTGCTTCTTTCTGCACTTCAATTGCCTCTTTCAGCACGTCTGTTGCTTTTGTTTGCAGATCTCTTGCCCCTTTCTGCACCTCACTTGCCTCTTTCAGCACCTCTGTTGCTTTTTTCTGCAGATCTCTTGTCTCTTTCTTCACCCCTCTTTTCTCTTTCTGCACCGCTCTTGCCTCTATCTGCACCCCTGTTTCCTCTTTCTGCACTTTTCCTGCCTGTTTCTGCACCTCTCTTGCCTCTTTATGTACCTCTGTTGCCTCTTTCTGCACCTCTGTTGCCTCTTTCTGCACCCTTTGTGCCTCTTTCAGCACCTCTGTTACTTCTTTCTGCACTTCTCTTCCTTCTTTCTGCACCCCTCCTGCCTCTTTCTATACCTCTCTTGCCTCTTTGTGCACCCCTCCTACCTTTTCCTGCACCCCTCTTGCCTCTCTCTCCACCCCTCTTCCCTCTTTCTGCACCTCTGTTGGTTCTTTCTGCACTGCTCTTGGTTCTTTCTGCACCTCACTTGCCACTTTCTGCACTTCACTTGCTTTTTTCTGAACCTCTCTTGCCTCTTTCGGCACCTCTGTTGCTTCTTTCTGCACTTCTCTTGCCTCCTTCTGCACCGCTTAGTTAGAGGTAGTTTAATCCCCCTGCCCTATTATGTACTAGGGCCATACAGGGGAGGTCATGCCAATCACAGGGGTACCCCAACCCATAGTGTACCCTAGTGTATGTAGGTGTTTTCACTGTATTCTTAGTGTCTTTCAGCATAGCACTGGCTCCGGGCCTGGTTAGTCAGAGTCAGTTACCACCAGCACCCGTCAGCAAAAAGTTGGGGGCACAGGATGACTTTGCAACAAGGCCTCTTTTTGCTCCTCTGTTGGTTCTCTGTGCACATCTCTTGCTTCTTTCTGCAACTTTCTTCGTCTTTATGGACTTCTGTTGCCTCATTCTGCATTTCTCTTGCTTCTTTCTGCGCCTTTCTTCCTCTTTCTGCACATGTCCTACCTCTGTAGGCATAGTTAGAAATTAGCATTTAAAAAACCTTTGAAATTCACTGAAAAAAACCACAGGTTTCAGGGACGTTATAGTTAGAAATTAGCATTTAAAAAACCTCTGAAATTCACTGAAAAAACCATAGGTTTCAGGGACGTTATAGTTAGAAATTAGCATTTAAAAAACCTTAGAAATTCACTGAAAAAGCCACAGGTTTCAGGGACGTTATAGTTAGTTGGACATTTCACTCGTACAAAACCAGAGAAATTCGGCCGTTATAGTTAGTTCAGCTAACTATAACTCGTGCCCCCGCAATGCACTGCTGATGACGTCACATATTACATCATTCATGACATGGTCAGTGACATCACTGATGACATCTCAAATGACATCACTGATGACATCACTGATGACATCATCCACGTGATAATCTGATGCACCTCCTCATACCCTAATATAACCTTTCATACACCCACTCTAAAATACAGACTACCATTTTCGAAACCATAGACACACCAATACCAGTTAGTACATACCCACTCACTAATTCCTAGGTCTACACACACATCCACTCATTCACCCATACAGCCACTCATACATGCAGTCAACCATCAATACGGCACTATCATATGCACTCACATATCTATACAGACACTCACACACCGCCACTCATCCATAGAGTTACTCACACACCTGGTCAGTCATGCAAAGTATCAATCACACTCCCATTTACTCACCTATACAGTTATACACACACCACCTCACTTATTCAAACATATACTAACACATACTTACACTCTTATACAATAACTAATACAAGCACACACTCATCCATACAGCCACTCTCACAATCACTCACTCTCACATATAGTCATTTATATACTCCAACACTCACATATACTGCCTTTCACAGATGCAGTTACTCACACATGTACCACTGAGACATCCATTCACTCACCAACACACCCATACACACACTCACCCACCCATACAGCCCTTCACAGATGCACTCTTGAACCCATACACCCAGTGAATCACCCACTCACACATCTATGCAGAGTCACACCCCCCCACCCACCGACACAGACACTCAGGCATCCATACAGATACTCAGACAACCAATCAATAACCCATATAGACCCTCATTTAGCTACTCACCAACCCATGCAACCGCTTACACACCAACTGACAAACTAAACTGTGTGAATGTCTGTATCAGTCACTAACCCATACATTCAGTAAGACACATTTAATCACTCACTTATACAGTCAGTCACGCACCTACTAAATCATCCATTCAGACACTTATACACCCACTCATTCTTCAATACACCTTGGCCTATATATATATAAAACATATTTAAACTTTACAGAAACACACAGTCACTGGATGATGTCATCAGTGATGTCATTTGAGATGTCATCAGTGATGTCATCAGTGATGTCACTGACCATGTCATGAATGATGTAATATGTGACGTCATCAGCAGTGCATTGCGGGGGCGCGAGTTATAGTTAGCTGAACTAACTATAACGGCTGAATTTCTCTGGTTTTGTACGAGTGAAATGTCCAACTAACTATAACGTCCCTGAAACCTGTGGTTTTTTCAGTGAATTTCTAAGGTTTTTTAAACGCTAATTTCTAACTATAACGTCCCTGAAACCTATGGTTTTTTCAGTGAATATATATATATATAATATATATATATATATTTATTTTTGTTTATAAATTTTACATTTATAAAATAAATTAAAATTGATTGTTTAATAATTGTTTTAAAGTGATATATATATATATATATTTATTATTATGTATGTGTGTTTAACTTTTAAATTAAGTTTATTTGTTATATTTGTTAAAATGTATATTAAATCTACTTTATTTAAAAAAAATATATATTATTTAATATATTAAATATTTATTATTTTATTATATATATATATATATATAAAAATCGATGTTTTGTACAACTATATTTTTAACATCGATATTTGTTTTTCTCGATATTTTTGTACTTACCTGTTTAAGTATAGGGAGTCAATATTTTTGCATTCTATATTTTTTCTTCTATATTTTTTACATCTATATTTTTGACATCGATATTTTGTCAGTGAACCCTGCCTGATTACACCCACACTTTCTGTAGCACCATTTTCACTGCCACCAACTGAAAACATGTAACTGTCTTACCCTGTTCATGACAAAATATCTCCTTCTGTCGGCGACCCATTCACAACTGAAATCTTCTCTATTCTGTCATCGGGCAAGTGCCCTCCCTACACCCCTCTCATAACCAGACCCATCTGCCTCTCCCTGCCTGATCAGTCTTTGAGTTCCGCAACCAGCTTCTCAACTGTAACTGTTCCAATCGCACTTCCCCATGCAAGACACCAGACTTCCGCACAGAACCCAGCATCTTAGAAACCCTAAAAGCACTATAAAACATCCACAGCATGCATAATCTAAATATGGTGACCTCAAAAAGATCATAACAACAAACCGGTAAAACCTCCAAAATGAGTTGTAACAAATTGAATCTTATGGCCTCCCGCACTATTGATCTTGTGCCATGCTCCCTGCCCCAACCCTCCTGAATTCTCCACAATATCTCACCTGGTGATGGGTCAAAACCCCAGTATAATGTTTCATAAAATAACAGACCAGCGGGCTTCCCTACTATTGTTGTAGGAGAAGAACCTTTGTCAATTTAACATAAAACAAAACTTATCACTCTATGTTCCCTTGTTCCGTGTTCTCCAGTGTCACCTTCTCTGTACTCCACTTAAAACTCTTAAACCCCTGCCATACCAGCTGGTAATGTCTCCTTGTTGAATCTACTAATGACCTCTTAACCAGCTCAATCACTTTTTCTGCCCTCACACCCAAATGTTGTGCGGTAAAGGTGTCTTCCTATCTTCTTCTCCTGGTGCCAGCATATGAAATCCTTGCCACTGTAAATGAGATAAAGGATCTGCTATATCATTGTTCACTCCTGGCACATGTTTCACCCAAAAAATAATGTTCAGCCACAAACAGATCAACATAAATTGTCTCAAAGACACTTTACATGAAGTTTCGTTTTGATATTCTTCAGATCAATTCAAACACAGCCAGATGGTCATCTAGTTCCACTGTTGGGTGGGGGGAGCGAATTGCACACTGTACACTTTAAACACTGAAGAGAATCTTGCACGTCTTGTTTTTTTGTCTGGCATATACTAACCAGAGAAGGAAGTGGATCAAACCACTATGTTGTAACATGGGGATCAAGACATTTTTAGAGGCATTGAGAATCTTAAAATCTGACATGTCGCAGCTCACAGTTTTTTGCCTTAGTGGATATCTTTTTGCTGTGAGTTTAGTACGGAAGAAGTGGAGCTTAAAACTTAAAATGTGTTGTTTTCATATGACTTTTATCATGCTTTTAACATGTTTCATTCCAAGTAGCACTTATTTTTAGCATGATTTTGACCTGCAAGTATTTTGTAGTGATACGCAAATTTGAACTGTTTTGTACTGTATTAAACGAGGTATGTGCTTTAAAAAAAACCTAAATAAAAGCTATTTTGATGATGATAAACTGTATCAACAATCGCAGCATACGCAGCAACTAGTCTTCTGTTTGTTCGCCAACTCCATCACTGTCATGTTGTCCACATTAAACATCATTGTTCTGTTGGACAGCTTTCTCCCCAACACCACCAGTGTCATGACCAATGGGAAAAATTCTAGGAAAGCAATGCTTTCCCTGGTCTCAACCAATGCCCAGGCCAGTGTTCAGCACATCACTTCCCCTCCCAGAAAAGGCCAAAACCATGTGCTCCAGCCTCATCCGAAAAAATCTGAACCTGGCAAAGTGTGTTGTCCTCTAGGAACAACATGAACACCCCATTGAAATCCTCCAAAAATGTCCTCCATATACATAAATCTGTGACTGCCAATGAAATCCGTGCCTTGTGAAGAGGTAAACTTGCTCCTGACATAGTCATGCCTAATCTTCTGCAGAAAGACCTTCTGCCTCTCACCACCCTACATGCAAAGTTTAAGAAACCCAACAGCTTCTGTACCTTCCATAACTCCAATTGTCACATACCCCTCACATCCTCCAAAAACTGTTGTATTTCCAATATTTTGCAGAGCGGTAACCTCACCACCAGCTCCTGCGTATCCAATTCAATGCCCAAAAATGTTGAACTGTGCTTGGGCTTTCTGCTTTCTCCGGGGCTAATGGGACACCTACCTCCCCTGCAAATTTCTCAAAATGTTGCAACGCTCTCTAACACTCACCTGTATTCTTCCTGCCAACAAACAAAAATCATCCAGCTAATGAAAGAGGTCTTTGAGGCCACTTCTCTTAGAAAAAACACACTGCAAAAACGTGCCAAAAGTCTCAAAAACTGGGCCGGATATGGCACAGCCCATGGGCAGAACCCTATCCACATAGCTAGCCCTCCAAATTGCATGCCCAGCAAGGCAAAATCTGCTGGAAGTATTGGCAGTAGCTGACAAGCTTATTTGATGTCACATTTGGATAACGCCGCACCCTGACCACACTGATGCACCAACCTCACTGCATAATCCACGGAAGCGTACACCACCTTTGCATCCTCCGTTGCAATGAAATCATTCACCAATGCCCCGTGGGCCATGACAAGTGATGGATCATTCGAAAGTCCCCTTCAGTCTTATTGGGAACCAGCCCTAGTGGGAATATTATCAAATCAGGAAGGGGCCAGTCGTAAAAGGGGCCTATGATTTGTCCCTCCTCTAGTTCCCTCTCTAGCTTAGCTGCCACAACCTGTGGTAATGTCTTCCCTGATTGTAAATTGTCCGCCCACCTACATCCCCGGGGACTTTGATATCCTAAAAAGAAACCCCACTCAATTTTCAAGGCTGCATCTTCAGCTAGTGAGTCAGTTTCTCCACCTTAACCGGCATAGGAGCCCATCTGAGCAGCCCGGGCCTGATATCCCCTCCCTCTGGGTGCCCTCCACTGTTCTCCAGGACTGACCATCATGTAACATTGTGTAATAGGATGCCTTCCCCCAAACTTAGAGAACGTGTGTTTGAATTTGCACAACTGTACTGAGAAAAAACCCTTTATTAAAGTTACAGCACACCCCCACATTGGGTCTCTGACTTTTATGAATGCTCCCCACCCCCTGTTGAGTGGGTCGGTACTGAAAGGGCCAGTAAGTCATGGGAAGGCCGCTCGCTGTGTGTGTAGTTGCTGGTGGTTGTGTGGAGGACATCCATTGCAACCATAATTCGGAGTCCACATCCCCCCATGGCTTCTCTGTATTCAGACTGACTTTTGACCAGAATTCCTCATCATAACTAAGTCACGTATAACGCCCAAAATGCATCTGGGCCTTACGGATGATATCCATGTATTTGCACAGCGCTATCGCTCCGTCCAAATGCTTCTCACAATAATTACTGGCATAAATTAAACATGCTGATGTCCAGTTCTCCATGTTAATAGGCACCCTGGAACATTGTTCCAATTCCCATTCCTCCTCAAAGCCTTCTGTTGCCTGAATGTCCCAATGCAGCAATTTGAAAACATCCACATATTCGTGTCTCCAGATCCTGTTTTGTGTCTTGTCCGATATGTGTGACTTTAAAGGCATTGTCAGATCCATACAGGGCAACTTCTTCCTATGCTCAACCCCGTCTTCCTCCCCCTCATTGCTGTCCTTTGTCTTACAATCCTCCTTAATCTCACTCTGACTTTCTTTATTGCACACCTCTCTATTTATTCTCCTGTGCCTTCTTCCTTGATAGACCAATTGTGCCTATCCACCACCCCTCCTGTTGAGATGACCTCCTCCCCCACACCAACCTTTTTGCAGCTCTTCCTGCCAGCTGCCATACCCCTTTGCCCATACAGACCACCATTCCTTCATACCTATGGTCAATCTGTCTCTCAGCTCTCCAGCCTCCTGTGCACGTGCACCGTCCTTTTCGTGTCACTTCCCTGTGGTGTCTCCTTCATCCGCTCGTGACCTCTGACATCAACATTGCTCTCCGTGTCCAAGACACCCATTCCCATTCCATCCCTCTGTTCCAGCTGTATCTGCACCCTCGAACCATCACTATCTCTCATCTCTCCTTCCTCCCATTTATCACTGTTCCTATCATAATCCAGTAACTAATCATCTGCATCATACATCTCCCAGTCATTCACACCTGCTCGCCCCTGCTGCTTTCCCACCAAAAATGATACACAATGCTCATCCATACTGAGCCTCAGTGTGCGCGGCATCTGTGACCGAACCCGTGATGTAGGGAGGGCCGATGATAACCCGCACCTCTTCCGGCCAACAGCTTCACCAACTTTCCTCCAACCTCACCTGTCGGCATTGTCGTTCTCACACACTCCATGCTGCACGAGCCTGCGGGGCCTGCTTCACCACTGGCCCTACGAGCTGCACCAGCTCCCACTGTCCTTGTGTGGTCGTCTTTCCTGTCTGACACCCAGAGCCATTGCCCCTTTCTTTTCCTGCACCTACTAGCAGATCCCTGCCTATTGCCGTTGCTCACCTCCCCACCTCCCCCTACCGCATGCCCCTGACCTTCTTATACAGGTGGGCTAGGTCCAACATTGCCTCCCATTCCTAGCACAACCTCTCCCATCGCTCCTTCTTTTCCCTCAACAACTGTCATTGTTCCCATATCTTGGCCTCTATATCTACCCCTTGCCGCTTGGATACCTGACCCTGACCCAGCCATGCCATCCCTTCCACTTAACCCATGTACACTGCATTAGGGACTACACGTACAGTAGTTACACTGGTTTCCCCTCCCGCCTGCTCTGGGACTGCCCCGCTTCTTTTTCCTGGCCCCCTGGACACCTGCTGTCCCAACCGCACAATCAAGGCCTTTGCTTCCTTCCTCACACTCCCTCTGGGAGTCACATGCTGATGTCTCTCCCCCGCAGTACCCGGGGGGGGGGCCTCTTCTCATCAATATCAGCCATGCTGGCCACAGAGTAAGACTCTGCCTTCCCTCCATCAGGGCCTGGCAGCGCCGCACTCCCTGCTTCCTCTGCCTCAGCCTGCCCCACGACCGCATATAAGCCATGCCTCCTGTGTGGAGGCTTCTGAGATACTGTCATCTGCATTGTGGCGGTTTTCTTCTCCTCACCCTGCCTACCCTTTGGACCTGCCGCATGGAGGCGAGCGGGCCTCGATTGCGGCTGCTACCCTGCCCGATGCAGCCCACAACTGGCGCACCATACCCACCCACACCTGGTCAAGGACCCCAGGCCTGATAAGGTCATGTTGCCCTGCCACACATAAAGTGAGTAGGGCCTGTTGCACGCATCGCTGTCCTGCATGGCATGGTCTCACCCACAGTCAACCTTCTGCCTCACATTTTCTTCTATTGCTGTGTTCCACCTGATGAAGGAGTTAGCTGAGGGTGAACTCCTGACTTCTACATGTTAAATATCTTGCCTTAAAACCCGTCCATTCCCCTGTCCCTTGCCTAGCCCCTATTCTGTCCTTGGCCTGCTCCATCTCATAAAGCCACCCAGGGGGAGACTGGCTTTGCCTGTTGCCCCTCCCTTCAGGTCCCTTCATTCTGCAGAAATCCAACCAGTCCTTAAAGGGTAACTTGAAATGGCGCAGCACTTCATCTTAGACTTACCACACTCCATGGCATTGGTAACTGGTTACCGGTGCGTTCTTTCTGCACCATGCATAATGAGTCTGGTCCTCAGACTCTGACCAACACCGTAAGGATTTGATAAACTAGCTTCTGGATGTGGGAACTCCTAGGGTCTGACACCCCCCACCCTGAGAACTGGCTCAAGAGTGTCTGAACCTTTGAGGCCACAGGCTGCAACTCAGATGCTGGATCAGGCGTGTTATCATCATACTTGTTAACTCTTAGGATCTGAGCCCATGGACGTCATTTAGGTGTCACCAAAGATCGCAGCTGTGACCCCTGGCTTGCCCCCTGAAATCCCTGGCAAAATCAGTGGCAAGAACACAGGGGCGGCTCAGCATTCTTTCTTTTCAGCCCTTTTTTCTTTATACTAATAGTGAATAATGTATTCTATTATTCACGATTAGTGTAATAGAGAAAGGAGCACTTAGCTGGAATGGTACCTTTGATGGCAGCTGTGGGTAGTACAATTTTTTTTAAATGTATGTTGTGTGTTTGCTTGCAGGTGAGAGTATTTATGTGAGAGAGAGAGAATGTATGTGTGAGCATGTGTCTGTATGTGTAATCATGTGTGTGCATGTGTGAGTAAAAATGAGTATCAGTGGCAAGTAGTGAATGAGATTGTGTGAGACTGAGGTCCAGTATTACTATTTTGTATACAAGGCAACGCTGCACCAAAGACACTGCGCTGTCTTGCATCAAATGGGAAGAGAAAAATGCATCATATCTAATAAGATATGGTGCATTGTTTCTCTCACTGTGCGCTGGTGCCCTTTAAGCAGCCATGAGCCGATACACACACTCTTCCGCCACAGTGCAAGGGTGTGTGAGTTCTCTTAAACATAGGTTTTGAACTAGAAGGAGCCCCTTCCACTACAAAAACTATGCTTTAAGGCTTTTCCCATTTTGTATGTGTGCTATACAATGCAGTACACGTACAAAGTTGCAAAACGAGGAGAAATCAAAATATGTCTCTTAATTATGCCTGCCTTGAGGAGTCATAAGATTTTGCCACAAATTCCTCTCTACCAATGTTTGTAGATAGGGTTTTGGATCACAACGCATGGGTGGTTGCATGAAAATGCCCATGCACTGCTTTTGGAACCCCCACTTGATACAAAATAACACAAAGCAGTGTATAGCACAATTTTGCATTATTTTTGGATGCTATCCAACACAATTAAGGATTTGCGTTGGATAGTAAATGCCACCCTAACACAAAAGTGACATGCTACAAAGAGTTAGTAAACCTGGACTTGAGAGTCAGTAAGTATGAGCGAGATTAAGAGTGAATGCAAGTCAGTGAGTCAGAATGAACAAGATTTACTGTAAAGGGGTATAAGGGTATGAGGTTAGGGCCATGTAGCATGCCTTCCTGGAAGAAAAATCAGGGTGAAGGGTCGTATGATGTCACTTTTTATGATGTCATGAAGGTCAAAGGATATGTAGTGTCACTTCCGCTACCCCTGGCATGTTCCTGAATCGATGCATATTGTATGCCTCCATTCACAGAATTTCATATGCTTACAGAATTAAAGAACACCCCTCTCCATTGTGATACGAGTGTAAATGATATTGGAACATTTGTACCTTTACTGATCCTTACAACTTGATATTTTTGGAACAATCTTGTAATATTATGTAAGCAATATTGGTCGAGACTACCTTTATTATAATTTCAAAACATTACTGTTGGTGTTATGGAAGGCATGAGAGGACAGATTAAACAACTCCCTGAGGCTATTATTATCGGATAATGCAATCAAACCATCGACAGAGGAAGCTGTTCTCTTCCTAGGTAACGCGATGTCTTTTGTGACCGGGAACATAATGGAATAAGGAAATAGATAATCATTGATAAAATTGCTGTCTGCAATGTAGTGCAGTGTTTTGGATTTCATAGACGGACGCCAGCTTCCATGATACAATCTTGGATTTTTTTTTGGCAGAAGTTTGTATATAATGATAAAATACACATCCATACTTGTACTGATGTGAATTTATCGAGAACATTCTACACTGAAAGAGGGAAAAACTGGTGCTGTACTTTTTATGTATTCGCATTTATTAACTTATTTACTTAGGTGTTTAATTTATCATTTAATTATTTATTTTTATTTTTTATTTTGTGAGTTTTGGACCCAGCACTAGTAGGGATGGCCCAATGTTGAACTGATGGTTAAAAGGGCGTTTTGGGATCAATTGTGATTTTCCACCTCAAACTCAATCGCATCTTTTTTGAGCAAAGCAAACACAATGGCCTAATGACTATGAGTAATATCTTGAAAGCAGTGAAAAAGAATAAATTAACAATGAAACCTCTGGAATGGTCATGAGGGATAAAAGTGGCACATTTCCTATGGCAGGGCATCCTTAACCGATAGGCTGTGGAGAGCCCTCGTCGATTGAGCTACATGCCCGTTTTGTAAGGACCATGTGTGGCAGACGGCTAAAAGTTGAACTACTTGAAATGTCTTCAGTTTTTTCCCCCTGCGTTTTATATGGCGCGAACTTGACCCGAAGGTATCAGAGGCTTTACATGAGCACCAGTTGCTTCGAAGATGGACACATTCAGCACAGGGAGGAAAAGCAACTTGCCCAGAATGTCTCTGTCCCTGCCGAAACTCGAACCCGGCTCCCCAGGGTGTAGGTCGACGCTCTAGACGGAAGGCCAAATCATCGCACTGAGTCGGTGAGCTGCTGGAGGGCCTGTTTTGTGTGAGCCTGGGTAGACGAGCTTCTTCACGATCAAGCATTAAACCAATAATTCATGCTATTATTTCTAATATAACATTACATAACATATATATTTGTAAAACATACTTTAACCCTGAAAGGCGTTTAGATTCAGTGACAGAATTGTTTTCGAACTTAATGGAAACAATTCAAATTGCGCGCCTGTGAAGTTTGACTGACCTATCAAGGGCCAGCGTGAGCTCATGATCCACAGTGTCAAATAGGGTGACCAACTGGCATGGGTGCAAATTCAGGAAGGTGAGTGTAAAAATTCAGGACAAAGGGTCAAAATTCAGGACAAAAATTCAGGACAGAAGGTCAAAATTCAGGACAAAACTTTGGGACAAAAGGTACGTTTTACAGACCTATCAGAGGACGTCGCATGATATTATGTAAGTAAGTAAATAGACAACCACTTAAGTACAAGTCAAAATAAGTTTATATTAGGTTGAGACAATCGTGCACTTCACGGTTTTTCGGTATGCACGCAGCTTTGAGCAACTGTGCAGGTCTTTTGTGGTATTTCATATGATAATAATATATTTATATGGTTACTGATGAACTGTTGAATGGACACCGACATTCAACAATTCATCTGTATTTTGCTATGTAATTGTATTGGGGTTCAACCGCAGGGACTCTCCATGACTCAAAAAAAAATGAACCTGATCTTGTGTAATGTGGTGCACGTGTTAAGCTCTCCAATGTCTTTGGGCCGAACGCACGCTGTATAAAACCGCCAAACATAAACAAATAGGGGCAGATTTACAAGCCCCAAGCGCCACTTTTGCGTCATTTTTAACATGGGAAAAGTGACGCAAAAGTGGCGCAAGGGGCTTGTAAATCTGCTCCATAGTATGTTATCTGCGTGGCTTTTTGTCCCACCTTTTCATACTTTTCTCAGTTTTCTGTTGATGGTTTTATTTGTATTTCGTTTTAGGCATTTGCATGGTAGTACCCAGGATCATGAGTTTTACAATGGGGATACGTAAAAAAAGTATTAAAATGCCCTTCCAGCCTTTGAAGTATAGTGAAGACGAAATTACTTTATTGAAAAAACACAAAATAAACAACAGATCTGTATGCTTCACTCCCTCGAATGGAAACGTGATATATTCATTTTAAATTGTGGGTGTTCAACTTGTGCCTCTCGCGCACCTGATTCCAAAGCTGACATTTTCCAAAGCTCTTGGAAAAGTACGGTGTGGATGACGCTGGAGCGATGCTGGTGGCACCAGCCAGGCTGGAGTGGTTTGTATGTTCCTATATGCATCCCCGCCTCGTCCTTTTATTACCTAGTGCCCTACGCATTTAGAATGACAATGGGCGTGTGGGGCTGCTCTTGTGCTTGGAGAAGGAGTGCGAGGCCGCCCCAGCAGGGAGCTGAGGCCTCTATCAGGGGAACAGCTCTGCTCCCTGCGAATATGTGATGTTACAACACGATCTGTTAGCTCGCGGTACGTTACATCGCAGGTATTACAACGCAAGTCGTTACAACGACTTACGCTGGAGGGCGCTGGACTTAGGAATAGTATGATTTACTATTCCAACTCCAGCCTACGTTACAGTAGGGAAGGCGTTGGAATAGTAAATCATACTATTCCATAGCTTAGAGCGCCATCCAGCGCAAGTCGTTGTAAAGACTTGCGTTGTAATGCCCGCAATGTAACTGCATCGCGGTGTAACGACCGCGTTGTAAAGGTCGTTTCCCTTACCTGCCAGGCCCAAAATTACGGACAAAAGGCGTCCGCAAAAGGTATCCTCACGGACAATGGACGTGAGGTCCAAATTACGGACGGTCAATGAAATTTACGGACGGTTGGTCACCCTAGTGTCAAAGGTGGTGAACAGGTCAAACTGAAAAGTGACTCACCGTCTGACTGGTCATGTACTGTGCACTGCATCACAAGCAGCAGACGTTCATGTTGAACCAACAATATTTTTTCCGTACATTAAAGGGCAGTGGTAGACATGGAAGAGGAAATCAATGATTGCCCAATAACATGTCTAGACAGGGACATTTAAAAAATGTGGGCAAGTAAAGCATTCTGGCGCAAGCTGGGTGTTAGCCCCTTCCCCTTTGGTAAGTAAATTTGCCCATACAGAGTATGAAGACTGGAATGTTGAGTGAGCTTTAGTGCGAGGTGACAGTGTCCACATTTTGTTCCTTGTCGCACTTTTGGTTGTTTGCCACATAGAAGGGAGGGCAGGCCCCAAGGTATTTTGTGCTATTTGTGTGGAGGGTGCATGCTCCACTGTGTTTAAGGCCTATGTGCTGTCTGTGTGGAGGGTGCTACTCCACTGGATTGAAGGCCTGTGTGCTGTTTGTGTGGGTGGTGAGCACTCCAGTGGGCTAAAGGACTGTCTGCTGTTTGCATGGAGAGTGCATACTTCACTAGGTTAAATGATCATGTACTGTTTGCAAGGAGGGTGGATACTACACTGGGTTTAATACCCATGTGCTGTTTGCATGGAGGGTGGATACTACACTGGGTTTAATACCCATGTACTGTTTGTATGGAGGGTGGGTACTCCACTCGGTTGAATGCTCGTGTGCCACTTGTGTGGAAGGTGCAAACGCCACTGGGTTGAATGACATTGTACTGTTTGCGTGGAGGGTGCATACTTCACTGGGGATGATGGGCGTTGAGTGGAGTGTGCATACTCTATGGGGCATATTCACAAGGACCTACTGCCGATTTATCTCCACCTTAACGCATCCAAAGTCGAGATAGATTTAACACCCCATTCACAAGCGGGTGCAAACTGCAGACATCGCCAGTATTCCCGCGATAACTGCCCCAAAATTTATCTCCACGGTGAACCCCACAAACCAACCCTAATGAGATGCAGATTAGGCATTCCTGTGCAAAAACACACGAAAAAACCACAACACCACTTTCACAACGAACTGCCAGATCTGCGATGCGAACCAAAAACAGGCGATAAGCCGCGGTAGCACCAGTGATTTAACACCTGCCTTTTGCTGGTGTTAAGCAGGACGACTACCTGCCGCATGAAAGGGAGCCCAGCCAAGAGCCACACCTGAAGACCCACAGATGCCATGGAAACAATGATCATGCAGCTCAGATACCCATGAGGGCCACAACACCCACCGCCACCAGCCCCCCCCCCCCGGACATACACATACCGTGCACGACACAAGAGCCACAAAAAGCTCATGATGAAGCACATTGTCAAAAAATAACACACGTGTGGCCAGAAGAACGAGAAACAGTCACACAGCACCGAAGTAACAACGAAAAACTTTATTGAAATACAACACAAAACACCAATGCGGAAGACTCCTGTCGGGTCCGTCCGGGACAATCTCGATGTCACAGCCTGGAAAATAAAGCACAAAATCAGAACGTGTGCCATGCGCACATCAAAGGAGCGAGACACAGAGAAACAGAGAATGAAAGAAATGCAGAGAGAGAAAGAGAGAGAAGGAAAGGAAGGGAGAGAGAGAGTGAGAGAGAGGGAAGGAAAGGAGAGAGAGTGAGAGAGAGAGAAGGAAAGGAGAGAGAGTGAGAGAGAGAGAAGGAAAGGAGAGAGAGTGAGAGTGAGAGAGAGAGAAGGAAAGGAGAGAGAGTGAGAGAGAGAAGGAAAGGAGAGGGAGTGAGAGAGAGAGAAGGAAAGGAGAGAGAGTGAGAGAGAGAGGGAAGGAAGGGAGAGAGAGAGAGACACCGCCGCCCCTGCGCACCCAGGCCCCACTGTTCACCTGCTGCCACCGGTGTGTCTCCAACCACGTGCCGGGATACACTGCAAGCCACCAGGTCTGCAATCTGTAATCGAGGCCAGAGTCAATCATGGCAGAGTCCATCACACAGCACAAGGCAACAACGCCTGTCCGTCCCTGCGCACGCATGCAGCCACACCCTACCCCCTCCTGCCGGCCAGCGCTGGCTGTCCGCACTTGCGCACCCCGGGCCCACTGCTCACCTGCCGCCAATGGTGTGTCCACCAGTGGGCACACCATCCACCAGTGGGCACACCACGTGCCCGTGCAAGCTCCAGGCCCCAGTCCCGCCACCATGGCATGGTCCACATCATGCGGCCCCACCCCGCGGCCCAGCAGGTCCCACACATGACGCTAAGTCATCAATGGCAGAGACCACATCAGTGCACACGTCATCATCGCAGGCTGCACACCCGCTCAGCTATTTCGGTGCCACTAACCCTGTGCCACCCCAGTCAGCGCCACGTGGTGGTAGGCCCGTGACGGGCGCAAGGCCTCGGGTGCCACTATCCCTGTGCAATCCCAGTCAGCGCCACGTGGTGGTAGGCCCGTGACGGGCGCAAGGCGTCGGGTGCGACCAAACCTGTGCGCCACAACTCATGGGCCCTTTATGATTGAGAACCGTGGAGCGTCTGTCATCCAGTCACCACCGGCAGTGGGGAATGTGACGTTGTCGGCCCCTTATATTGGCGGGGTCACATGGCCTGTGACGCCTGTGCCGGATGGGTGTGGTGTGTGTGCAGACCTGCCCTCAGGGAGTGGCCGTGACATGCTGACAACTAGACCAGTGACCTGCATACCACCAGCGTGTACGCCTGCGACTTGTAGCTATGTGGGCCCCCCCTCGGAGTGTAAGCGGAGTGGTCTGGCCTGGCGCAGGGCTTGCCACAATGACTCGGGGGCTCTGGGCGTGGTTCAGTCCATGTCCGGACAAGGAAGTGACTAATGCGTGTGTCCCTGTTGTAGTGTCCACGGCAAGCGGAACACAATAGGCAATGTAGCACACTGTGACTGGCATCCCACTAGATGAGCATCATTGACGTAAGGGAAATCATTGTCCCTACATTCATCCACACATTCATACATGAATGATGAAAGCCATGACACAGCAGTGCGTTTCTGGATGTTTATTGCACATCCAGTGGAGTTTTGCAGCTGGAGCGGTACAGGGCCATGCCAAGCACACTACACAATATGGGCCCGTGGAGGGCCAGCCAGAGTCCATCCGGGGATGACAAGTACTGCGGAAGAGGAAGGGTACAGTCCGCAGTCTGGTCATCAAACAGGATGTGGCAGTCCATGTCGCGCTCCAAGGTGAGTGCAGCGGAGTGTATCAGGGGTCAGTGGAAGGTCATGGGGCCATGTGCGGCACCAAGCAGAAACAGGCAAGGTGGCGGAAATGAATGCTAGTGCCTCCTTCTGATCTCAATCCCATACACGTCCTCGGATGTGTGCTCTACCCCACCTGTGGGTGTTGCAGTACCGGCTGCGGCACTGTGTGCCACTGACACATCAGGGGCCGGAGTAGGATTGTTGGCCGCACTGTGTGGCAGTGACACATTAGGTGCCGGAGTGGATACGCCTGCCGCACTGGGAGGCACTGACACACCAGGGGGCGGAGATGTGGATGGTGTGGGGGCAGCAGCATTCATCCTCGCCACGCCTTGTGGCAGCAATGCCATGATGAGGATCTGCAGGGCATGGTAGATCCCAGCTACATTTCGCTGATGTGCACCGGTGGCTGCCATCCTTTCCGCCTCCATCCACACCATGTCCTCCATGAGCCTCCACATGTGTGCCAGCTCACGGCTGGGATCGCTGGAGCCACTCTGAGCGGACAGGTGTTCTTGTCTCCGAGTCATGACTCCAGCGATGTCAGTCAGGGCTCGTTGGAGACCATGGAGCGGGCCGTGGGTGTCCGTTAGGGACTGGAGCTGGTCCCTGATGGGACCTAGACACCCATGGATGGCGTCCAGTTTGGTAGCCATGAGGTCGAACCCCACCCGCACCTGCTCAGCCATCTCCCTCTGGCCCTCCAGCACACGGCATTGGAAGGCCATGTGTTGTTCCTGGGGGTCTTGGGGGACTGCCGGGGCTGTGGGTGCCTCCTGCTGGGTGGTTTGGGTAGTGGGTGTGGTCCCCTCGATGCAGCTGGGCTGCCCTGAGCCTGGAGGTGAGTTGCGGATGATGTCAATGATGTCTTGGAGGGCTTGGGTGTCGATGCTGGGGGTGTCCTCCTCGTCATCAGTGAAGAGTGGCTGGGACTGCTCTGCAGGAGGTGTTGATGGTGCCTCTGCAATGTGAAGTGGAGATGGTGTATTACAATGTGTCCGCATGTATGTAGCCGCATGGTACAGGTTCACATTCAGACAGCATGGCATTGTACATTGTGACAGTCTGTGGACCAGGGCCATGATCCAGAGTCATTGTGGGTGTGCACTGTGCTCTGCTTGATTGTGCATGTGTGCCATTGTGGCCATCTCCACCCGTCACCCCAGTACCTGGTGGTCACTCACCCTGTTGCAGTTGTGTTGTGTCCTGTTGAGCAGTGTCCGGTCCCCGACTCCGGCCACAGTCTCCACACTGATGACTGTCGACAGCAGCTCCTCCATGTCATCCAGCTCCAGCTGTGGAGCTGGGCTCCCACCTCCAGTCTGCATTGCTGCCTCCAGGTTGCCTGTGAGTTTCTCCTTGGTCTTGCACTTGATGTCAATCCATCGCCTCTTGACCTCGTCCATTGACCTCTTGTGCTCTCTGACGGCATTCACCTTGTCCACGATGTCCCGCCATATTCCATTTTTGGTGCCCAATGAAACGTTGGAGGTGACGAACAGTTGTTGATGGTGTTCCATCACCTCCGTGACCAGGATCCTGTTTTCCTGCGGACTGAACTTCGTCTTCCTCTTCTTCTTGGCCTTGCCCTTCCCTGTCCCCGAGGTCCCAGGCTGGTCGTCCGGGGTGCTTGTGGGGTTGCGCTCGTCCTCTGCGCCTGCTCCGGCTGCCTCCATGGTGCTTGGGTGTTGGTCATTTTGTGTTTGTGTGTTTTTTCTACTTTTATAGTGGTTTTTCCCGCCTGCCATGTGTGTATTGCAAGCCTGGAGCTGCTTATCGCTGATTTCCTCATCGCGCTTTGGCCCATCGCATGTTTTTTCGCGTTGAGGTTTGTGTTTTTATCATGGTTGCGGTTGTTGTATCGTGGACATTGGCCGCGTTTTCGGGGGACTATCGCATGGTACCGCCGTGTTGTGAATTCCACGTTGACACAGGGTTATTTTCCCGCGATAGGCTGCGATGTGTAAAGTTGTGTTAACATTTTTTGGAGATGTTTAGCACACATTCTTGTGAATATCCCCCTATGGGTTTTATTACCATGTGCTGGTAGCATGGAGATTGCATTGAAGTTCCGTGTGCTCTTTTCACAAGGTATCTGTACTCAGCTGGGTTGTACTGCTGTGTGCTGTTTGTGTGGAGAGTACATAGTCTAAAGGACGTGATGGCCATGCATATTATTGGTGATGAGGTTATTTTTGGTTGTGTGTGCCCTGCATGAGGGAGTACACAAGTTTGTGTGATGTCATTTACCCTGTGGGAAGTTGTTTAGTTTTGAGCTTAATTCTTGTACGCTGTGTGCATGGTTGATAAGGGTATATTTCACCTTGATTGTTTCAGCTGTATTTGTATATTATTATTAAAATAGGTTGTGTTATTTTAGTTTTGCCATTATGTTTTCTGTTTCTTGTTGTTTTACTTTATTGCGCTGCTGTTCGTTTGTAAGGGGTAAGACATGCAGTATCCTGTCTTCTTTTCTAGCCTATTGTGTCTTCTATTCTAGTCTGGTGTGCAATGTTGAGTCATGATGAATGTGTGATGTCCTTAGCATGAGTTTTCTATCCCTGTCAGTTGGAGTTTATGTCTACAGTGGGGGTCTGAGCTGGTAACTTTCTAGCTCATGGTGGGGTTCCCTTACTTGTAACTGGTTCCTTAATAAAGTGTGTTTTCCAGTACCTGCCTGCCTCCTGAGTCTTCTTACGAAACTGCAACCCAAAATGTAACAGAGACCTCTTTAGGAATTTTGTAAAATGCTGCAATGTGCCTGGTCACTTCAGAGCACAGGAGCAACAAGAAAGAACATAAAAAAAGGGTTCTAAAAACAGAGTTACAATACGGCCAAATGTGAAAATAAATTGTTAATTCCTTTACATTTCAGTTGGATTATTGGATCATTCATTATGCTAATTAATTAATTAATATTAGTAGGTACATTTTCATTTTCATATATTATTATCATATTTTAATAATTAGTATTTTAGTGTTATTTTTTTGTGTATTTTATATATGAAAATGAATAGATTTTGTATTTTGTTTTGCTAGTTTAGCAGGTTGATGTGCTTGTTTTTCTGTTTTTTGTTTGAATAGAGATTTAACTGTATGTTTTTTATTTATGATGTAGGAAATCTGCCTTTTCTGCATGAGCGCTCCAAATTCTTTACCTCTAATGGACACTAGCTTTGTTGATGGCTTTAGAACTCTGTCTACTTTACCCCTGCTAACCAGTAGTAAAGTGCTTGTGCTCCCTCTTAACACATGGTTGAATTGGCTTACTCCTAAATTGCATATTTAACTTGTCTATATGTCCTTGTTATGTGGTACCCAGGGTCTGCAAGTTAAATGCCACTAGTGGACTACAGCACCTATTGTGCCATCCAATGCCATACAGTGGCAATGCAAGCATGGCACCAGGCCTACCAAAGTAGCCTAACTGGAGCAGTGTTAAAACAGAAATTTGACTTGTCACAATAAAGCATTTGAGAGGTCTTAGCCTTCTTTTTAAATATAAATAAGTCACTGTTAAGTGGGGGTTGTAGCCCACAAGCAGGGTGTGCATTCTTTAAAAGTAAGACATGTAGAAATGTAATGTTAACATGTCCTGACAGTGACTAGCACCCAAAAACTATTTTGACTACTGTAGGAAGGCAGGCTGTCTCATAGGAACACACTGGAAAGCAATAATAAATAGTATTTCTGTTATCCCAGGGTAGGGACCAACTAGAAACATGAATCAATAACTCTTTTTAACATTTATCAAAAACCCAACTTAATGGTGAGGTCAAACATTAGAAAAATATTAAGGAAAAATAACTTTCTAGAAAATTCCCTTTTCCCTCCCTGAAACTGATATAGGCTAACTTACACAACCCTTCTGTCACCCAGCAGGTGAATGGCCCTGAATTAGTAGTGAAAACTGCTCCCAAAGCAGAGAAACAGGGCTGGGTGTGGTGTGGTGTAGTTATTCCTCTGGCAGGATGAGCAGATGTCTGATTACATCTAGGGAAGACAGCAGTTACGCCCACGCACAAGGTAGTATCAGGCATAAATGTGCAACCCCTGATACCCCCTCAGAACACTTTCTGGACCTGAGGAAGATCAGAAGAGGACTGGACCTGCTGTCAGTAACCTGAGAGGAGCCCTGAGGAACGTGAGCTCTTGTACCCAGGACAAAGAAGTCGACTCCAACTATCATAAAACTTACCTCCTATTCAAGCTACAGGGTTGCAATAAACTGCAAGAGTCCTTTTACTGCAATTTCTCTGTTGATCAGTTCCATCTGGACCTGCCCTGGCCCTGCTATTGGCCTTTGCTGGAGCTAGTCCTGACCTCCAAGTGCTGTTCCTGAGATCTTGGCTGTGTCTTGCTTGACTTCTCCTACCTCCCTTGAAAACCTGGGACCAAGAAACATTTTCAACTCAAAGGCTCTTGGAGGACTGAGACAAATCTGCCAAGCCGCTGGGCTGAATATTCAGGTTTCTCATGCTCAAAGCTTCTTTGCAGTAGCAAATCTGATAGTGTGGGACCTCGCACAGAAGGTACTCAGCATCGTAAAGCCCTCTTCAGCTATTGCCGGCAGGCTTGCCCCACTGAAGAATTCCGAGCTCCGAAAAAGCACCTGAGTGCAAACATAGATATCTTGATGGGGCCAAGGCACCAAAAGTGTCTGACTGGTGAGAGGACTTTCCTGTGCACGAAATTCAGATTTCTGTCAATCTGAGCTTTCCGGACAAAAACGAACTTGTTCTCTGGGACCGCGCCCAATGGCTATTTGACCTCATGAAGCACTCTTTGGCCACAGCCTGCTGCCTTGCCCCACAGAAGATTTTGGACTTCCATTTTAGAGTCTAAGTCCCAAGGTAAAACCTCTGACTGGGCCGAACCTTGTTTCTGTATCTGACTCATGCTCCATTGCAGTCAGTCTCAAATCATGGCAAGGTCCCTGTCCACAGTGACCACAGTTGGCGCTTAATGCTTTTTGGTGCTATTGTTATTTAAAACTTTAATAATTCACATCTCCAGTTGCCCTAATTGGAGTTTTGTTGTTTTGGTGTCATTTTATTTGTTAAAATGTGATTCAGTTTGGGGTTTTTATGTTATGTTATGTTAACAGCATTTATATTGCACATGGCTGCCCCAACCAGGACTTCCCAGCAGGTAAGACTATGACTATCCGAGATACGGAATGCAAGCAAGGCTCTAAAAAGCCAGGTCCTATGGTGTTTGTGAAATGTCAGTTCATTAGGGCTGGATTGCAGATGAAAGAGAAGGCTGTTCCAGAGTTAAGGGGCAAGAAAATGGAATGAGCGACCTCCCTATCTGACACTATTAATACAAGGGACCATGGCTAGTGTGATATTTGATGATCTGGTGGACCTGGCAAGAGAGTAGGCCTGAATGAGATGTCTAAGATAGTGTTGGCCAATGTTATTAATGGCATGGTTGATCACGCACAAAGTCTTTATTGCGTTTCTAAATAAGCAGCCAGTGATGCTGCATAACTGATTTGAGACCAATTGTTGTTTAGGTATATTTTGTATAATTTAGCAGTAGCATTTTGTATTAATTGGAGTCTCTTGATAGATACCTGGATGATGCCTAAATTTAAGATGTTACCCTAATTGAGGGGTAATATAATGAAGGCTTGAATAATGGTCTTCTGGGTAGGAGAATAAACATTCCAAAGTGTTTTCTTTAGCCGTCTGAGCAGGCCAAAGCAGCATGGACTAATTGTTTTTATTTGCTGGTCAGGAGGTGGGTTACTGTTTAGCCAGATGCCCAATTTGTGGATATAATAACATTGGGTTGCCTTATTATATGTAATACTTTGATTGGAAACAGGTAGAAATTTTGTGTCAGGTGTGTGAGAGATTGTCATGTAAAACCCTTTTTAATGCTAAAGTCAGATTTTAAGTTACAATTGTGAAAATGCTCTTTTAGAGAATTGGCATTTTCCTGAACTTACTATTTGATGCCTGCAGCCTGTTCCTGGGGCACATGACTGGGTGTAGTTGGCAGTTCAATTTTGTTTATACCTCCCTGACAGCCACATAACAAAGGGATTAGGTGTGCCTGGATGGGCCAACACTGGCAGGATGGGGGCAGAGTTGGACACAGGCCCATTTGCAACAGAATACTCTTTGCCCTGCCTTCACACAAAAGACTTGTCACCAATGCATTGTTCATGCAGCCAGCTTAGACCCAAGGGAGGGAGGAAACTTCAAGAACTTCAATGGGAATTCTCTAGAAACTTCTCCTACTTCAAAGAAGGCACCAGACCCACTATTCAGTTCACTTGCTGGACTCTCAGAGAACTGCCTGCTGCTGTGGCCTGCTGTTTACTTCAGAAGACTGCTTAGCTGCACCTGGAAGAGGCTTTGCTGCCTGGAGTCTGCCTTGACCTCTCAGAGGCCTGCTCTTTTGCTTGAGTCCTCTTCTACTGCTTGAACCCAGGACTACTAGAGTGATTCCAAGGACTAGTTGGTTGGCCTCCTTATCAGAGCCTCAGGGAGTGAAAAGGCTCCAACAATCTTGAACCTGCACCTGGACCCAGCCTGAGTGAGTCCTAACCCCACAAGTTTGGCCCCTCCAGTGCTGGACTCTTGGTGGTGGTGTTAAAGGTGCCCAGAGAGCCAAAATCCCAAACTTGGTACTTAGAATTTTTTTTACTAAAAACTGCTCTGAGAACCGAGAGAACACGCTGGTATCCACCCAAGTTGCATTGCCAGTCGGCCTGACTTTGCTGCAGCTCCAGCTACATTCTTCTCCACAGCAGCATATCCTGTTAACACCCTACTCAACCAACAACCCAGTTTCACACAGTATTCTATATTTACTATCAGGGGTTTTCTGGGGCCCCAAGTATGCCCTCGGCTAATGAGATGTCGGAAAAATTTCACACTTTGAATTTGCAGAGGCTAGTGCGAGAAGAGGCTGTACTCCTAAGCGCCCCAATTATGGCAGGAAGAGATCCGTCATGTGCTGCAAATACTTCTCAGATCAAAGACACCTGGCATAGACAGTTTGCTGATGGAGTTTTACAACACATATGAGGAGGTCTTGATTTTCAGTTTCATTAAGGCATATGCTACTCCTTGTTTTGTAGGAGAACTTTGACTGGGAGGCAGAGACGTTTTAAGGCATGGGCAAAGTGGGCTCAGGCCAGGGTCCCAGCCTGTCAGGGGCCTCCCTGATAGGACCAGCTCTTTACTGCAGAGACTTTTGCCCTGGTGACTGTGAATAATTCTTAAACAGATTGTTCTAAATACAAGTTCCCTTTTATTTATTTTTAATATGGGTGATGTGTGAGAGTCTATTACGGACATTTTGCAGACAATGTTTTGTTGTTTCATGCAAAATACATACAAAAAGTTTCTTTTACATCAAAACAGGAACTTGCATATGAGAAATGTGAGGGTGTCACGGAGATTATTTGCAGTAACATTAGTGAGCTGCTTCTGTGTTACAGTATTGAAAACAAACATCATTATACCTGAATAATGGCTGTAAACCCATTTAGAATTTAGACCAGTGTGCCTGTGCACTGTCAGTGACCTGGCGAAAGAGAATATGACAGAGTTGAAATTGGATAATAAATTGAAAACTATTCTGAACAGGGACCCCTAAAATACATTTGGTCCATGGCCCCCAAAATCCTTAAGATGTCCCTGCTAGGAGGGTGAATTGTCCCACTGTTGTTACACAGAGATGAGCTTTCATCCCTTTTATGTTTACATCACATATTTCAGAGTTTGTGGAGGGATTAATGATTCTGCATACTTGTCACTGCAGTCTTGGTTGAGAACACATCCCTTCTTTGTACATCACTGACCAGTGGCTGCACGTCCATGAGGGACCTGGGGCCCTGTCCTATGAGCACATTACCCCACTCCCATCACTTCACATTTGATCAACTACCTGCAGGACAAGAAGGTACATCTTTTACATGAAACAAAACAATCATTTGTTTAAATGTCATAGCTGTATTTGCCTTTGGTAGGCAGCAGAGGCACGCAACAGACAAGGGCTCTACTAGCTGTGTTGAACATAGGTAGGATGATGACTGCAAAGCCCGGCCTTACACATTCAAAATGCATAGCTGACATGCTGCATTCACCCTTAGGCAGCGCTGCTTGTCAGACTACGGAGCTTCAGAGTTGCTTCTCAGCCACAAGCCTATGTCCCCTAACAGAATACTGGATTAAGACGGAGGGGTCACCTCATGCCCTCTCAGTGGTGTAACGCAAAATTACGAGGCCCCCCGTAGAACATGATGAAGGGCCCCTGAGTCTCCTATATCTTACAGATATTTATTGGGAGTTGGCTGAATAAGGGCCCCATAGAGGGTTGGGGTTCCCTGGATTGCAAGTGATCCCCTGCGCCACAGCGGATGCAGGCAGGGCTGGACTGGGAACCCACAGCAGCCCTGACGATTTTGTCAGGCCAGCCCCGGGTGGTGGGGGGGGAATAGGTGGGGGCGTGCAAGTGTGCAGCACTGCTTCTTTTGTTACTGGAAGCCGATATAGCCGCACTCCTGCACACCCTGCCCCCACCACTGCAAAACCGGCCCACACCCTTCCAGTCTCCCGGGGAAACGCCCGATGCCTGCTACGGCCAATCCGGCCATGGCTGCAGGGCCTGTGTTATGCCCCTGTGCCTTATCCCGTGTTCTGATTTGGCAGAAGACCGGGGGGGATATTCACAAGAACGTGCGCTAAACATCTCCCAAAAATGTTACACATCGCAGCCTATCGCGGGAAAATAACCCAGTGTTAACGTGGAATTCACAACACGGCGGTACCATGCGATAGTCTGCCGAAAACACGGCCAATGTTCTCGATACAACCACCTCGACGGAGATAAAAACACAAACCTCAACACCAAAAAAAGTGCGATGAGCCCATTCGCGATGAGCAAAGCAGCGATAAGCAGCGCCAGGCCCGCGACACACACACGGCAGGCAGGAATAAGCACAACAAAAGCAGGAAAAAGGAAGACAAACCAAACAGAAAACAACAGCGAAGCACAATGGAGGCAACCGGAGCCAGTACACAACCACACAAGCCCCATTGGCAACAAAACATTGTACATGGCAGGCCATCGTGGACAAGGTGAATGCAGCCGGAGAGCGGAGGAGGACAATGGAAGAAAACCAGAACAGCTGGAATGATTCGAAGCGCACAAACAAGCAGAAACACGCCAACAACCACAAGGCAGCAATGCACACCAGAGGTGGGAGTCCAGCGCCACACAAGGAGCTGGATGACATGGAGGAAATGGTGTCCACCACATCAGTCTGGAGATGGTGGCAGGACCCGGGGACCGGAAACTGCCCAAAATCAACAGACACAACAGCAACAGGGAGAGGAACAACCAGGGACTGGGGGGACGGGAGGAGATGGGCACAATGGCACACATGCACAATTAAGCACAGCACAACTGCAGACACACCATGCCCAAGAGTAACAACACCAACCAAGAGCACAAGTCACACAACCCGGCAATATCACACCACTGAACAAGCACAGAAGTGAAAACCACACTGCCTGAAAGGGAGAAGGGTGAGCCAAATCAGAGCTGAAGGGACATCTCACACACAATGCAGCACACACACATAGGAAGCAGAGTACCCCAACAACGAACACAATGTGGCACAAACAGCAACATTTGCACATCCGAACACAGGACACAAGTGCACCCGCTTGTGGCGGGGAAATGGCCATACGCATCTGGCAAAGCACGAAACAGGGACATGATAATGCACAAGTACAAACCCACAGCCCTGATGGGGTAGCATGCACGTATGGCAGGGAGCCAGCTAGGCCGTGACACACACATTGGCATACAAATCAAGACTCAACACAGTTGGAGACAAGTGAAAGTGTGGAAACTTTATCAACAAGTGCGTGTCAGTACGGCCAAGAGAAGTGCCACGACATGCAGAACAATGCAGCAGCATGTCTGAATGAGGAACGTTGGAAAGTGCCCATGTCCACCCCGGGGGAGTGCATCACCAACACAAGTCAGTGCCAACCCGCGTTGGTTGTCCGCGCATGGATCAGGAGTCCAGGCCAATGCAGCCATGTCCACTGTCGTCTTGGGACATGTGACCAGATCCTCAACATGCAACCAGGCGTCGGGACACGTGCAATGGGTCACATCCAGTTGTGGCTGCAGGTACCTTGTCACTCGTCCATGAACACGAGTGCAGCAGCGTAGGCCAACATTTCCAATGAGAGATCGTTGTCCTCCACATCTAACATGTCGGTGACGTAATCCATCAGCTGTCCCAGACAGATGTGCTGACTCCAACCCCTGGCCCCAATTTGCACCAAATCGGGGAGCGGCTCAATGTGGACACTGCACACGACGACTCGTGCAATCTCCCAGGTCCAGTTGCCAGCATGCATGCCAAACATCCAGGCATGCCATAAACGGGCATCACGGTGACACTCCTGGTCATGGGCCAACAGGGAGCACACTCACACATCGAAATACAGGTCAGCTACCGTTACGTTGGAGAGGCAGACAGCCATGGTCCACTCGAATATGCACGAGCGACAATGCAACACAGGCTGCACGCAGGTGATGTTCGCAAGGCGGAAGCCCAGCCAGTAACTGATCTGCAGCACTGCCAACGGCAGTGCCCCCAGGCAGTGTTCCGTGCAGCGGACGTGCACGGTACAGGTCCACGTGACTGGAGATGAGCGTGTGTCCAGGATGGTCTGCCATTGTGTCAGTGGCTCTGCTTGAAGCGGCACTGGCTTGCCCCGCGCCAGTCCTGTGGATGAAATGGCACAGCTCGGAGCAATGAGCAGTGTCTGTGTGCAACGGGTGCAGACCTGGGGTGGGAGCACGTGTGAAGGCCATATCATGCACGCTAACTACGACCAAGGACTTCTGTGTGTGGGATGTGTACACGTTGGTCTCACGTCGGGCAGTGCGTAGTGTGGGAGTCGCAAGCAAATGCTATCGTATCTGTCAGGGCGTGCTGGCCACATGCAAGTTCCAGCTCGGAGCTGCAGATGTGCTACCTCCTGATAGTTCAGACAAAGGACCTTTCACCCCTACAGTAACTTCACCATCTGCATGCATACAGGAGATGTACAGAGGCCTGTCGTGGGTGTGGTGGGATGTCTGCGACCCAGGGAATCATGGATGATATGCCCAGCATGTAGCACATGAGAGGCCTCACTGTGTGTTACATTGCCTCACAGCTGCTCCTCCCTCCCACGAGCCCCCACACTTGTGTGCATTGCGCTGTTGTACCATGTGCACTCCTACGGCACACCATTGTAATGCCTGTCCGCGCATGTCCAGCGGCATGCCAACAACACCGTGAAGCTGGCCTTTGAGGGTGTGTGGCCACGTGAGTGTAGGCCAATGGTCCGGACAGGGCGAACACAGGTGTACAGTCCATGGCTGGCTGTGACCGCGCTGCGATAGAGGCTAGGCAACTGACTTATGCAGCCGCAGGACTGATACACATAACACTTGGCATGTATGTGCCAAGACCCCGAGCGGTCTTGCGCTCCTACATTTCCCCGTACGTGTGTGCCTGCCCTCCTGGTGCATGCAATATTGCAACATCGACTACTGTGGCCCTGGTGGTGACAATACCCCAACACAGAGACACACTTACCTCACTTCCTGCTCAAGGCCAGACCAGAGCTACGTCCTGATCCCCCTGCCGAATCAGCACACCCCTGCGCTGACCTGACGTACGCTGGACCAGCACACGCCGCATGTGCATGCAGGGGGGGCGGGTGAAGCTACATGTCCAAGGTCCCAGCCACTGCTGAGGTGACAAGGTATCGTCCGCTGAAGACAGCACACTGTGATGTTGCAGGGCTCGGGCACATCATGCTGACATAATGACCACACGGACACACTTGCTTAGATGGTGGGAATGGCTATGGGCACGTGCGCCCGGCCACTTTTATTAGCAGGCTCACATGTCGAGTGACACCTGTGTTGGATGTGTGTGGGGTGTGTGCACACCAGCCGTCATGGAGTGCCTGGTGCAGTCAAAAAACGACAACAGTGTGCATCGTTAAGGACACACCCATTCAACCATAAAGGCCCCATTACTTGTGCTGCACAGAGTTAGTGGCTCTGGATGCACAGCGTCCTGCACGGGCCTACCTCCACGGGCCGATGACTTGTGGTGTACTGGGGCAGGGTCACGTGAGCAGAGCAGGTTTTCGTAGATGACAAAGGGGGTTTCGCGGAGTGTCTCGTTGGACAGTGGAAGGTGTACCCCCAGGGCATGATGCAGAGGGCAGAACCACGCTGAAACAGTCACTATGGTGGAGGTGAATGGAACAGACACATGTCTGACACCAAGTCCAGTCCAGCCAGATGATGATGCAGACAACCCCAGGCCGTGGACTCAGACGCCACCAAAGTCCAACCAGAAAGTGCCCATGAGTCATTGCGCACAGAGTTAGTGGCACCAGAGCTGATAGGGGATGCCGCCTGCGATGAGGCGTGTCCAATGGTGTGGACTCCTCCACATCTTACCCAAGACACAGTTCCACATGTGTGACCTACTCGACCACAGTGTAGGCCTGAGGCAGCGGTCAGCAGGGGCCATTCACCGAGTGTCGCCGGCATACGTTGGATGGTCCCACCGGCCTTCGTAGTTCAGGTTCAGTGGCCCCACGGTACGCGGACTTGCGGTGACCAGGGTTGATGGCACCAGATCAGTTGTTGCTAGTGTTTGGTCACCTCCGTGACTAGGATCTGGCTTTCATCCGGACTGAGCTTTCATCCAGACTGAGCCACATCTTCCTCTTACTCCTCTCCGTGAGTTCACTTGTATGGACTCTGCCATTCATGAGAAGTGTGGCTCAATGGTTAGAGCGCCAGTTCCTGATGCAGAGATCTGGTCCGGGACCAGGGTTCAATTCCCGCCTCGGCGGGTCTTGGGCTCAATTTCATCGGACCTGATAATTCTCGCCTCAGTGCCTATTCTAATCATGGGTCCCACTCTGCAACTCTGGGCAATAGCTTGCTTAATCTCCACAACGGCCCCAACAGCGCTGGGATGCCTGGCTTCACCCTGGGGGTGCCCAGGAGTGGACATTTCACAGGGAAAAGCCAGGAAGGGTTCCACAGCGGTATGCGTACAGCGCCAGGACACCTCTTTGGGGGTATAAGTGCGCTTTACAAGTACAAATTTCATTTCATTTCATTTCAATCACGACTAAGTGCTGGATGTGGGACCAACTGGAGCGCAGTGTAGGCCAGAGCCAGTAGTCTGAAGGGGCCCACAAACATGTGTTGCTGGCTTGCGTTGAGCAGGGTTGGTGGCACCACGTGTCGCAGGCTTGCGATGCGGACTTTTGCTTCACTGATCGGAGGGAGTATAGGGATGTGGATGCTGCCACGGCTTTGGGGTCACTGCCATTCATGACTCAGGACACAGTTCCACATGTGGGACCTACTGGGCCGCAGTGTAGGCCTGAGCCCTCATCCACGTGTCGCCGGCTTGCGTTGAACAGGGTTGGTGGCACCACATGTCGCAGGCTTGCGATGGAGACTTTTGCTTCACTGATCGGAGGGAGTTTAGTGATGTGGACGCTGCCACGGACTTGGGGTCACTGCCATTCAAGACTCAGGACACAGTTCCATATGTGGGACCTACTGGAGCGCAGGGTAGGCCAGTGCCAGTAGTCTGCACGGGCCCACAAACACGTGTCGCCGGCTTGCGTTGAACAGGGTTAGTGGCACCACGTGTCGCCGGCTTGCGGTTGAACAGGGTTAGTGGCACCATGTGTCGCAGGCCTGCGATGCAGACTTTGGCTTCACTGATCGGAGGGAGTACAGTGATGTGGACGCTGCCACAGACCTTTGGTCACTGCCATTCAGAACTCGCGACTCATCTCAACATGTGCCCACAACTGGGCCGAAGAGGACGCCGGTGGAGTATGTCAATGAAAAAGGAGAACTGTGGGCCAGCGTTGTGGAGGCCAGTGATGGTCTGCGGAGGCTGCAAAGGTCGCGGGACTGGGGCTTGGAGCTTGCACCGGCACGTGGTGGGCCCTCTTTGACACACGCCGGTGTCGGCAGGTGAGCGGGGCCTCCTTGGTGCGCTGGGGCAGGCATGACGGGTCTGGGGACCAGCGGCCCGGGGTGCAACAGGCGCACAGGGACGCAGGCCCAGCCGCGCTCGGCGCGGCCTCGTGGCGGGCTGGGAGGTGCCGCCCTGGCGGACGCGTCGGCCATTCCGAAAGAGAACCACTCCCAGTGCGACGGGCTTTTTATTCACACCCCTACGCAGGCATGGCGTACGCAGGGCCAACCCACTCCGCCCGCGCATGCAGAGGGGGACATAACGTGCAACATTTCCGCGTTATGCCCCACAGCCTGTGGGGACATGGTAGCGTCCACTGGCCACTACACTCCATGCACCAGCAGTTAATCTCCACATGGCCATTTCCGTGGTTTGCACACTGAAGTCTGTCCGGCACCTCCACGCCACACCTGGCATTGGGTAAATCAGCGTCTACTGAGATAGTCCATCGGGAGGCAGGGATCGAATATCTGACAGATTTGATTGCATTGAGACCCCATTTATTTTGGAGGTCTATTTGGGCGAAAGAAGAAACCCTGTTTACACAAACAATTATTAAGAACTGCATGCGACTGGATAACTGTCTCAAGATCCCTTGGTTAAAATACATAGTAAATACCACTAGAGAACTATTTAAGTTAAGAACCCTGGACAACCCAATGGAGGTCTTAGATTTCTCTAAACAGGAGATGAGGAATATATTTTTGGCACAAAGGAAGGAGGGCAGGTCGAGACAAGTGGAGTTACAATCTACCTACCAGCAATACCAACTGCACATAGACACCATTGGGTTTCAAAGTTATTTAACATCAGTATCAAGATCATCCCACCGATTTGTACTGACAAGGATGAGATTGGGTCTTGTACATCACTTAGTGGCTTTCCCAGAAATGAAACAGCACCCAGTCACTCCATGCCCGTGTGATAATCGCACAAAGCAAAGCACTCTGCACTTTTAACTTTTTTGTGAACTGTATTCTAATTATAGATTTGTATACTTAAAACCATTGTTTAAGAAATATAATGTTACAACTTCCAATGCAGCTATGAGTCTAATGTTTACACTTAAAGAGCCGGATATCTGTTTTTTTGTAGCAACATTCATTTTAAAGTCAATTTATGCACGGAAAAGCATGGTTTTTAAAGTATTTTAATGGAATTATATTCTTGTATTGCTGAATCATTTTAAAGTAACTTTTCTGTAAAAGGACGTCATTATATATATGTGTATGTACACTCGCTTTTATGGTTGTTTCTTATAACCGAATAAAGCTTTTCTGAACTGAACTGGGTAGGTTCACATTCATTAGTCACTTGCCGCTCTCGCACATGCCTGCTCCAAGCCTCTCCTCACATCCTGCTATTGTGTGGCTGTGGTGCCATGCCGTGGCTGGGTCTCCAGCTGCTCCTGCGCAGTGTGGGTGGAGTGGAGGTGCTGGGGTACCGGGCTGATGTTGGCATCCAGGACAGGTGTGATGGACTTGGATGGGGCTGGCTGGTGAGACTCCTCCGACTCTGGCAGTTGTGGGTTGGAAGGTACCAGAGACCAACATGTGCAGCACAGCCGGCAGCTTTGTCTGCGGAGGGATGTTCGTTGTACGCTGTGTTGGTACCGTCAGCAGGTGGGCGATGTGGGTCAGGATGCGGGGGATGGTTGTCCCTTTGGACCTGTAGTGGGCAATGTCCTCCTCTGGCGTTCGGTCTGTCCGGCTGGTGCGTTTAAGGTGGGTCCGCTGTCTTTGTGTACGCTGCCTCTGTGGTGGTCTGGGGGGGGCGAGACGGGTCCTGGGGGTGTTGGCGGACCTGGGGGTGGTGGGGGTGGGTGTTGTGGCCCTCATGGGTGTCCGAGCTGCATGATCATTGTCTCCATGGCATCTGTGGTCTTCAGATGTGTCTCTTGGCTGGGCTCCCTTTCATGCAGCAGGTAGTCGTCCTGCTTAACACCAGCAGAAGGCAGGTGTTAATTCCCTGGTGCTACCGCGGCTTATCGCCTGTTTTTGGTTCGCATCGCAGATCTGGCAGTTCGTTGTGAAAGTGGTGTAGTGGTGTTTTCGTGTGTTTTTGCACAGGAACGCCTACTCTGCATCTCATTAGGGTTTGTTGGTGGTGTCACCCGTGCAGGTAAATTTTGAGGCAGTTATCGCGGCAATACTTGCGTTGTCTGCAGTTTGCAACTGCTTGTGAATGGGGCGTTAAATCTATCTCCACTTTTGTTGCGTTAAAGTGGCGATAACTCGGAGATACGTCCTTGTGAATATCCCCCCGAGATTAGTCCAGATCAAGGAAAGAAAGGCTGTCAATTGTGGCAGCTTGTGCTCGTTTCTTGGGAGGACCTGTTCACTGAAACCAAGAATGCATGCAGATAAGGACCACCTTAGGAGACTGCAAAGCCCCATAGTCATTTTTCATATTTCTTGCAGGTGTGTGTAGATAGATATGTTAGTGTGAAGGCGCGTGAATGTTTGAATGGATGCGCGTGTCAGATAGATTAAAATGCAGCCTTGAGCAACAAGTCTGCATCCCGAGCCATATGTTCTGCTAAGTTTAAAATACTAAAGATTTCAGAAATTTTTCAACATTAAAGCTGGGGTCGTTGTAATAATTGTCCGAGGAAACTTTGCCCGATTTCACTTTTACTTTTACACCAGCTGTAATGAACAATCTCCTCTCTGGAAATAGGTCATTTTACAATAAAGGCTGAACAAAATGAATTTTTCTGTGCTGCTTTAATGTAAGTCGCTGTTGCTAAGCGCTGTTTGCTACCTATTACAAAGTTCAGACCTTTGGTTTTAAGTGACCATTGTAGCCATTGAACGCAGCCACAGACTGCTCCAAAGGAGGCATGACTAACAGGATGCCTTGTAAGTCGGTTTTCCATTTAAAGGAAGCATAAAACATTGTTATGCCTGGGTTTATATAAAATTGATACCTCTGTGTTTTACGGCCTTTCGTAACTGGAGACCGGTAGATCCTTTTGTTGCTGATTATTGAAAAAGTTTTAAACAGACAATATCAAGGGCAAGAGCTCTGGCCTCCTGGTCAGAGACCTGCTCTCTCCCCCAGCAGCTCCTCTGTTGTGCCGCTGACCCCGTTCACCTCTGTCTGGTAGGTGTTCAAGGCCCTCCTCCACCTGCAGGCTCTGCCTGTGCCTCATCTCTGGTGGTCCAGTGGGAGAGCCTTGCTCTTCTGCTGGTCCACTGCTGTCTGTCTCTGTGTTTGTGCCCGTTTTTGTCTGTCCTTTTGAGTGTTTTGTTATTGTGCCTTTGGCTGTCTTGTCTTGGTGTCTTGTTATTGCCTTTTTTCCTGTTTGTGCCTTTTTCCTGTTTTTTCTGTCTTTTCTGTTGTTCCTGTTTGTGTCCGTGCCCGTTTCCTTCCCGCCGCTGCTGCCCCTGTGCCCCCTCCCCCTTGCCGGTTACCGCTCCCGCCTCCCAGCTGCGCTTTCCTCCCCCCTCCCTATTTAATGACGGCCGCTGCTCAGGTTTTCGAGACAGACCTCTGACCTCCTGGTCAGAGACCTGCTCTCTCCCCCAGCAGCTCTGCTGTTTTGCCGCTGCCGCTGACCCCGTTCACCTCTGTCTGGTAGGTGTTCGAGGCCCTCCTCCACCCACAGGCTCCTGCCTGCACCTCATCCCTGGTGGTCCAGTGGGAGAGCCTTGCTCTTTTGCTGGTCCGCTGCTGTCTGTCTCTGTGTTTGTGCATGTTTTTTCTGTCCTTGTGAGTGTTTTGTTATTGTGCCTTTGGTTGTCTTGTCTTGGTGTCTTGCTATTGCCTTTTTTCCTGTTTGTGCCTTTCTCCTGTTTTTTCTGTCTTTCCTGTTGTTCCTGTTTGTGTCTTCCGTGCCCGTTTCCTTCCCACCGATGCTGCCCCTGCGGTCCCTCCTCCCTGCCGGTTCCCGCTCCCGCCTCCCAGTTGCGCTTCCCTCCCCCTTCCCTATTTAATGGCGGCTGCTGCGCGGCCGCGCCAAAGGCGCGCCATAGGCGCGCCATAGGCAAGCCTGTCTGCGCCCGTCCATGACCCGACCATGACCAGCACCAGGGGCCCTGGTTCTCCGACCTCCCACCGCTATGACTCAGCCACCCTCCTCGCCCTCAACCCCGGAAGGAACAACAACTGCCAGCTGTCTACGACGAAAACCAGCCACGGCCAGTTCTCCTGCCGACACTGCTGACAATCATTCACCATCCTCCGCACCCCCACGATAGAGGCACCCACGCCTGACGCTAGCACCCCCGAAGCCCTGAAGTGCATCGACCTCAACGTGCGCTCACTGCACAGACATGCTGTAGAGATCTGGGACCTCCTCGACATCCTCTCGCCAGACGTTGCCTTCTTCGCGGAAACTTGGACCAATGCCTCCTCTGCCTCCGACATCGCCACTGCCATTCCTGACGGATACAAGATCCAGGGGAGGGCCGCCCCAACTGCCCAGGAGGAGGACTCACCATCGCACACAAGAGCTCCCTCTGACTCTCCACCTCAAGCACGAGCGACTACCCTTCCACCATCGAACACCTTCACTTCCAGATCCAAACCAGCCCCAGAACAACGCTTCGCTGCACCCTCGCCTACAGACCCCCACGCTTCATTCACCACTACCATCACCGACCTAATCGCACCCCAAACCATCGCCTCTATGGACTACATACTCATCGGAGACCTGAACTTCCACCTCGACAACCTCAGCGACCCCAACTCCACCGTCCTCCTCGACAACCTCGCCAACATTGGACTGAAACAGCTTGTCACCACCCCTACCCAGAAGGCAGGACAAACCCTCGACCCTATCATCGCAGGAGGGAACAACGTCTGCTTCAGCCACACCACGCAGCCCCTCTGGACAGACTACCACTGCGTGCACTTCTCGTTCAACACTGCCACCGCTCACAAACCCACTCCATGCCCACCACGAAGGAACTGGAGCAAAGTCACAGAGGAGCACCTCAACTCCACCCTCATCCAAGACCCCCCCACCTTGACCGACGCCAACTCTGCAGCCAATAAACTACACCGGTGGATCACCAACTGCGCAGACAAGCTCGCACCCCTCCGCAACCCTGACAGACAACGCCCCTTGAAGGCCACCTGGTTCACCACTGACCTCAAAGAATCCAGACGCACCTGCAGATGCCTCGAAAAACGATGGAGGTACAGCAAAACCACTGAAGACTAGACCACCTACAAGAACGCCATGACTGAATACCACCAACTCATAAGATCCACCAAAAGGACCTTCATCCGGAACAAAATCCACACCAACTCCAGCAACTTGAAGGAACTCTTCAGCATCAGTTAGAGAAATATAACTACTCTCGGGGAACTGTGCACTTATACAAAGATACTCACAACATACCACTCCATCAGTCTTAAAAGGGGTAACAGGCGTCGACGCGTTTCGGTGGTATAGAAGAAAGAATAAAACCACCTTCTTCAGGACAATGGATTATCTACCCATCTTTAGGCAACCTAGAGAGTTCATCTGTATGGAAACATAAATCAAATATCAGCTAAAACCCCTTCATTTCAATGACATGTTTATTAAATTAACACAAACTCTATACATTGATTATGTATTTCAAATCTTTGTTACACACATGATGTATAGGGTTAAATCCTTTTATTAAAAAAAACAATGTTAAATCAGGTTACATATCTATTTTCCCCATACTACCCATTCTGGACTGGGAGGTATGATAAAAGTCATTCGTTCAACCATACATACTCCATTCCTACCATCTTATTACAGTCACCCATATTATAAAGTTGAGTTTGATTGTTCAGGCTGTTCTTAACTATTTGGAATGAATCAGCAATGTGTTCCGTGTTAAAAACCTAAAGACATCAATACCAATTAGGAATACCAAATTATGAGTCTCCTGCTACATAAGAAGACAACCCTTACAAGATAACCTACCACTTCTATAGCTCCACAAGGAACAGAACATTCCTTATTCCAACTAATGAGGTGTGGAACTAATATGATCCGAGTCAAAAGGGTCCCGCTAGTCAGTCGGTCCTAAAGATAAGTCAAAAAAGATATTGGTAAGGGAAACTTTCTTGGTTTCCTTTTGGATAAAATCAATAGGGGGCGCCATTTTTAACTCCATCCATGATAATACTTAAATAATTAGACCCACCTTTTGTTTATAGGTTTCTTTAGAAGTGTTCCCCTGTATGTTGGCCACGTGGTAGATCCTATAGCTGCATCTTTAAAACCGATGATCGGTCTACAATAAAAACCGAAATCAATATAAGTTCCCCATCCTGTACCTAACCGTGAGTATAGTTATTCAGGTTTGATCAGAGATCCCATGTCCAAATGGGTCTTTATTATATTCTCTCTGAGTTCAATAATGTTAGAGCCGAGTTATTTCAAAGAAGACACACGTTCCGAAATGTCGGTATGCTCAAGATCATATATTTTGTTAGACGGCCTCTCTCCACATTATATAGTTGTCAATGTAGTCCGAAATTACTCCGACAAAATATATAGAGGGTATCAATCCTTAACCCCCCTATGTTCGATAGCATGCCTCGCTGTTCAGCATGTATCTCTTACCTTTTAATTACTTTGTCTGTAGGTAAACCTCAACGGCGTGGCTGCAAACGCTAAAGGGACGATTCACAATAAGATGTCCTCTCAAATAGTGAAATCAGCGTCACAGCACAGCGTGGTAACGTAACGTGATGACGAAAACGCTGTCCTGACCTGAATGTTGCAATAATCCCTTTCCTCCAGGGCGCAAATGCAGCGCCATCTTATAGGAGTAGAAGATATTCGCGTATCATCTACCCGACGATTTAAAATCTTAAACAATGGAGTGCACATGTACCATCGGGGCACTAATCTACCCCAACAGATAAAGTAGAACAAACAGAGCAGGGTCCGTAATTGAACCTACTCTGTCCTCAACTAGAAGGAACTCTATCTCTAGACCCAAATATAAGGTACCCCCCAAAAACGGGAAGATCAATCTAATCTCATGATTCTGTGAATTAGCCAAAACAAGGACTCTAGTTTTATTGTTTAAAAATGTATTTCCCATTACAAGATGAGGATGTTGACACGAATAAAAACCTTATCTGATCAATTTCATCCAGTCTTCCTTACTATTTAATCCATGTCTCACTGTATCTAATGTAGAAATATACCACTGTTCTCTGTTTAGTCTTTTTTGTTCCAAATTTCCTCCGCTTTTGGTTCCATATATTCGTTCCAAAATGAACCAGAGGTGCATTTTCCTTATTATTTTTTACTGCTGATTTATGTTCCGAGAGCCTGACTCTGAGTTCACTTGCCGTTTCCCCTACACATCCTAAGCTACGAGGGCAGGTTAGTAGGTAAACGATATTGCTACTTCTGCAATTATTAAGTTCTTTTGGTGTTACCTTATATCCATTATGTGTGATGCTCTTCTCTATAATACACATAGGGCAAGCGGCACCTCCCCACATTTGTTATTACCCACTGCTTTAGTGCCCATTATCGTTTTCTGTTGCAGGGTGTTTTTTTCTCTATAAGTGTGAACTAGGGCCTTACGGAGATTGTTATTCCTCTTGAATGCAAACTGGGGTCTGTCCAGTTTTTCATCTTCATTTTCATTAAGGATGTCCCAGTTTGAATTTACTATGTTCTTAATCTTATTACTGATCTCAGAGAATTGGCTGACAAAGACAATCCTATTATTAGTGAGGTTTTTCTCTTTTCGACTACCAGTATTCACTAACATACTATCACGATCAAAAAATCTAGCCCTCTTAAATGAATGACTAATTAATTTTTTGGGATACCCCCGTTCCTTCAATTTGGTGTTTAGAGTTTCTGAGTGTTTATAAAAGTCATCTAAAGATGAACAGTTCCTCCGAAGACGGAGAAACTGTCCAAAAGGAATATTATCCTTCTGGGCCTTTGGGTGGTGGCTCGTGTAATGGAGTAAGGTATTCTTCTCCGTGGGTTTCCTAAAGAGCTCTACTTCTAATATACTTCCTACATTCTTTATGGTGAGATCCCAAAAATTAACGGACTCCTGACTGAACTGCGCCGTGAATTTTAAGTTTGGGTCCCCAAAATTTAGCCACTTCAGGAATTCTTGTAATGTTTCAACAGGACCATCCCAAATAAAAACAATATCATCAATGAAAGAATACCATTTAGAAACATTTTCCGAAAATGGAGCCGCTTCATTGAATATATGCCTCTCCTCAAACTCTCCAACGTAAAGGCAAGCTAGACTAGGAGCTCAGGTTGCTCCCATGCTGGTGCCCTTACGTTGGAGGTATAGCTCTTCTTTAAATAAAAACATGTTGTTCTTTAGAACTAAAAGACACACATTCAATAATGAAGTCTCTATTCGCTCCCCTCGTATCTTCTTCCTTCAAATCTCTCTAAATTACTTGAATGGTATCTTCCTGGGGGATATTCGTATAGAGAGCTTCTATGTCCCATGTGACTAGAATTTGGGAGTCGGCATTAAAAACTACACCTTCAATAAGAGAGATCATATGGGAGGAATCCTTAATGTATGATCTTTGTTGGACAACAAGGGGTTTTAAAAAGCTATCAGCGTACTTGCTTAAGGGTTCAAGTAGGGATCCAATGCAGCTCACAATTGGTCTTAAAAGTGGGTCTGTCTCATCTTTGTGAATCTTTGATAGTCTGTATATGGCGGGGATAATTGCTTTCTCATTAAGTAGAAATTTGTATTCATTTTCCCCTATCCATTCATTCCTTCTTGCTTCCTCTAGGAGCTTTGATATAACCCCCTTTAAGGAATCCATATTCCTCATGGGGACTTTTTGATAATGGGCCTCTACTTCTAAGAGTTTCAGTACCCTATTATCATAGTCATCAGTATCGAATATCACAACCCCCCGCCTTTATCAGCTGGTTTAATTGTGATACTCCAATCATCTTTCAACGAGAGGACTGCATTCCTGTGTTCCTTACGTATATTGTTTGTTTCCGGACGTGATTCCTCAATTACTTTATGCACCTTGCATTCCATTACCTTTTCAAAAATGTCTACATTCCTGCTAACTTGTTGGATTGTAGGCGTAAATGTAGATTTACTCTTGAGACCTGAGATGTTCTCCTTAGCTGTATAGGTCCTATCTTCAGAAAAATGTCTTTATCTGATCTTCCTGAAGAAGGCTTTAAGGTCTCTAATGTATATGTGTTTATTCTCGATGTGGGTGCAAAGCTCAACCCCCTTTCTAGTACATCCCTCTCCCAGACACTAAGATTTTTACTTGAGAGATTAATAATAGAAAGTTTCTCTATCGCCAATATTTTTGGTTGCGAGTCTTGAGATATTCCTGTTGTGGGGGATTTCTCATGTGCTGTCCCCTGCCCGGATTTGAATTGTATCTTAGACCCCGTCTGGGGCGATGGTCTAAAAAACCTTCATAATCTTGTTTGTGGGAAAGTCCACCTTGTTCGGACCTTGAGGGGCCATCCTCCTCACTACTGGACCCCGATGTTTCCGAAAATTTGACCTGCTTCCTTCCTCCCCTCGAGTATTTTGGTCTCTGTTGATAAGGACGCTCACCCGCCTGTTCCCTTTTCTGTTGATAGTAGTCCTGATTGAGGTATGGGTATGTGAGTTCCACACTAAGGGGTATATTCACAAGAACGTGTGATAACTACCGCACGAGTAGCATAACCCACCTTTCAATATCGCAGCCTATCTCGGGAAAATAACCCCGTGTCTACGTGGAATTCACAACAAGGCGGTAGCATGCGATAGTCACCAGATAAGGTGTCAAATGTCAGTGTGAAAATCAACGCCACGCCGAAAAAATGTGAAACGCGAGAAATCATGCGATGAGGCCAATTACGGTACAGAAATCAGCGAACACCAGCCACAGGCCTGCAAATCCCACGCGTCCGGCGGGAAAAAGCACCATAAAAGAAAGAAAAAAAAAGCCCAAAAACAATTCTGCGTAGCAACATGGATGCACCCTGACCGAGTGCAGAGGACAAGCCGAACACCACAAGCCCCACAGAGGACCAGTCAGGAACCCTGCGTCCGGGGAAGGGCAAGGACAAGAGGAAGAGGAAGACCGGGTTCAGTCCGCAGGAAGACCGGATCATCGTCACGGAGGTGACCGACACCATCAACAACTGTTCTGCACCTCCACTGCGGCACTGGCAACCCAAACCGAAATATGGCAGGCCATCGTCACCAACATCAATGCAGTCGGAGTGTCGAGGAGGTCACTGGAGGAGGTCAAGAGGCGCTGGCATGATCTGAAAATGCAGACCAAACATAAGCTCGCTGCCAACAGGGAGGCAGCAACGGCGACTGGAAGTGGGAGTCCTGCGACACAGGAGGAGCTGGATGAGCTGGAGCAAATGGTGGCCACGGTCAGCAGTGAGGAGACGGTGGCAGGATTGGGGAGCCTGGACACAGCACGATTCGACCTGACCCAACAGCAACAGGGTGAGTAACGACTAGGGATGGGTGTACGGGGGGAGTTGGGCACAATGGCACAATTACGTGTAGCACACAGCACACCCACAATGACCGTGGAACATGTCCCTGATTGCCTTGGCACACTGCAGCAAACATAGAAACGCCAAGTAGGCCCCCATCCACAATGTGCACAGAGGGGCCCCCCTATCACCAATATCACAACCGACCCATGCACGTGTGCTGAATTCAGCAAAGCAGCGGCTCTGTGACCCACACTGACTATGCAAGTAACACTGCATGTCCGATAGCATGGCAGCAGCCCAAAAAAAATGACATGGCCCACGAATCGACATGGGGGTAGCCCAGTGCGGATCACATCCGTAAAGAAGCAGGTCACACTCCGACATGTCCACGTGCACCCACAACCCATGCCGTACAATACACACAGCAGACAAACAATGCACCAGGCCACAAAATCTGTCCGAGAGCACATATGACCCAAGTCAAAAGCAAATCAGGCCCCGAAAAGCACACAATTCAAAGGCACCCAGCCTCAAAGGGAGAAGGCTACACGAAATCAGAGCTGCAGGGGCAGCTCCCCCACAATGCAGCACACACACATAGCAATCACAGGACATCCGCAATGACGGCAATGTGGTACAATGTGCAACACCAGCACCACAGGACAGAGCTCACACCAGGTTCCGCTCGTGCGTAGTAACTGTCCACTCACATCTGGCATTGCCTGACACCGTGTGATGATAATGAACGGGTACTACCACACATCCATCATGTATTCAGAAAACACACTGACTGCCATCAAATAGCCAGCTCCCCAAAACAGTCACAATGTACATTGGCATGCAGTCTGAATGTAAACATCTGCAAATCAACAACATACATGTGAAACTCTGTTAACCTGCATCTCCCCTTAACATTTCAGAGGGACAATCAACACTTACTGCAGAGCAGACCACAAACCCCATCATTGATGATGGAGAGGACAACCTGCACATATGTCAAGATACCCTCCAACGGATACTGGACAGCCTCTGCACCCCACCCCCAGGAGCAGGGCAGGCCAGCTGCCTCGAGATGACCCCGCCACCTGCATAGACCACACAGCAGGAAACACACACCACCACGGCTGTCTCCCAGGACCCCCGACCAATACATGGAATTCCAACGGCATGTGTTGGGTTGCCAGGTGGAGTTGGCTCATCAGCTGCGTGTGGTCTTCGAGCTCATGGCAGCCAAACTCGATGCCATACGTGGGTGTCTGAGTCCCATCAGGGACCACGTACAGTCCTATCGGATACCCCCTGTACGTACCGTGCTCCGCCACAGACCTTGGCTGACCTCGCTGGTGCCATGAATATAATACAAGAACTGTCTGGTCAGACAGGCACCAGCCATGACAGCACAGAGTTGGCACAGATGCGGAGGTCAATGGAGAACATGGAGCAGATGCAGGCTGGAAGTATGTCTGCCACGGCTGGACACCAGCGAGTAGTGGCTAGGAACTTCAATGCCCTGCAGTACTTCATCTTGCCATTGCTGCCACTGAGCAGTTCCCAGACGACTGCAACGGGAACATCGACACACACAGCTCCGACCCCTGATGTGTCCATGGCACACTGTGATGCTGCCCCATCACCTACGCAGTCTGATGTGTCAGGGGCACACAGCGATGCAGCCATCACCCCGCGACACACACCGGACACACCGGACACAGAACCCGTATCAGGGGAGTGAGAAGGGGATGGGAACTACTGTGTGAGGAAGGAGGCAGTAGCATCCATCACCGTCATATGGCCTGCCCCAGCCTGGTTATGACCTATGCATCATGCCCTGGGATATACCTCCTACTGACCTCCGGAACACTCTGCGACATTCACCCGTACCACGACACAGACTGCCATCTCTTCACCGCTGGCCAATTACACTGCAATCCTGCTGCGGACTGCACTCTCCCTCTTCCTAATCACTGTGCAATCCCCAAAGGACTCTGGTTGGCCCACCACTGGGCTTCCATGTGATGTGGGCTTGGATGGCCATGTACAGCTCCAGTTCCGTCATTCACCTGAATGTGAATAAAACATTCTAAATCACACAGATGTGTCATCACTATGTTCACTCACGTATGGAAGTATGGCTGGATGTAGAGACAATGATTGCACATGAAGGTACACCCTGGTAACTGACATCTATGCGCATGTCTATCCCTCAGACACATGGCCAATTGGATGACTGTTAAGGTGAGTACTAGCTGTGTCCCCATTGCACATCAACAACAATCTCACAACCCCCCAACATAGGCACACATCCATGTGTTGAATAGGGCTGTGTGTAGGAGTGACCGAAACAGTGGCAGGCCAGGAGTGGTGTCCTACACCACGTGTGACAACAGAACTTCACGTCGCATACCTACTTACACACATCTGTGTGGACACATTCTGTTGTGATGTATGACATTGCTCCACATGGTCAGAGGTTGGACACCATACACACATAGCTGAAGTCATGTAAGTGCACATGTCGTCCAGCACCTATCCAAAAACAATGTCTGGCTCACAGGGGTGGAGCTTGCCAAAGGGACACACCCCCATTGCACATGCGTCAGTCAGTTCCTCCCTGTGTTGGGACGATGCTCATTGTGGCACACGAGTGGACAATCTAAACAACACACCTCACAGTTAGACACCAGTGGAGTAGCATAGACTTTATTGGCATGTGCGTGTCAGTACGGACGAGGCAACGGCCACAACAGGCAGGGACATGCTTAAGACACTTACACGCAGCATGGGTACATGTCGAGGTCCAGAAAATGTTATGTTGAAATGGACAACATTCATCACGGATGGCAATGCTCACAGACCACCTTGCCTTGCTGGATGAGTCATGTGTTGTTTGGCGTCTGCCCATTGCCCCGTGTGAGGGGGCACGACTCACTGCACGTGGGATCTGCATGGTGCTCTGCCTCCGGAGTGCGCCGATTTTCTGCTCTGCTGACAGTGATCAGGTGTGAGGGTCCAACAGGTTCACATGTCGTGCTACATTGCCATGTGTGTGCTCTCCCCCAGCAGTGTGTCCGAATTGGCAACGTTGCCAAACGACGCTGTGTTGCTCTGACCATGGACCTGCGTCACCTTGCACAGGTGTGTGTACACACACGTTATTCCACGCACATGCATCCAGAGCCCGACCGAAGGCAGACGTGTCCTCTGTTGTGGTGGGATATGTGAGCAATCCCCACGATGCAACAAGTTGTTGGGCCATGTGCTGTGGGTGGCAATCGGATGTGGCTGCAGGAACGTAGTTACTCGTCCATGAATGCCCCTGCAGCTTCATGTGCAATGTGTTCCAATAGTACATCGCTGTCGTGTTCAAGGAACACCAGGGTGAGCCAATCCATTAGGTGGTCCGGGCAGGTGTGCTCAGCCCACGCTGTCTTACCGATCCGCAACAATAGGGGAGCGCCTCGATGTGGTCACTGCACACGAGAAATTGTGCAATCTCCCGTGCACAACTACCAATACATTTGCAGTATGTCAAGGCATCCCATGCACGGCTGTCTTGGTTACACTCCTGTTCGTGATCCAACAGGGGGCGCAGACACAAGTCATAGTCCAATTCATCAACAGTTGTGTTGGATAGGCAGACATCCATGGGACACTCGAATGTGCATGTTCGGCAGTGGAACCAGGGCTGGACGCAGGTGACGTGGGCAATGCGGAAGCTGAGCCTGTAACTGATCCGCAGCACTGCCAGTGGCAGTGCCCCCAGTAAATGCAGCATACGTGCACGGTACTGTTCCATGTGACGGGGGCTGTGCATGTGCCTAGTATGGCCTGCCATTGCGTTGGTGCGTCTCGTGAACCTGCATTCTTCTGAGCTGCGGCAGTTCTGTGGAGGATATGCCACAGCTCTGAGCAATGATTCAAATGTGTGTGCAACGTTGTGGGTAATGGGTTGCTGTTTCCGTGAGTGTCAAGGGCATCCCATGCGGGGGTACCACAGGCAGGGGCTTCTGTGTGTGGGCTGTGGATAAGTCGGATGGTTCATTTGCGGAATGCGTGGTGTGGGAGTCGTCCCCATCTGCCATTGCATCTCTATCAGGGTGTTCCAGGCAAGTGCTGGACCATGGTCAGAGGTGCAGGTGTCCTCCCGCCTTCTGCATTGGGACAATGGTGCTTTCATCCCTGATGTTTGTCTGACTACTACTTGCGTTTTCGGAATGTGATGTGGCTTTGGCGCTGAGATTGGGACACGGCCTTGGGCTCATGGTGTACGGATGGTGATGCACACACACATGTTGGCATGTGGAGCCAGGTGCCTGAGCGGCCTTGCGCTGCTTGTGCTATCTCACTCCGTCTCTCTCCCTCTCCCTCGCTCTCGCCCTCTCTTTCTTTTGTTGGGCGCATGGCACACCTTCTTCTCTTGGATTTGGTCTTCCAGGCTGTGTGCTATGGATTGTCCAGTGAGGAGCCGCTAGGACTCATCCTAAGGGTTGTTTCTGCTTTTGTTTGTATGGTGTTTTGTGTTGGTGATTGCATTGCTGTATGACTGATTCTCCATTTTCTGGCCACGCATGTATGTTTATTTTCCTGCTTGTGCGACATCAGGCAAAATGTTTGTTTTGGGATTTGTGGTGTTGGTGTGCAGTTTCTTAGTCCGGGGTTGGGGGTGGTCCCGGGGGGGTGTTGCGGGCCTGGGTGTGGTGTCGGTGGGTGTTGTGGCCCTCTTGGGTGTCCGGGCCGTGCGATGGGTGGCTCCATGGCATCTGTTGCCCTTCCGATGTAGCCCTGGGCTGTGCTCCCTTTTGTGGTGCAGGCTGTGGTCGGACTTTACACCAGGTCAGAGCAGGTGTAGATTTCCTGGTGCTAACGCGCCTTATCGCCTGTTTTGTGTTCTTATCGCCGATGTGGCTGGTCGTTGTGAATGTTGAGGTGTGATGTTGTCTCGACTTTTGGCACGGGAATGCCTACTCTGCATCTCATTAGCGATATTTGCGGGGGACCTCTGTGGCGATGTTTTTTGCGGCTGCTATCGCGGGTATACTGGTGCTGTGGGCTGTTAACACCAGCTTGTGAATGGGGAGGTAAATTTATCACGACTTTGGCTGCGATAAAGTGCCGTTAATTCGGCGATAGCTCCTTGTGAATATGCCCCTAAATTTATTAATATCTTTTCTTAGCTTAATGGTTTTTTTGTTAACCAAATAGTCTTTATATCCGTTGACTTCTAAATTTAACTCCTCTAATTTCCTCTTAGCTTCCTCAAGTGCTGTGTTTTCTTTCATACTCAATTCTAATAGTTCAATTTCTTGTTTTTCTAACACAATATTCTCCTGTGCAGTCTCTATTATGAGTAAAATCAAGTCCCTGCTACAGCGGTTAGCGATTTGTGTCCAGGTCTCCAGAAATTTTCTATTCTCAATAAAGAGTCCCGGTTCATTTTTTATCTGTAGGCCTATGGGGATCACCCCTGATTTTAGGTATTCAATCAGGAATTCGGCATGAAGCTCTGTCCTGATTAATTTCTTTTTTAGATTTAAATTTTTTCCCCATTTTTCATTATTGCTGGAAATCACCATAAGTTTATTTCCATTTTTTGTATTCATATTAATAATTTTATTGCACTAGTCCTCGGTGAACCCGAATGTCTTAAATGGGTCCATATTGAAAACTTATTGTAGAGATCAAAGACAAGAATATAAATTATTCTTATATATTGCGTCAACCAACGTCAATAGCAGAAACAAACTCTCCAACCAAAGGTTGTGCAGACAATATGAAATACGAGAGTGACCCCTCTACACCAAGAGTTAGGGTACTGTAATCAGTTAGAAAAATATAACTACTCTTGGCGAACTGCACACTTATACAAAGATACTCACAACATACCACTCCACCAGTCTTAAAAGGGGTAACAAAGCAAATAGATTTAAATTCAAATGTATTTTATATTATTAAAAAAATCTTCATATGTATAACAAACTCACATTAAAACCAACAAAAACAATATCCTCAATGTTTTTCACAAAATAGTAAAACCATCAAAGGGAGCCACAATATCAGACATAGATTTGTCATGTATAATGGTTAATTCAAAGGTATCAATTTCAGTCTCAGGGGCCGATTCACAGAACTAATCTGAGATAAAATCCTAAACTTACTACTTTTGGTATTCACAGAAGGCATTTAGTAGTAGTAAAGTTAGGACTCCTAACTTTACTACTACTAAATGCCTTTGTGAATACCGAAAGTCAGTAAAGTTAGGATTTTGTCTCACTTTAGTAGTAGTAAAGTTAGGAGTCCTAACTTCACTACTACTAAATGCCTTCTGTGAATACCAAAAGTAGTAAGTTTAGGATTTTATCTCAGATTAGTTCTGTGAATCGGCCCCACTGTGTTATCTGATCGTATATAAACAACACTTTTGTTCCTTAAATTTAACCCAAAAATAACAGGCGTCGACGCGTTTCGGTGATATAGAAGAAAGAATAAACCACCTTCTTCAGGACAATGGATTATCTACCCTTCTTTGAGCAACCTAGAGTGTTCACCTGTATGGAAACATAAATCAAAGATCATCTAAAACCCCCTTCATTTCAATGACATGTTTATTAAATTAACACAAACTCTATACATTGATTATGTATTTCAAATCTTTGTTACACACATGATTTATAGGGTTAAATCATTTTATTAAAAAAAACAATGTTAAATCAGGTTACATATCTATTTACCCCATACTACCCATTCTGGACTGGGAGGTATGATAAAAGTAATTAATTCAACCATACATACTCCATTCCTACCATCTTATTACACTCACCTCTATTATAAAGGTGAGTTTGATTGTTCAGGCTGTTCTTAACTATTTGGAATGAATCATCAATGCGTTCCGTGTTAAAAACCTAAAGACATGAGTAGCCAATTAGGAATACCAAATTATGAGTCTCCTGCTACATAAGAAGACAACCCTTACAAGATAACCTACCACTTCTATAGCTCCACAAGGAACAGAACACTCCTTATTCCACCTAATCAGGTGTGGAACTAATATGATCCGAGTCAAAAGGGTCCCGCTAGTCAGTCGGTCCTAAAGATAAGTCAAAAAGATATTGGTAAGGAAACTTTCTTGGTTTCCTTTTGGATAAAATCAATAGGGGCGCCATTTTTAACTCCATCCATGATAATACTTAAATAATTAGACCCACCTTTTGTTTATAGGTTTCTTTAGAAGTGTTCCCCTGTATGTTGGCCACTTGGTAGATCCTATAGCTGCATCTTTAAAGCCGATGATCGGTCTACAATAAAAACCGAAATCAATATAAGTTCCCCATCCTGTACCTAACTGTGAGTATAGTTATTCAGGTTTGATCAGAGATCCCATGTCCAAATGGGTCTTTATTATATTTTCTCTGAATTCAATAATGTTAGAGCTGAGTTATTTCAAAGAAGACACACGTTCCGATATGTCGGTATGCTCAAGATCATATATTTTGTTAGACGGCCTCTCTCCACATTATATAGTTGTCTATGTAGTCCGAAGTTACTCCGACAAAACATATAGAGGGTATCAATCCTTAACTCCCTATGTTCGATTGCATGCTTCGCTGTTACCTTTTAATTACCTTGTCTGTAGGTAAACCTCAACGGCGTGGCTGCAAACGCTGAAGGGCCAATTCACAATAAGATGTCCTCTCAAATAGTGAAATCGGCGTCGCAGCACAGCGTGGTAACGTAACGTGATGACGAAAACGATATCCTGACCTGAATGTTACAATAATCCCTTTCCTCCAGGGCACAAATGCAGCGCCATCTTATAGGAGTAGAAGATATTCGCGTATCATCTACCCGACGATTTAAAATCTCAAACAATGGAGTGCACATGTAGTATCGGGTCACTAATCTACCCCAACACATAAAGTAGAATTAAGTAGATTAAATAGTAAGGAAGACTGGATGAAATTGATCAGATAAGGTTTTTATTCGTGTCAACATCCTCATCTTGTAATGGGAAGTACATTTTTAAACAATAAAACTAGAATTCTTGTTTTGGCTAATTCACAGAATCATGAGATTAGATTGATCTTCCCGTTTTTGGGGGGTACCTTATATTTGGGTCTAGAGATAGAGTTCCGTCTAGTTTAGGACAGAGTAGGTTCAGTTACGGACCCTGCACTGTTTGTTCTACTTTATCTGTTGGGATAGATTAGTGACCCAATACGACATGTGCACTCCATTGTTTGAGATTTTAAATCGTCGGGTAGATGATAGGAGAATATCTTCTACTCCTATAAGATGGCGCTGCATTTGCGCCCTGGAGGAAAGGGATTCTTGTAACATTCAGGTCAAGATAGCGTTTTCGTCATCATGTTATGTTACCACGCTGTGCTGCGACGCCGATTTCACTTTTTGAGAGGACATCTTATTGTGAATCGCCCCTTCAGCGTTTGCAGCCACGCCGTTAAGGTTTACCTAAAGACAAAGTAATTAAAATGTAAGAGATACATGCTGAACAGCAAAGCATGCTATCGAACATTGGGGCATTAAGAATTGATACCTTCTATATGTTTTGTCAGAGTAACTTCGGACTACATAGACAACTATATAATGTGGAGAGAGGCCGTCTAACAAAATATATGATCTTGAGCATACCGACATATCGGAACGTGTGTCTTCTTTGAAATAGCTCGACTCTAACGTTATTGAACTCAGAGAGAATATAATAAAGACCCATTTGGACATGGGATCTCTGATCAAACCTGAATAACTATACTCACAGTTAGGTAGAGGATGGGGAACTTATATTGATTTCGGTTTTTATTATAGACTGATCATCGGTTTTAAAGATGCGGCTATAGGATCTACCATGTGGCCAACATACAGGGGAACACTTCTAAAGAAACCTATAAACAAAAGGTGGGTCTAATTATTTAAGTATTATCATGGATGGAGTTAAAAATGGCGCCCCTATTGATTTTATCCAAAAGGAAACCAAGAAAGTTTCCTTACCAATATCTTTTTGACTTATCTTTAGGACCGACTGACTAGCGGGACCCTTTTGACTCGGATCATATTAGTTCCACACCTGATTAGGTGGAATAAGGAGTGTTCTGTTCCTTGTGGAGCTATAGAAGTGGTAGGGTATCTTGTAAGGGTTGTCTTCTTATGTAGCAGGAGACTCATAATTTGGTATTCCTAATTGGCTACTCATGTCTTTAGGTTTTTAACACGGAACGCATTGCTGATTCATTCCAAATAGTTAAGAACAGCCTGAACGATCAAACTCACCTTTGTAATATAGGTGAGTGTAATAAGATGGTAGGAATGGAGTATGTATGGCTGAATGAATGACTTTTATCATACCTTCCAGTCCAGAATGGGTAGTATGGGGTAAATAGATATGCAACCTGATTTAACATTGTTTTTTTTAATGAAAGGATTTAACCATATAAATCATGTGTGTAACAAAGATTTGAAATACATAATCAATGTATAGAGTTCGTGTTAATTTAATAAACATGTCATTGAAATGAAGGTGGTTTTAGCTGATATTTGATTTATGTTTCCATACAGGTGAACACTCTAGGTTGCTCAAAGAAGGGTAGATAATCCATTGTCCTGAAGAAGGTGGTTTCTATTCTTTCTTCTATACCACCGAAACGCGTCGACGCCTGTTATTTTTGGGTTAAATTCAAGGAACAAAAGTGTTGTTTATATACGATCAGATAACACCAAGACTGTAATTGATTCCTTTGAATTAACCATTGTACAAGACAAATCTATGTCTGATATTGTGGCTCCCTTTGATGGTTTTAATATTTTGTGAAAAACATTGAGAATATTGTTTTTATTGCTTTTAATGTGAGTTTGTTATACATATGAATAATGTTTTTTTTTAATAATATAAAATACATTTGAATTTAAATCTATTTGCTTTGTTACCCCTTTCAAGACTGGTGGAGTGGTATGTTGTGAGTATCTTTGTATAAGTGCGCTGTTTGCCAAGAGTAGTTATATTTTTCTAACTGATTACAGTACCCTGACTCTTGGTGTAGAGGGGTCACTCTCGTATTTCATATACTCTTCAGCATCATTCAGCAATTCACCAAACCCCGCAGCAAAGCCACGGATGTCACACCTTCCCAGGACCTCTGCAACATGCTCGGCTCCTACTTCAACCTGAAAATCAATGCCCTCTATGACAACATCAGCGAACAGACTCCAGAAACCTCCTTTTCTTCCAGCAACGACAGACTACCCCCCATCACCACCTGGTCCCCGGTCACCACCGAAGATACCTCCACGACCATGAAGAGCACTCACTCAGGAGCCCCCACGGACCCCTGCCCGCCGCACATCTTCCACAGAGCCGCCGTCACCAAAGTGCGCAAGCTACGACCCACCATCAATGCCACCTTCGAATCTGGCACTTTCCCCGACGACTGGAAACGGGCAGAAGTCAAGCCCCTCCTCAAGAAACCCTCTGCAGACCCGACAGACCGGAAAAACTACCAACCCATCTCTCTCCTTCCCTTCGCAACCAGAGTCACCGAGAAGATCGTCAACACCCAGCTGACAAACTTCATCGAAGAGAACGCCATCCTCGACTCTTCGCAATCTGGATTCTGCAGTAACTACAGCACCAAGACCGCCCTCCTCGCCGCCACAGATGACATCTGCATGCTCCTCGACCAAGGCCACACCGTGGCCCTCATCCTACTAGACCTCTCCGCAGCCTTCAACACCGTCTCCCACCACACTCTCGCAGCCAGACTCCACGACTCCGGCATACACAGAACTGCCCTCGACTGGCTCCGCTCCTTCCTCGCCGGCAGAACCCAAAGGATCAGACTCCTGCCTTTCATCTCTGAACCCACAGAGATCAACTGCGGAGTACCCCAAAGATCATTGCTCAGTCCCACGCTCTTCAACATCTACATGGCCCCACTCGCCGCCATTGTCAGACATCATGGACTCAGCATAGTATCCTACACCGATGACACCCAGCTCATCCTCTCCCTCATGAAGAACCCCGAAGCCACCAGACTCAGCTTCCAGGAAGGAATGAAAGACGTCGCAGCCTGGATGAGCAGCAGCTGTCTGAAGCTCAACTCGGAGAAGACAGAGGTCCTCGTCCTTGGACCCACCCCCTCAGCTTGGGGCAACACCTGGTGGCCCACCGCCCTCAGCAACCCCCCTACCCCCACGGACCATGCCCGGAACCTCGGCATCATACTCGACTCCTCCCTCACCATGACCCGGCAGATCAACGCCATTGCCTCCACCTGCTTCAACACTCTCTGCATCCTTCGCAAGACCTTCAAGTGGATCCCCCCCGAAACCAGAAAGACCATCACCCACACACTCATAACAAGCAAAATGGACTACGGAAACGCCCTCTACGCTGAAATCAACAAATCCCTGCTATGCAAACTCCAGACCATCCAGAACACTGCGGCCAGACTCGTCCTTGGCATCCCACGACATAAGCAGATTACCCAACACCTGCGAGACCTCCACTGGCTCCCTGTCGAGAAGAGAGTAACCTTCAAGCTACTCACCCACACCTACCAATCTCTCCACAACACCGACCCAAATACCTCAAAGAAAGAGTCACCTTCCACGTACTCAAAAGAAACCTCCGCTCCGCCGACCTCACCCTAGCAGAAACCCTGCGTATCCGCAGAACCAGAGCGGGTGGAAGAGCCTTCTCCTACATCGCGGCCAAGGCCTGGAACGAGCTCCCGGTCAACATCAGACGCTCCCCTACTCCGCACACCTTCAGGAAGAGCCTCAAGACCTGGCTCTTCAGCTGACCCGGAGCTGCACCCCCCGCGCCTTGAGACCCTAACGGGTGAGTAGCGCGCTTCACAATTCCCTGATTGGTTTATTGATTGATTGATAAAGAGACAACAATATTACCTAAATGTGAATGGCCATCCTTATTTCAAGTCTATATGGGGCACACGAGAATATAGAACAAGAATTAGGATTTTGAGAACTGATTCTAGACAATCCATAGTGTTTGCAGTCTCACAGCTTTTGCTATGCATGTGAAGATTAAGGTCCAAATATCTGCAGTTCAGGAATCCTGTTACAATTGCAGTCTGATTTGCATACATTTTGTATGTAAATTGTTGTTCTTGTTGGGATGATTCTTTTAGCCTTTTATCCAAGTATCGATTGATTGAATTAATTTTTTTTTTTTTTTTTTTATTGAGCAGAGCATCAGGGACATGGCACTAATAACAAATAACAGGGAAGCATCGTTAGATCTATACATACCAAACATGGATAAAACCAATACAATGAAAATGCAAAATAAGTGCAGGAAGCATAATACATCAACAGTTTAACAACATACCCGATAGAATTCATTCTTACCAAAGTGCTAAAGTGTTAAAATACTAAAGTGCAAAAGTGCTAAGGTGCTAAATCTACCTAAGAGCCCCCAGAGGACATTTCCCCCCGTTTCCCCCAGTTCCCCTAGCCTCAAATAAAACTACAAATCGGGCGGGGTTTCGAGAGTAACTAAATATTTCCAGATTTTAGTAAACTTTTTAAAAGCGCCCACCCGTCTTGCGCAGGCTTCTTCAAAAATCCTGGTCCGTTTCATTTTATGTAACCACCTCTCATATGTAGGTGCTTCCGCCGACCTCCAATTTTGAAGAATTAGGGAGCGAGCGACGAGGGAAGAAATAGCTAAAAAAAGTCTCCTCTGCTTTTATCAAATTTGCCCTGGATTTACTAATTCCAAAAAGGGCAACCTCGGCCTCTAGATCTACCCTCTTCTCAGTCGCCCGGCTGAAAGCCGAGAAAATCTCACCCCCGATTGATTGATTTAATCATGTGTTTTTATGTATTTTCATGGCCATGTGCCGATTAAAGGAAAGATTAGATTTATCACAGCTGCAGCAAGGTTGCACAAAGTAGTGGGCAAGTAATTATAATTAGATATACATACTAGCTGCATTTAAGAATCAAGTTGTCCCTTTCTGTATTGTCCCATGGTCTATTAATGGTAGGACATATTGGGAGTTGCATTATGCACACAATATATGTTATGTTACGAAATGAAACTGTTTATGCTGCTATTGTTAGCTGCTCTTGTAAATTCTGTACATCTATTATTGAGACATCTTTGTAACAACCATAGGATGACGACAGCTGCAGCCGTTTTTTAAATATTTGCTCATGGTTTAATGGTAATTTGTTTTTACATAGTATTGTTGTTAAGCTGACTTATCTTGGAGATATTACCATTTTGAAATTTTTAATTGTGATCTTAATGAAATTGTGACAATGAATTGTATGGTTTCTTTTATGGTTTTTCAACTGAATAAAGGTCTTGTAAGTTTTACAAGTCTTTTTGAGCTTCCAAATTCAAACTGAACTATGCACCAAATCGGCACGAGGGGAACAGCCAGGATAATTATAATAACATTCCCACGTTTAGAGTAGCAGGACAACAAGCTACACACACTGCTACTCCCTGGCTTTCTTTGTGTAATAAGGCTATTCACATCGTTTGTTTGTATACTTGTGTGCTTACTTCTTCCCATGCTTCCTACCCAGCACTTCACTTTTATCCACGGATAAGGGGTGCTGTAATGCGAGCTTAGCCGTGGAAAGTGGGCACAACTGCTCCACCCACGCATCATCTGCAAATGGGGAGCGTCCTGGCCTTTGGTCTTCCCTACTGTTTTGCAGCCCCTATTGTATGTGTCTGCATTGGTCTCATGCAGTGGCTAATAAAGTAATAAAACTACAGCATTGCTGAAATAGCATGTTGTGTTTGTCTAAGTTTAATGCCTACGAAATCAGATTATACAAGACATTTTGATGTAATCACCCTGTCACATCAAAATAGAGTCTCAGCCTTAATGTACGAGTGAGAATCTACTTGGAAGCACATGAATGGAAAAATTAAGGGGTATATTCACAAGAACGTGTTATAACTACCGCAAGAGTAGCGTAACGCAACTTTCAATAACGCAGCCCATCACGGGAAAATAACCCTGTGTCAATGTGGAATTCACAACAAGGCGATACCATGCGATAGCCTGCCAAAACCGCAGACAAAGTCCGCGATACAACCACCACGATGGAGATAAAAACACAAACCACAACACCAAAAAACACGCGATGGGCCAAAGCGCGATGAGGAAACCAGCGACAAGCAGTGCCAGGCCTGCAACACACACCTGGCAGGCGTCAGAAACCTCCATAAAAGCAGGAAAAAAAACCCACACACAAACTGACCAATACACAAGCACCATGGAGGCAGCCGGAGCAGGCGCAGAGGACGAGCGCAACCCCACAAGCACCCCGGATGACCAGCCTGGGACCTCGGGGACAGGGAAGGGCAAGGACAAGAAGACCAGGAAGACAAAGTTCAGTCCGCAGGCGAACCGGATCATAGTCACGGAGGTGATGGAACACCGTCAACAACTCTTTGTCACCTCCAACGTGTCCTTGGGCACCAAAAATGGAATATGGCGGGACATCGTTGACAAGGTGAATACCGTCGGAGAGCACAAGCGGACAATGGACGAGGTCAAGAGGCGATGGAATGACATCAAGCAGAAGACCAAGGATAAACTCTCCGCCAACCTGAAGGCAGCAACGCAGACCGGAGATGGGGGCCCAGCCCCACAGCTGGAGCTGGATGACATGGAGGAGCTGGTGTCGACAGTCATCAGTGTGGAGACTGTGGCCGGAGTCGGGGACCGGACACTGCTCGACAGTACACAACACAACCGCAACAGGGTGAGTGACCACCAGGTACTGGGGGGACGGGGGAGATGGCCACAATGGCACACATGCACAATCAAGCAGGGCACAGTGCACACCCACAATCACTCTGGGTCCTCGCCCAGACCCACAGACTGTCACAATGTACAATGCCATGCTGTCTGAATGTCAACCTGTACCACGCGGCTACATACATGCGGACACATTGTAATGCAGCATCTCCCCTTCACATCGCAGGGGCATCTTCAACACCTCCTGCAGAGCAGTCACAGCCACTCTTCACTGATGACGAGGAGGAGGACAACACCAGCATCGACATCCAAACCATCCAAGACCTCATTGACCAACTCCGCAACTCACCTCCAGGATCAGGGCAGCCCAGCCACATCCATGAGAGACCCCACCCACCACCCAAACCACCCAGCAGGAGGCACCCACAGCCCCGGCACCCTCCCAAGACCCCCAGGAACAACAAATGGCCTTCCAACACCGTGTGCTGGAGGGCCAGAGGGAGATGGCAGAGCAGATCCGGGTGGGGTTCGAGCTCATGGCTAACAAACTGGACGCCATCCTTGGGTGTCTATGTCTGCCCCATGGTCTCCAGTGAGCCCTGACTGACATCTCTTGAGTCATGACGCGGAGGGAAGAATACCTGTCCACTCACAGTGGCCCCAGCGATGCCAGCCTTGACCTGGCACACATGCGGAGGCTCATGGAGGACATGGTGCGGATGGAGGCGGAAAGGATGGCAGCCTCCGCTGCACATCAGCAAAATGTAGCTGGGATCTACCGTGCCCTGCATGTCCTCGTCATGGCATTGCTGCCACAAGGCGTGGCGATGATTAATGCTGCTGCCCCCACACCAGCCACATCTCCGCCCCCTGATGTGTCAGTGCCTCCCAGTGCGGCAGGTGTATCCACTCCTGCACCTGATGTGTCACTGCCACACAGTGCGGCCGACAATCCTCCTCCGGCCCCTGATGAGTCAGTGGCACACAGTGCCGCAGCCGGCACTGCAACAACCACAGGTGGGGCAGGGCACACACCCGGGGACGAGGACGTGGATGGGACTGTGGTCAGGAGGACCAGGCACTAGCATCCATTACCGCCACCTTGCCTGTTCCTGCTTGGTGCCGCACATGGCCTCAAGACCTACCACTGACCCCCGATACACTCCGAGGCACTCACCTTGGACAGCGACATGGACTGCCACATCCTGTTTGACGACCAATGACACGGCGGACAGACTGCGGACTGTACCCTTCCTCTTCCGCAGTACAGGTCATCCCGGGATGGACACTGGCTGGCCCTCCATGGGCCCATATTGTGTGGTGTGCTCGGCATTGCCCTGTACCGCTCCAGCTGCATGACTGCACTGGATGTGCAAATAAACATCCAGTGATGCACTGCTGTGTGATGTCTTACGTCATTCCTGTGTGGATGTGTGGATGAATGTGGGACAGTTCCTTCCCTTGCGTCAATGATGTACATCCTGTGGGATGCCAGTAAGAGGGTGCGACATTGCATCTTGTGTAGCGGGTTCCGTGAACACTGCAGCAGGGACACACGCATCAGTCACTTCCTTGTCCAGACATGGACTGGACCAGGCCCAGAGCCGACGAGTCATTGTTGCAGACCCTGCGCTGGTCCGGCGTACGGCCGGCCAGTCCACTCCGCTTACGCACCGAGGGGGGCCCTCATTGCTACCCGTCGCAGCCGTACTCACTGGTGGTGTGCGGGTCACTGGTCTAGTTGTCAGCATGTCACGGCCACTCCCTGAGGGCAGGTTTTCACACACACCACACCCATCCGGCACAGGGGTCACAGGCCATGTGACTCCGCCAACATAAGGGTCCGACGACGTCACATTCCCCTCTTCCGGTGGTGACTGGATGACGGACGCCCCACGGTTCGCACTCATATAGGGCCCATGAGTTGCTGCGCACAGTGTTAGTGGTATCCGAGGCCTGGAGTACGGCACGGGCCTACCACCACGTGGCGCAGACTGGGGTTGCACAGGGTTAGTGGCATCCGAGGCCTTGCAGACGGCACAGGCACCACGGGACGGTGACTTTGGGTGCACTGAGTCAGTGGCACCTTGAGCTGCTGAGCGGGTGTGCAGCCTGCGATGATGCCCCGTCCCGGCGGTCCGGACAGCTCTGGTTTTGTGTGCCCGGCTGGACCGCAGTGTAGGCCAGAGCCAGCGGGCAGCGCGGGCCTACCGCCCCGTGGCGTCGCTTCCGGGATGCCAGAGTTGGTGGCACCCATTGGGCTGAGCGGGTGTGCAGCCTGCGATGATGCTGGGTACACTGGTATGTCCTCTGCCATGGAGTACTCAAGACCCAGCACCAAACGTGAGACCTGGTGGCCTGCGGAGCGGGGCTGCATGATGTGGAGGGTGCCATGTCCGTGGGCCCCGGGCTTGTGGCTTGCAGCGGCATGTGGTGGGACCTCCTGTCTACGCGCCGGTGGCGGAAGGTGAGCATTGAGGCATGGGTGTGCATGGGCGGGCATGCTCCGATGGGCGGCGGGAGGGGCTGAGGTGCCTCTGCCTGGGTGTGCATGGGCAGGCAGGCGATGTTGTCTTGTGCAAGTGTGTGTACTGTGCCAGTCATGTATCTGGGCTCTGTTTCAGCTGACGGCTCTGAATGAGATGTGTGACCTGGTGAACTGCCCTACATACCGGCACGTGGTTGGAGACACACCGGTGGCAGCAGGTGAGCAGTGTGGCCTGGGTGCACAGGGGCGGCACTCTCTCCCTCTCTTCCTCTCTCTCTCTCCCTCTCTCTTCCTCTCTCTCTCCTCTTCTCTCTCTCTCTCTCTCTCTCTCTCTCCCTCTCTTCCTTTCTCTCTCCTCTTCTCTCTCTCTCTCTCTCCCTCTCTTCATCTCTCTCTTCCTCTCTCTCTCCTCTTCTCTCTCTCTCTCTCCTCTCTTCTCTCTCTCTCTCTCTCCTCTTCTCTCTCCCTCTCTTCCTCTCTCTCTCTCCCTCTCTTCCTCTCTCTCTCTCCCCCGCTCTTCCTCTCTCTCTCTCCCTCTCTTCCTCTCTCTCTCCTTCGCTCTCTCTCTGTCCTCTGATGTGCGCAGGACACACCTTCTCATCATGTTTTTTGTCTTACAGGCTGTGACCTACGTATTGTCCGGAGGGGAGCGGCCATGTGTCTTCATTTCATTTCGTTGTTCATTTTAATAAAGTTTCATTTGTTGCTTCGAAAGTGACTGTGTGCTGGTCATTTCTGTGACGACACATCCATGTCACCAGTTGTGATTGTGCGGCATCAGGCGGAATATTTTGTACATGTTTAGGTGTGGCTGATGTGGCATGTCTTTGGTCGGGGGGGTGCCAGGGAGGGGTGGTCCTGGGGTGGTGGCGGTGGGTGTTGTGGCCCTCTTGGGTGTCCGGGCCGCATGATGTGTGGCTCCACGGCATCTGTTGCCCTTCGGATTTGGCCCTGGGCTGTGCTCCCTTTTGTGGTGCTGGCTGCCGTCTGACTTTACACCAGGTCAGAGCTGGTGTAGATTTCCTGGTGCTAACGCGCCTTATCGCCTGTTTTGTGTTTTTATCGCGGATGTGGCTGGTCGTTGTGAATGTTGAGGTGTGCTGTTGTCTCGGCTTTGGTCGCGGGAACGCCTATTCTACATCTCATTAGCGATATTTGCGAGGGTCCTCTGTGGCGATGTTTTTTGCGGCTGCTATTGCGGGTAAACTGGTGCTGTGGGCTGTTAACACCGGCTTGTGAATGGGGGGGAAAATTTATCACGACTTTGGCTGCGATAAAGTGCTGTTAATTCGGCGATAGCTCCTTGTGAATATGTCCCTCAGTGTAGTAAGAAGCTATGTATATTTAAACCATGTGACCATACTTAAGCAGATATTCCTAACTGCCTGTAATGCAATTTTAGCCAATTTAGTGCCCTTTGACAACATCTCCGTTTTTAGTCAATTTATGTGAAAGCTGTGCTGTAGAACACTCCATTTGGGTCTGCTGGTTTCCAATTTTCTCAAGGCTCAAATCAAGGAAGGTGTTTATGTCCCACTTAATTCCAAGTTTGCCAGACGCCACTGATGGCACTGTTATGTGGGATCAGACTTTGTGGGTCTTCATTGCTTATTAAATGCACTAAAAGCAGACTGTGAGCCAATTCCTTGGAGGTAAATTATATAAAGACCACGGTATTGACTTTTGGATCAGGTAAAACTGGACACTGTCGATACTTAGGTGGGGATTGTATCCTCATATGAATATTTGAATGGTAAAGGGTAAGATAAAGAATTAAAATGTGTCCCTTTGTTGGTGAACAAAAGGGTTAAGGCACTGGTTGTAATGTTGGCATCGAATTGATCAAGCTTGATTGTGGTTATGCTTATAACAATAAATTCTTCTATGAGTGTTGCCACACTTTCATAAGGGACACCATAGAGGCCTGATTTCAAGTAAGAGGGTCTAGAAAAGATAGAATGAGGATACAACATGGAAATGTATGTTGGATCTGAGATCATTCAAACCGTTTGAAGCAATCAGTGCAGAACTGGGCCTGATCTTAGCCACAGGATGCTTATTTTGTTCAATTGTGATGCAGTTACTGCGTGTGGTTTATGCCTCAAGTGGAAGTATTGATGTGCCGCAGAAAGAAAAAAATGGGTGCCACAACAAGAATTGTTGCCAATGCTTGGTCTCTAGTTGCTGGGGTCAGGCTAGATGTCAGGCCGTGAAATACCATACACAGAAGGGGTGTCTAAAACGGGCCCAGGACCCTGGTCAAAACATGGATGCTAGAACATTTTATGCTGAAGAACATCTGTAAAATATGTTCTTATTACAGTTATGGTTGAGATTTACTGAGTTAAGACTAAATGTAGAAAAGTTTTACTTTGTTGCCAGCCTTTGAGAAATAGGCCTTGTTCTTACTATTCAGGCTTAATCTAATATATGTGCAGGCTGCAGAGGGCTCATGGTTTAGGCTAGGAAGAGAAAAGTGAGGCTGAAGACTGTGTAATCATCGTTTATGGACTTGTCCTAAACTGAACATTGGTAGGACCTATTATTTTGAGACTATTAAATATAACTGTCAAATTTTGCACTGGACTAAGTTAATGAAACTGTGAATTTTGTGGACAAGAATATGTATAATATTGATATATTTGTAAGTTATTTTTTTGAGCAATAAAAACAATCTAGGCCCTTATTTTAAGTTTTACTCTCTCAGTGATTATTCTTGCCAAAACCACCTGCTTTTTTTACTCTCACTTTTCATCAGGATGCATAGGGTCTGGAAGTAGGGGTGCAGGGGAATGGGGGATGGGCACTGCAGCACCCCAAAATGATCATGCTGGAGTTCAGAAGGTGAATGAGCAATAAATAGTCCTTTAAATATTGATATCATCTTGTCACATTTGCTGTGAGTTCAAAGACAGAGGCCAAATGTCAGGTTATGCTTTCAGATAAACTGCTGCTTATTTTTTAATGTGGAGATTGGTGTTTACTTTTCTTTCTCAGATTGCAAAGTGAGAGGATTTTTTAAAGTGAGCCATGTAACAATATTTCTGGAGTATACAGTGAGGGGGATATTCTCAAGAACGTGCGATAATCATTGCCAAAATAGGTTAACGCAATTTTTCATATTGCCGTCTATCGCGGGAAAATAACGCCGTGTTAACGTCTTATTCTCAACACGGCGGTAACATGCAATAGTTTCCCGATAAGGCGTCAAAAGTCTGCGATAAAATTACCGGGACGGCGATAAAAATCTAAAGCCGAACGTGAAAAAAGTGGCGATGGGCCCAACCGCGAATAAAAAATCAGAGATAAGCTGAGCCAGGCTCGCAATTCACACACGTCAGGTGGGAAAAATCACTATAAAAGCAGAATAAAAAACACAAACAAAACAAAAACAACTGCGAAGCACAATGGAGGTAGCCGGAGCAAGTACAGAGGACAACCAGAACCCCACAAGCCCCACGGAGGACCAGCTTGGGACCTCGGGGTCAGGGAAGGGCAAGGAGAAGAAGAAGAGGAAGATACGGTTCAGTCCGCAGGAAAACAGGATCCTGATAACGGAGGTGATAGAACACCATCAACAACTGTTCGTCACCTCCACTGTGTCATTGGCAACAAAAAATGGAATATGTCAGTCCATCGTGGACAAGGTGAATGCAGCCAGAGTGCTGAGGAGGACAATGGAAGAGCTCAAGAGGCGCTGGAATGATGTGAAGCGCAAAACCAAGCAGAAACTCTGCAACAACCAGAAGGCAGCAATGCATACTGGAGGTGGGAGTCCAGCGCCACAGGAGGAGCTAGATGAGATGGAGGAAATGGTGTCCACAGTCATCAGTGTGGAGACGGTGGTGGCAGGAGTTGGGGGACCGGACACTGCTCAACATGACCTGACACAACACCAACAAGGTGAGTAACGACCAGGGACTGGGGGGACAGGGGGAGATGGGCACAATGGCATACATGCACAAGTAAGTATAGCACAGTGCACACCCACAATGACTCTGGATCATGTCCCTGATACCCTTGGCACACTGCAGCACACCTAGAAACAGCAAGTAGGTCCCCGTCGACTATGTGCCCAGAGGGGGCCCTTCCCACACACCACCAATCTCACAACCAACCCATGCACATGTGCCAAACCCAGCAAAGCGGCATGTCTGTGAGCCACACTGACAATGCAAGTGACACTGCATGACGAATAGCATGGCTGCAGTCAATATATCATGACATGTTGCACGCCACGACACTGAGGTGGCTGAGTGTGGACCACATCCGTAAAGGAGCAGGTCACACTCTGACACATCCACGTGCACAAACAACCCCTGACATCAACAACACATTTGTGGACAAACCATGCCCCAGAGTCCCAACTCCCACCAAGAGCCCAATTTACCCAAGTATGCAACATCTCAGCACTGAATAAGCACAGAAGTCAAAGGCACACCGCCTGAAAGGGATAAGGGGCAGCAAAATCATAGCTGCAGGGGCGACTCTCCCAAAATGCAGCACACACACATAACATTCAGAGCACATCAACATTGACAACAATGTGGTACAAACTGCAACACGTTCACAACAGAACAGAGGACACAACTGGTGCCGCTTGTGTGAAGAAACTGGCCAATCACATTTGGCATAGCAGGGAAATGTGAGATGATAATGTACAAGTACAAACACACATCCGTGATGTTGTCGAAATGTCCACTGTCCCGCATCAAATAGGCAGCTCCTCCCAAACAGTCACAATGTACATTGTCATGCAGTCTGTATGTAAACTTGTACAACGCGTCAACATACATGTGAACACAATGTGAAACTGCATCTCCCCTTCACATTGCAGAGGGAGAATCAACACCTCCAGCAGAGCAGACCGAACATCTCTTCACTGATGATGAAGAGGGCCTCCACACCTTCGACACTGACACCCTCCAAGAGCTCATGGACAGCTTTGGCACCTCACCTCCAGGAGCAGGGCAGCCCAGCTGCATCGAGGAGACCTCACACCCTGCACAGACCACACAGCAGGAAGCACCCACCACCACGGCTGTCTCCCAGGACCCCCACGAACAACACATGGCCTTCCAACGCCGTGTGTTAGGGTGCCAGGAGAAGATGGCTGATCAGGTGTGGGTGGGGTTTGACCTCATGGCAGCCAAACTAGATGCCATACGTGGGTGTCTAAGTCCCATCAGGGACCACTTACAGTCCCTAACGGACACCCACAGTCCGCTCCATGCTCTCCAACGATCCATGGCTGACATCGCTGGAGTCCTGACTCTGAGACAAGGACACCTGTCTAGTCAGAGTGGCTCCAGCGATGTCAGCCGGGAGTTGGGACACATGCGGAGGATCATGGAGAACATGGAGCGGATGCAGGCGGAAAGAATGGCTGCCACGGCTGCACACCAGTGAGATGTAGCTGGGTTCTTCCATGCCCTGCAGACCCTCATCATGGCATTGCTGCCACAAGGCCAGGCACGGATGAATGCTGCTGCTACTACTTCATCCACATCTCCACCCCCTGATGTGTCAGTGCCACACAGTGCTGCAGACAAAACCCCACCACCCACATGTGAGGCACATGAGAATCAGAGGACGAAGATGCGGATGATTCTGCCTTAGTGGTAAGAAGGAAGCGGTAGCATTCATCTCCGCCATATGGCCTGTTTCTGCTTGGTTCTGCCCTCTGCATCATCACCTTCCACTGTCCCCCGATACACTCTGCGACACTCACCTTGGACCTCGACATGGACTGCCATATTCTGTTTAGTTACCAATGACACAGCAATCAGACTGTGGACTGAACTCTTCCTCTACCAATGAACTTGTCAATCCCTAAAGGACTCTGGCTGGCCCTCCACGGGGCAACAATGTAAAGTGGGGTTTGCATGGCCCTGTACTGCTCCAGCTTCAACACTCCACCAAATGTGAATAAAACATTCTAATTCACACAGATGTGTCATGTCTATGTTCAATCAATTATGAAAGTATGGATGAATGTAGGGGCAGTGATTCCCCCTCAAGTCCATGTTGCTAATGTTGTGGGACTTGAGTCACAGGGTGCAACTCTCTGCATCATGGTGGTACATATTTGACCCCGAAAGACGCCCTGTTGTCTTTTCTTGGTCACAAATGACAGCCTTTATGTCATGAATTTGAACACATGTGATACGCTGCTGAGTGGGATTACGTACTATCTTTGACACCCTGAAATGGCATTTTGAATACGTGACTCCCTACAGAGGTGACACACCCACCATCTAATTGCCATTTGTGAGATTGTTAGCACCAAATGTTGCACTTACACTTGTCAAAGTGATGTGCTTATGCAGAGGAGTGACATGCACACAGGGAATGTGTGTTGGAATGAATGTATTTGCACATGCTGTGCCTGTGGTCATTTTGTCCTGTCCCATGATTGCTAAGGACAGTCACAATGTGACGTGCTCATGTGAAGAAATTGTTAATGATTGTGTTCCTTCGGGCTAATCCTGCTGCAGCTGCACTGGGGTTTGGTCCACCTGCCTCATTTTCATCATCATCGTCCGGTGCATCTGGCACTTGGATCCATGGGGCATTGGTGCGTACACATATGTTGTGCAACACACAACATGCAATGATCATCTTGCACACTATTTCCGGGCTGTACAGGAGTCTTCCACCTGTGATGTCCTGGCACCTGAAACGTGACTTTAACACGCCAAATGAGCACTCCACAATGCCCCTGGTGCGTTTGTGGGCCGCATTGTACTGCCTGGGCCTGGGTGTTCGTGTCTCAGAGGGGTGTCATCATCCACGGGCAGAGTGCATATCCTTGATCACCTGTGACAGGGGAGAGAGATATGTGTCAATCGGTGGTTCTGTATTCTGTGTTGGCAGGCTTATTAGTTTAGTGGTGTGTGATGTGTGCGACTTTGGGAATCATGTTTGACTTGTATTGCTTGTTGCAAATGAGCGGCATCCATGTGTATTATGTTGCCTCACAGCTGCTCCTCACTCTCCCGAGCCTATTTACTTGTGTGCGCTGCGCGGTTGCATCACTTGCACTCCTAAGACACACCATTGTCATGACTGTCTGCGCATGTCCACAAGCCTTACAACGACACTGTGATATTGGCCGTTGAAGGTGGTCGGCCACGTGTGTGTAGGCCTATGGTCAGGATATGGCGGACACAGAGACACACGCAGTATTTACTTTGGTGACCATCCCGGAAGTGAACTACGCCCAGAGCCCCGGGCTATTTATTCCCACTCCTACGCTGGACTGGCGTATGCCGGCTCAGCCCACTCCGCTTACTCTTACAGGGGGGGCAACATAGCTACATGTCCAAGGTCTTCCCCACTGCCTGAGGTGACATGGTTGCGTCCACTGTCCACAACACTACAAACACCAGCAGTATATGTCCACATGGACATATCTGTGCTCTGCATACTGAAGTCTGTCCAGCACATCACCGCCACATACATGCATTGTGTTCATTCTTATTCATGGGTCACTTACCTCCTTCGCACAGACTTGGTTCCCACCTCTCCCCACATTCTGCAATTGTGTGGCAGAGGTGCCATGACATGGATGGTTTGTCTACATGGCTGGCCACGGTTACCACAGTTACTTGTGTTGTCGTGTCTGGTAGGTGGGCATGTTGTTTGGCATGTTGTATGTGATTTTGTAACATGTGCATTCCCACAGTTGTGAGTTGCATGATTGTGGAGTTGAGGTGTGTGGTGTGTTCATTTGGTACTTACCAACGAGCAGTGCATTTCCGTAGGTGCTATCCTGGAAGCCCTGGTTGATGATGGACTGTCGGAAGATGTAGGAATCATGCACACTGCCTGGGTAGTTGGCGACGACGTTGGTGAAGAGTCCCCGGTGGTCCACTATTGACTGCACATTGATGGAATGCGTGTGCTTCCTGTTGCGGTAATTGTGTGCAGTGTCGGCAGGGGGTACAAGTAGGACATGTGTGCAGTCAATTGCCCCCAACACATGCGGGAAGCCAGCTATGGCATAGAAGCCTTGCTTGGTCTCCAGCTGTTCCTGCGCAGTGTGGGGGAAGTGAAGGTGCTGGGGTACCAAGCTGATGATGGCATCCAAGACAGGTGTGAGGAACTTTGATAGGGCTGGCTGTGAGACTCCTTCGACTCTGGCAGTTGTTGGTTGGAAGGTACCAGAGGCCAACAGGTGCAGCACAGCTAGCAGCTTTGTCTGCGGAGGGATGTTGGTTTTCCGCAGTGTTGGTACCGTCAGCCTGTGGGCAATGTGGGTCAGGATGCGGAGGATGGTTGTCCTTTTGAGCCTGTAGTGGGCATTGACATCCTCTGGCGTTAAGTCTGTGAGGCTGGTGCGTTTTCGGTAGGTCCGCTGTCTTGTTCTGAGCTGCCTCTGTGGTAGTTCAGGGGGGGTGGTCCGGGGGGGGTGCTTGGGGGTGGTGGTGGTGGGTGTTGTGGCCCTCTTGGGTCTCCCAGCTGCAGGACATGTGTTGGTCTTCAGATGTGGCTCTGGGCTGGGCTCCCTTTTATACTGCAGGTTTTCATCCTGCTTAACACCAGTAGAAGGCAGGTGTTAAATGCCTACTGCTAACGCACCTTATCGCCTGTTTTTGGATCGCTTCGCCGATCTGGCTGGTCGTTGAGAATATCGCAAAGTGGTGTTTTTGCACGGGAACGCCTACTCTGCATATCATTAGCGTTAGTTGTCGCTCTCATCCGTGGCGATGTTTTTTGCGGCAGCTATCGCTGGAAAACTGGTGATATCGGCAGTTTGCACCAGCTTGAGCATATGGCAATAAATCTATCGCCACTTTTGCGGCGCTAAAGTGCCGATAAATCGGCGGTAAGTCCTTGAGAATATGACCCTGAGTGTGAAGGAGGGAGCTGTAGGATGTCAATTTTAGCCTAACACAGAACAACATTTAAATACCTATAAATGAACTATACACATAGTTACAAATATATCAGCCATTAGAAAATCACATGAGACACATTTGTATGTAAATCTGTACTGTGATGGAAACAAAGATTTTAATAAGACTAAAACAAATCAAGATACTTTTCTTGGTGTTGTACACACATTTCCGTTTGTGCACTATATAGTTTAATCAGCAAAACTGCATGTCTTTGTAAATTTAGTGGCTATATGTAGGAAATTGGGTTATTAGTTGAGTGGCCTGCACAAGTAATAGGTCCACAATTGTCCTTACTGGGAACCAAGTACCCCATTCTAGCGCTTGACTCCCTCAGGGTAGCTAGGCAGAGCAGTCCAATGCCTATTCAGGGGAGGTGTTCTGGGATAGTAATCACCATTTACTGGCACACAATTATAACACTCAATAAATGTTTGTCCAGTCAGTACATTTTCGTTAGAAAAAAGAGAAGTACATTTATTACACACACTGCTAAATACTACGCAGTAATTTACAAATGTATACATTGGTATATGGAAAAAAACATAGATGACAGTGCATATTCACCATTGATACCGTAAAGGCGTCATACAAACATATCAAATAAGGCTATTTGCTTGGTCATGGTTCAAGAGCAACACACCACATGTAAAAATCATCATTTTGCACGTAATTGCAATCTTCAAAACCATATTTCTGTGTAAATGCACTCATGAATTCTAATAAGTGAGCAATAATCCACCATGTGAGCAATAATCCTTTCAACATTATGTGAAACCAATAACGAAAGCAAAGCATGTGTTTGTGTATTTTTTGTATATTTTCCAGCCATAAAACTACTTTTACAAAAGTAGCCCCTAGAGGGCATCACATTGTAATGACATTACATTGCAACAATAACCTTGGCTTCTAGAGAGTGCTTCAAGACATGTATCTTCTTTACCTACTCTCAGGCCACAACAGCAACAACTGCAACCATAAACATAAACCCTAAAAGGTGCAGCACTCCTTGCTATAGAGCAAAAACACCAGTCTTGGGAGTGCTTGAAATAAATGAGGAAATCCTATGGAGGTTAGTGTTTTTGAGACTGCTCGAGTCCTTTTTGGGGGAGACTGCACACTTGCTGACATTGTTGGTGGGGCCACCACGAAGGGAAAAACAACCAAAATGAGGGCCAAAACAGTGCACAATGATCCTTTAGGAGCAGTGAATATTTTATTTGCGGCTCTCCCGCTGTTCCAGAAAGAGACACTGCAGTCTTGCCTTCTTCTTTTTCCAGGGGTGCCTCGTCCCACCCAGGCAGGCACCCCACCCTCTGTTTCTGTTGAGGGCAGCCCAGGGAGACCAACCCTGCCCCCTCACTGGCTCCCTGCCCGGGCAGCACTCTTCTGTGTTGCAGCAGGCACCATCAAGGTCTTTCTGTCTCCCCGCTACTTCAGGCAGGCCCTGCAGTTTGTGACATCCTCCCACTCCCCCCGGAAACAGGCACGTGCAGCGGAGCTGCTGACCATGCTGGGGGGAGCGCAACGGTGCTCCCCCTACTAATTTTGGCATGCAGGGGTTCAGGGATTGGGTACCAGTCCCCTTAAAAATGAGCTCACCCAGGGGTATTTACCAGAGAGGGCAGTGGAGCTCCACATGCTCCATATGGGGAAAGGTCAAAGATCACCAAACTTGAAAATGCCATATCTCAGACCCCGTTGGACCGATTTGGACGATCGTGGCCTCAATTTACTCCCAGTGGAAAGCTCTGGCCATCAGGGGCAGGTGCAGCAGACCTTCTCACCTCCAAAGTGGTGCAGTCCCCAGGGAGCTGGTTCTCTTGGCTCCCTGCACCAGCCTTTCTCCAGGTTTTGGTTTCTGGGTGCCAGAATCCAGGGCTTTCCTCTACCTTGTCCTCAGTGGGTGTAAGGGGGGCAGCCTCACTGGCCCTTGAGGAAACCCACTGTTCCTGGGGTCAATTGGGCAGAATCCTTAGTCCTTTCTGGGCATCCGGGGATTCTCCTTCCAATTCTCCATTGCATTCCCAGGATCAGGAAATGAAGAGCAGAAAAATTGCCAGGCAATAGAGAGTCTCCCCCTTGTGCAAGAGTTTATAAAGTGGAGAGAAAGGTTACAAAGGGCAGGCACCCCAGGCCAATCCTAGGGCGCCAGGTCACCTCTCCACCCCTGTCGCAATCCTCCTGCACAGCATGGTGAGATAGTTCAAAATTGCATCATCCAGGAGTCATAGGTCACATCTGCCCCTGGGGTCTCAGTGCCGCCCCTCACTGACATCACTGCCAGGGCACTGCACACCAAAAGTTCAAAGAGAGCCCCCTCCCTTCCATAGCTCGGAAAAGTACTGTTAATTGCTCCCTTTGTGTGGGGAGGCCTTTGGTCATTGTTGCTGGAAAGAAATGTAATTAACTGGGCAAAGCAAGGTTACAAAAGGCCTGGGCTCTGATCCTGAGCTGATCCAGACAAATATGACAATTCTGGATGACTCCTAAAGTGTACAGATATCATTTTAGGAATTACAGAATTGATTTCCCCACACAAGTAACACCCCAATTCAAGACATCAATGGTCTCTGTAGGACAATGGGAAGCAAAACTGTACTCTAAGGAAGTTCTCTCCCTAGGTGTATAATAAATTGTCACTATAGACAAAACAGTAAATCACACTGACTTTCCCTATTATTGTATACTAACATTATAAGGTCTATCCCAGGTCAATATCTAATGCTGTAGAGTCCCCATTGCACCAGGCTACTTGTGTGCAATTACTGGGCTGTACTCGACAGTGGTCTCCCATGTGCAGCCCAAACACATGTGCACATGCGTGTGCACACACGTGTGCAACTGTTTTAATGTGTAACCAGCCAAGGGCCCCTTACCCTTTCTTCATCACAGCAGCCTTATCTTAAAAGGCAGACCCTGGTGGTAAACACGTGCAGTCGCTTTACCATATGATTACTGTGGGTGAGACACATGTAATGAGACTCACCCACAGTAAAAAATCCAAAACCTGGTGATCTAAAAAGCAAAAGGTCTGGGTGTACTGAATGGACGGAACTAAATTGCAACACACGCCACTACCAGCTGAATGTTTTATCCTGGTATTGGTGGATCATGCCACAAAATACCCAGAGGCCATACCTCTGAGGACTGCAACTGCACCTGCAGTGGTTAGTGCCCTGATGAGGATTTTTTACCAGAGTGGGTTTCCCCCAGAAAATGGTATCTGACAGGGGTACCAACTTCATTCTGCTTATATTCAGTCAATGTGGAAGGAGTGTGAAGTTACTTATATGTTTTCCACACCCTACCATCCACAAACCAGTGGGCTTGTTGGGAGGTTCAACAAGACCCTCAAAGGCATGATCAATGCCCTGCCTCTGCCCATGAGGCACAAGTGGGACATCTTCTTACCATGCCTGCTCTTTGCCTACAGAGAGATACCACAGAAGGGGATTGGATTTAGCCCCTTTGAGCTTCTGTATGGTCACCCTGTAAGGGGGCCTCTCAATCTGGTTAGGAAAGGATGGGAGCAAGCTTTCAGGACCCCCCCCAGGATGTGGTTAGCTACATGCTAGCCTTCATGAGCCAGATGATCAAGTTTTAGAATCGAGCTTCTTAAAACGTAGAGGCCAGCCAGGAAGGTAAGGAAGCAGTGGTATGGCCCTGTAGAATGTCAGCCTGGACAGAAAGTGTGGGCAATGGAGCCCAGGGCCCTCCAAGACCATTGGATAGGGCCTTATGAAATTGTTGCGAGGAAGGGGGAGATCACCTACCTGGGGAACCTCAAGACCCCCAGACGCCATCAGAGGATACTCAGTAGCAACCATCTCAAGCCACACTTTGAGAGGTCTGGGGTCACCATGTGGTTGGTGATAGATGGAGGGGAGGAAGAGGAGAGTGAACCTCTCCCTGACCTCTTAGCCTCCAAAGCGAAGGATGAGTCAGTGGAAGGTGTGAAACTTCTCCTCTACCCTGACTTCAGAACAGCAGAGGGACTATCACCAGTCACTGAGACAGTTCTTCCTGTTTTCCCTCACTCCTGGGATTACCCATCTATGTACCCATGATGTGGACACAGGAGACAGCCTCCTTGTCAAGAATACAATCTATAGGCTGGCTGACAAAGTGTGGGCCAGCATTAAGGATTAGGTATCAAAGATGTTTGAGTTGGGGGTGATTGAACCCTCCAGTAGCCGCTGGTCAAGCCCTGTAGTGCTGGTACCAAAAGCTGCCCCTCCGGGCACCACACCAGATCTCCGGTTCTGTGTGGATTATAGGGGGCTAAATTCAGTCACCAAGACTGATGCTCATCCCATCCCCGGGCTGATGAGCTGATTGACAAGTTAGGGGCTGCCCAGTTCCTGAGTACCCTTGATCTTTCTTCAGGGTACTGATTGCCATAACTAAAGGAGCCAAGGAGACATCAGCCTTCTTCCAGTTCAAAGTGATGCCCTGTGGTTTATAGAATGCATCTGCCACATTTCAGAGGCGTGAACCAGGTTTTTGCTGGTATGGTTGTCTTCAGTGCTGCTTACTTGGATGACATAGCTCTCTTCAGAGCAGCTGGAAGGACTACCTCTTTCACCTGCAGGAAGTGCTTCAGGCCCTGCAAAAGGCAGGCCTGACTATAAAGACCAATAAGAGACAAATAGGGCAGGGGTCTGTGGTGTACGTAGGACACCTGGTGGGCAGGGTTAAGGTGCAGCCCTTCTAGGCCAAGATAGAAACCATCATGGCCTGGGTGCCCCCCCACAATTCAAACTGAGGTAAGAACCTTCTTAGGTCTCACAGGTTATTACAGGAGATTTTTCAAGGGATATGGCACCATTGTTGCCCCCTTGACTGAGCTGACTTCTAAGAAGCAGCCCAGAAATGTTATTTGGACAGAGGCATGCCAGAAAGCATTTGACTCGCTAAAGCAGGTAGTGTGCACAGGCTCTCTGCTCAAGGCCTCTGACTTTTACAAGGAATTCATTGTACAGACTGATGCCTCAGAACATGGCACAGGGGCAGTCCTTTCACAGCTAAATGATGAGGGCCTATACCAACCTGTAGCTTTCATGTCTAGGAGGTTACTTTCAAGGGAACAGAGTTAGAATGCAGTGGAAAGGGAAGCCTTTGCTGTGATCTGGGCACTGAAGAAGTTGAGGCCATGCCTGTTTGGGACTCACTTCCAGATTCAGACACACCACAGGCCCCTCAGGTTTCTAATGCAAATAAGGGGTAAGAATCTAAAATTGTTGAGGTGGTCCACTTACCTACAGGGAATGGACTTTACATGCAACACCGACCTAGGGTAGACCACGCCAATGCTGATGGTCTCTCCAGGTTCTTCTGCCTTAGTGATGAGAACTCCCAGAAAGTTGGGTAGCTCAGCCCACCTTCAGCTGGGGGAACCGTGTGTTAGACCAGTCAGCTTTAGGGTCGTCTCCCTCCAAACCTTTTGCCTGCTTGCCTCCAATTTTGCTGATTCTGTTTTTGCTAGTCTTAAGACTGTGCACTTTACCACTACTAACCAGTGCTAACATGCTTGTGCTCAATCCCTAAGCATGGTTTGATTGACTTATCCACAACTGGCATATTTAATTTACCTATAAGTCCCTAGTAAAGTGCACCACATGTACCCAGGGCCCGTAAAGTAAATGCTACTAGTGGACCTGCAGCACTGATTGTGTCACCCACTCAAGCAGCCCTTTAAACATGTCTCAGGCCTGCCACTGCAGAGAATGTGTGTGCAGTTTACACTGCCATGTTGACTTGACATTTGAAACCCCTTGCCAAGCCTTAAATACCCCTTTTATTACATGTAATTCACCCCTAAGGTAGGCCCTAGATAGCAGCCCATGGGGAAGGGTGCTATGCAGTTAAAAGGTAGGACATGTACTTTTAAGTTTTATCTGTCCTGGTAGTGAAAACATCCTAAATTCATTTTTCACTCCTGTGAGGCCTACTCCTCTCATAGGATAACATTGGGGATTCCTCATTACAATTAATAAACTGTAATTTCTGATTGAGAGGCAGTAGATCAGTCATGTTTAATACCTATGAAATTGTAATCATAAATCCTCTTTAATGGTAAAGTCGAATTTATCATTATATTTTTAAATTGCCAATTTTAGAAAGTTGACATTTTCCTGCTCATAGCCCTGTGTGCTTGCAGACTGTCTCTGATCAGTCTGGAGTGGGTGAAAGCTGGGCTTTGTGTATTTCCCCCTAGTACCCATACACAAAGGGAGCTTAGGTCTGACCTGATTGGCCTTCATGGCTCCCCTCCTGGCAGGATGGGAGGGAGGAGCTGGGCACAGTCTCACACTTACACCTGAATAGGTTGTTTCCTGTCCCAACACAAAGAATTGAATACACCCCTGTAGTGAGTTTGTAGCAAGGGCAGGAAAGGAGGACCTCTGTGCACTTCAAAGCCCTTCTGTGAAGTCTCCCCCACTTCAAAGGCACCACTGGGTATAAGAACTGGACCTCAGACCCTACCAACTCAGTACACTTCTGGCACTGTAGATACTCTGCCAAGAAGAAGGACTGCTGTGCTGCTGAAGGACTGTTACTCTGCTGGACTGCTGCTCTGGAAGAACTGCTGCCTTGCTGTGTTGACTTGCCGCCTGCTGCCCTCCTGCCTGGAAAGGAAGAACTGGACCCCAAACCCATCTTGAGCCCAGGACCCCAGAGTGACACAAAGGGCTAGTCTGCTGGACTCCTGATCTGAGCCTAAGGGACATAACAGGCTCCCCACTGCTCCTGGACCAGCCTTGAACAAGGCCCTGACTACAAGAGGCACTTCTCAGGTCTTGGGCCCTTGAAAGTGTTTTTTGGCTCTATAAATCAAGCTTTTGGGCTCTTCACAAACGTGAACGGGCTCGTTCACTTCGGAACTGCGGTACTTGCACAAAGGATCAGCATGAGCAGCCACAAGCTTCTTGCTTCCGATCTCAACCTAGCGCCATCAGCTGTGGTGTCCCGCAGGGGGCATCGCTAAGCCCAACCCTATTTAACGCCTATGTTTCATCCCTGGCGAAAATCGGTAGAAAATGGGGAATTGGCATTTGCTCTTACGCGGATGACACCCAACTGATGGTGGCCCTTGAGGAAAGATCTGAAATCACCAAAACAAAACTGCATAATTGCCTCTCAGAGATGGCACAGTGGATGTCTGAGCATTATTTAAAATTAAATGCAGGAAAATCAGAAATCCTGCTCTTTGGGGGTGCCAATCTAATTTGGGATGCTTCTTGGTGGCCACAAACTCTTGGTGCTGCCCCAACCCCCAAACAGAGTGCAAGAAACCTGGGCATCATCATTGATACCACCCTATCCATGAAGGACCATGTGCGGGCCCTCTGTGGAAAAGGCTTTGCGACTCTGAAATTACTAACCAGACTTTTTCCCTGGATTCCATTGGAATGCAGAAAAACAGTCACACAGGCACTGCTCATAAGTCAGCTTGATTATGGAAACGCCCTATTCGCGGGCATGACTGAGCTCCTTTTCACGCGGCTTCAGGTGCTCCAAAATGCCGCAGCCAAACTAGTATGCAATAAAAGCAGACTAAGTTCCGCATCAGCGTGCATGAAACACCTGCATTGGCTTCCAATACGACAAAGAGCAGTATTCAAACTGCTCTGTCATGCACATAAAGTACTACATCTAAGCGGACCCAGAATTCTCCAGGGGAGAATTGAGTTCTATGTCCCTACAAGGAGCCTTCGGTCACTCCATCAAGCACTAGCCAGAACTAAACGCATCAAGAAAGTGAGGACCGGTGGACGGTCTTTCTCATACTTAGCAGCTCAGAGATGGAATGAACTCCCCTTGGATCTACGTCTTACAACCAATTACCTGATATTCCGGAAAAAACTTAAAACTCATCTGTTCCCTAAAAACTAACAACCATTAATTCTTCCATACCGGCAGCCAAGCACTGTTGCGACTAGCGCCTTGATATCCCTTGGGATGAATGATGCGCTCTACAAATAAACAAATAAAGTATACCCACTTGTGACCGCAAGGCTCCAGCCTGTCTGTCCGCGATGCCCAGTGGCTCTTCGTGCCCTGCGGACCACCGCCATAGACGCTCTCCTTGCTCCTGGCGACCTGCTTCCCTGCGAAAGGGACTCTTGGCACAATTCTTGAGACAGTAAAACTTCAGCGGGATTTACCTGGGACTATACTTGACCAGTGCTCCATCGAGGTCAGCTTGAACTTTAGGAGTTGACCCGGTCTAGCGCGACCAGATATCCACCTTTGGTGCTTTATGATTCTAAGCGCTATTTTACAGTTTCTTCTTCAAAAATTAATACCTCAAGTTCTACTTATTGGATTTTTGTTGTTTTTGTCTTGTTTTGTTTATTAAATTAGGAGCTATCTTTCTAGCCTGGAATCTTTTTGTATGGTGTTTTTACAGTTTTACTGTTTAAAGTTTTGTACAAATATTTTACCCATTGCCTCTTAAGTTAAGTCCGACTGCTCTATGCCAAGCTACCAGAGGGTGAGCACAGGTTAATTTAGGGTGTTTTTGTGACTTATGCTCACTAGGATTGTGGTTCCTGCTTGGACAGGGTGCACCTCTGCCAACCAGAAACTCAATTTCTAACCCCATATCAACGGAAAATGTGCTGTGTGTAAATGTCAGAGTGCTATCACACCAAGCTCTAGTAATATATTTGTAACAGTGTACTCCAAAATCACTACCAGCTACAAAACACACCCTTACCAGTCTCTTGCTGAATGTACATGGATTATTTGCTACACTTGTTCTTTGTGACACGCTTGGATTTTTCACAGTCTATTACTTCAGTGATGTAACATTGATGGCAGCATCCCCAAAATTAGAAAATGGGAAGGAACTTGCGAAAAAAGCAGTTGAGGGCCAGTAATTCATGGACCTGCGTGTTAATCACCATTCCAGTGCCCCGAATAATGGGCAGCAGTTGGGCTAGCGATACGGAGCCGCGATTGATTACAACATTCCCAGTATTACACCCCCTTTTACCAACCAAATGTGATTGATGGTCCTAGAGTACTATAATCACAATTGCACATCGTTTTACTGTTCCGTGGTGCAGTCATTAGGAATGTTAAAGTTCGTTTTTATTGTTTTTTATATAAACAAGCCGTTTGCAATTTAATCAGTAGCGGCCCGTGGTGGGTGTGCTGCCGGGCGGTGACGTGGGGCAGGGGAGGGGCAGGGTGCGCGCGCTGCATCGAATGCAGCCCACGCAACGAAATGCGTTTTATTTATTTATATGTTTACTTACCTCTATTCGGCCGCATTCCGTAGTTTACTACCCCCCACTCTGCCCCTCCCCCACCCCACATCACCGCCCGGCAGCACTCCCACCACGGGCCGCTACTGAATTTCATCACATAAAAATACAGGTAAAATACAATTTCTACAGTGACAAATGTTAGGAGTTTCCACTTCCAACAATACAGAAGCAGTACACTTGTCTGGGAAAAAGGGCACACATATTATTAAGCACCATTATTTTTTTAAGTGATCTAAGGCTAGAATATAGATAAGCCTCCCACATAACCTTGCCTAAAGGACCCCAGTAATAATTCTCACATGTCATATTCATCCTTATTTTTAACCAAGCACCACCTTGAAGTGTTCACGATTCTATCCTTCAATATGCTATTAAAGAATGGATATTCTTTTCGTTTGTGATCCATGATATGGACACAGCTGCTCTCTTTTAGGGCCTTATGTACAAAGAATGCGATAGGTAGAAAAGATTGCAGTTCGCTCACCGACATGTACAGAATGTGTTCTTATTTTGTGATCCAATCTATGTATTAAAAGTGCGGTTCATAAAATACCGAATTGCAGTGGGTCGCAAATCGACCTACCTCATAAATATTAATGAGGTAGGTCACAAATAGAGACCCACTGTGATTGGCTACAATTGCAGGCATGGTGGCCTGCTGGGGTCAGCAGACCATCATGTCTGCGATTGCTTTTAAATAAAGATTTTTTTTTCAAAGTTCAGGCCGTTTCTTTAAAAGTAAAACGGGAGGCATTTAAAAAAGAAAAATGAAAATGTTTAAACACTTTTCTTTAAGATTAGGCAGTGCTCCTTGGGACCATTGCCTACTCTTAAAAAATGTTGATTCACCATTCACAAAGGGGGAGGGACCCCTTAGAGACCCCTTCTCATTTGTGAAGGGGTTTCCACCTTCTTTGAGTTGGTGATAAAATATTAATGTTTAGCGACTAGATTTCAGGTGCAAAACACTAATACATACCATGAGGAATCGATATTTGGAAGGAACGCCCTTAAAATGCTTCTTCAAAATAGCGATTCCTTAATGTTTCTTAAACAAATTCAACGATTTGGGAAACCTTTTCCCAATCGATAAATGGATTTAGTATATTTAAAAAGGGTTTTAGCAGTCACAAACCTCTCAGATTTACCTAATCAGGGAGTTTGCGAACCCTAAAAGCCTTAATACATGAGGTCACAAATTCTTGCATTTTCGTTAGCTTTTACAATGAGCAATAGAACAGGATTTTTTCAGCATTCATTTTTTTCTCAAGTGATACTGAGGTGATATTATGCCTTTCTATAAGTGATCCACAAATGATAATTTCTCTTATGCCTTTATAACATCCACCAAACAAAATAAACCAGAAACAACTTCTATCAACAGATGAGGTATCCTTCTTGATATTTCTCAACCAATCTCATAAAAATAAGAAAGCCTTGCTGAGATATCCAGCACATCTACCAGATAACGCGTTTGCATGCTGGAGTGCCATTCCCAGGAGACAACATTCAACCTATATTTCTCCTTATCAAGGCCTCAACCTGAGCAGAACCAAAGTAAACAATGGAATACTCTTTTGAATCATACACCTTAATTAGTGTCTTTACATCAGCATCATCATTCAGCAGAATCTCCACAATCCATTGGCAAAAACTATAACTTTGTTGTGTTGTGAAGTAATATGCAGATTCTCCTTGATTTCCTGCATGCAAATACAGTCGAGGCTCCTGGAGGGAGTGCTGCGGGCGGTGGGGTGGGGCGGGGGGGGAGGGGCAGGGTGGGGTGTAGTAAACTCCGGCATACGGCCGAACGGAGGTAAGTACATAAATAAATAAATAAAACGAATTACATTGAGCGCGCCGCATCGCCATTTGGCGTTGCGGCACGCGCAATGTAATTCGTTTTATTTATTTATTTATGTACTTACCTCCGTTCGGCCGTATGCCGGAGTTTACTACTCCCCACCCTGCCCCTCCCCCGCCCCACCGCCCCGCAGCACTCCCTCCAGGAGCCGTGACTGTGCAAATAATTCCTTAATATGAGTAGGAATCAACTCTCTGTAATAGGTGACGATACAAAAAATCTTAAAAGATGCTCTAGTTCCTCCATCTTCAATAACAGAAGATTTTCTTTAGGGTAATTTATGGAGATAATATTTAATTTTGCCACTTTACTCACTGTATCCAGTCATCTTTTATAGCTCAAATACTTACAATCTAAAATAATTGCCTGATCAGTACACAATAACACTGAGCTGGGATGAGTCATACATGGGAAGAAACATTTAGCTGCATAAAAGAGGAAGATAAATCACCAAAAACTTAAAATACAGAAGTGCGAGGATGCATCTTTGTCAAGCCTATTGACTTCAGTTTTTGCCTATTAGTGAGCGGACCTGGAAGTTTTTCACCCTGCAATGGCGTAGCTGAGTGTAATTGGATGTATTATAAAGACTTATCAATAGCCATTAGCATAGGTTTTCTGAGAAATATGTCGCCACTATCAGATGCAATCCTCCAGTCTATTAAGCAGCAGCACTATTTACTGTCTTCCTGCCTAAAAGACACCTTGACAAAACGGTTCAAGACCGCACATTGATCTAATGTTAAATGCCCAGGTCCAAAAACAACTTCTCCACAAAAGTAAGCTTTCTGATTTACAGGGAATGTTGAATAAATTAATTTGCTGCAACATTCCCTCAAGGTGTGAGGTAATGAACATTCGTGTTAGTCAGCATCTAGGGCACGACTCACCACAGCATGCTTATTAGGATTCCTATAGTTTTTGAATGGTTTCCTGTTTATACGAAGGGCCCTATTATGATGTTGATCGGAAAGACTCAGACCGACATCCCTGGTTTGACTTCCCACCGACTAATTACAATGTAGGCGGTCGGAAGTCAAACCAGCCGGTCTTTCCAGCTGGCTTCCGATGGGCTCAAGGAGCCTGTCGGCCAGTCGGAACCGCAATGTAATCCGTTTAGGATGGCGTTTCCGCCGTAGGGGTTGTGATGTCGGTTTCACATAGCCTTTCCATGCCAGCCTTTTTGACATGGAAAGGCTGTCGAAAAGTGACTTTGGGGGCCCCTAGCAGGGTCCCCTTGCCTCCACGCTCTACAGTTGTGGGCCTGGGGGGCACCTATGGTGCCCACCCTGTAAATTCCTGCACGCTGTGACAGGCACCATGAGGTGCCTGCCACAGGGTGCAGGGATTTACACAAACTCCCATTTCTCTGTGGGAGCTTGTGCTGCGGCCGGTTTCCAACCACAGCACAAGCTCCCAAAGGGAAATGGTAATGCGCAACCGCACCATGTGCGGTCGCATCATAATAATGCGGTCGGGACTGCCGACTGGAGGTCGGTCGGTCCAGATTCCGCGGCGATATCGGTCGGAGGCAACTCTGAACGACATCGTAATCAGGCCCAAAGCCTCTATCAGATTACGTAGTTTTGTCCTGTAGGACTCAGTTTGGAAAAGCCTTGCAATTACTTTTATAGCTGCTGTGTGCTGTATGTCATGTGCTAACAACATTCTCTTATGGACTTACAGAAAATCATATCAATGTACATGTCTTTTTATTTTGTCACAAGTCTACATATTTCTTGAGCTTCAATGTTTGGGATTTTAATTTGAGAGGCAGACGTGCTCAAAAGGGAAAACCGCCATAAAAAGGCATCTTCTAGGCCAACCTCAGAGTCCACTTGTGCTTAAAGGAGATGAAGATGTGCATTAGGTGGGGAAGCCTCATGTTATGATATCAGGACAACAGTTGCTCACCCCAGCATGTAATCAGCATCAGTAACCTCTACCTGACGCAAGAATGTTACCCCTTTATGACCAGGCACTGCAGCTTCATGAAAGTCAATTATAGCACCACCAAAAAATGAAAATTAAATCATAGCTATGTACAGCCTGGAAAGAAAGTCAACTCTAAACCAACTAATGACCAATTTATACAATGGAAAGCTAATTATAATGTTTGGGCTTGACCTCCTATCGTTTTCTGTGCCAGTAGGGTTCCGGGATTTTATGAATTTATGGAAACCATTTCTTGGAAATGGAAAGGTATGAGCCAGAGATATTTCTTTACTGTTACTGTGCCAGAACTGCACAAAACATTATCAGTATTGGTTTGCCAAGGCACTGATAGAGACAGTTGTGTACACCATCCACTTGGCAACACACATGTGGAGCAGTGGTCAGTCTCTAGACTGTAAGTGCTTTACTCAAGAGCATCTATTACAAGTACTGCCATGGAAGATATTCATCAGCATGCAACAATTCAATTCTTCTCTAGGAAGGAAGTGCAAAATGCTGCCAAAATCCATGAAGGATGCAATCCCAAAGAATTAGAATTGCATGAACCTAGGGACTTCAGGGCTTGATTTGTTGCCACTGAGAATGACAGTAGGACACATTGAGTAATTAGCTGAATTAATGAACAAAGACATTTCCACAAAATGTGAAAGTGGTGTCTAACCTAAATCAACATTCCACATACTATAATCATAATTTAATGTGAGTGATGCCTTTCACAATTAAGTTTTGATGGTCTTTGAGAAAATAAAATAGAGTTCAAAAGATAATAATTTAAATAAGCAAGAGAAAAAGCACTGAACACTTTGAAATATGTCAAATTAACCAGTATAAAATGTCCAGATAATGGTGGAAACATACTGATAATAAATCATAATGATTATCACTTTCAAGTTTTGCACCATTTACAGGATGCTACCAACTATAAAGCTGTTCCTAGATCGAAGTATGAATGGGTCGAAGGAGATTTAAATAATATACTGACATAACGGAAAGAAAATAGGATCCTATGATGAACATAAACATGTATACACCTTTGGTCCCAGTAATATACTTTTACTTAGATACATAAAAAGGAAAATTTCCTCCAGGCAGACGAATAGTATCAGGTATTGGATCACTCACTGAATATATTTCAGAATACATCTTCATTTCATATTTACTGACAGCATTACCACAATACATCAAGTATACTGGTGGCTTTTTAAAGAATCTAGATCTCATATCATGGGGTGTCTCTTATTACGTAGGTACCATGAGTCTGTATACATGCGTTACTCATACAAATTGCAATGCAAATTTTTGAGAAACAAGATTATTAAGATATTTTAACATTCCCACATGCTATTAAAGTTGGCCAAACGTGTGCTAGAAAATATTATTTTGAATATCAGGAACAACTATACCAACAGATTTGAGGGACAACTCCATCTTCTGCAAACCTCTTTATGAGCAATGCTAAGGAGGTGGGCCTGGGGACAGAAACTGCCTTCCACTTGTATAATGGAAAAGATTCATAGATGACAGACTCATTGTTTGGCAAGGTAATGAGTCACAACTACTGGAATACCATGAAGCACTGAACAAGAACAATTACAAAGTAAAGCTCACATTAGTTTACAGTAAAAGGTGAATCACATTTTGTCAGGATGCACAAACCTGGAAATCTGGAACTCACAGAAGCGTGAATATTTTCCACACTTCACCAATCCCTCATTTTCATTGTGGGGTTATAATCTGAGCCCAGGGAAAAGGGGAATGGGACAAGAAAGAGGAACAGTAATGTTGGTTATTGTCACAAACCTGTTTGCACAGCTTTAGTTGATATGCACTATGGGAGCACTGTTATCTAAAAAGCAAGGGAGGGCTCTAGTATAACTTTAATTTGAACACTGAAATTTTACCTTGAACTGTTGCTTATGTTGTATCTGCTGACATTATGTCTTTAATCTATCTATTACAATTTGAATCTTGGCCTTTTTCCAAGCTGAAGTACAATTCACTTTTGATATAATAACTGACTAACCATTAAAATTATAATGAACGTGATTATCAATGAGAGCTACCTTCAAAGTTAGGAAATAACTTTTCATGCTTGCTTTGCATTAAAGGTGACAAGCGAAGAACTGTAACATGAAAGCATTTGTTTATGTTGCATGTGGAATTTGTAATCCTGTTCATATATGTTTGCACTATCCTAAATAGAATACAATAATACTTCTGTGCTAATATACTTCCATTGGAGTTTGCAATAGTTCATTATGCATACAATTGCCCTTTAGAGACAATCAAATGCTATAGAGTTTGTAATCATTATGGGGGGCTCCTTATGATCAAGAAAGAGCTAAAGAGTTTGCAATTTCTATGGATTATTTCTTGTGAAACAAACAAGTGCAAGTCTATTTCTTACATGATACTGCTGTGATTCTCAGATGTCTTTGTCGACTTGACAGAATAACTGCTAACAGGTTTCCTTTCCAGCAACAAGTCCTGGCTTCAGCAAGCAACTATATATCATGATTGCCTAGGAAGGTTGTTATGGACCACAAGGAACTTATACTTTGTGCTTCAAGATGGTCACAAGCTTCAGCAATAGAGTCTTGTGAGAGTCCTACGAGCTCATGAGACACAGAGGGCTTCATGTCTTTGCTCAGATGTTTCACATTACATGTCCACCTAAGACATGAGACTTCCGTTCTGTTCATGATTCTGCACACTCTTCCACCCTCTTGAAGACATACACACTCATGAGCATCGGAGCAGCACATTGCACAGAATCAGTGTTCATTACATGGTAAGAATGCCTGCCTTATACTGCATCTGGACACATTTCTTGTCATGGAAGCTTTCATCTTAAATAGTACATTACACCTGTGTATGTGTAGATAACCAACTTCAGATAAAATTATGTTTCATTTTAATTCAGATCATCCCAATTAAGAGAGATGCAAAAACTCATTTGGAGCGCTCTTAAGAGCTAAAACAAATGGTAGCAAAATGGATGATTACAAAAACGAAGAACAGATCATCACTGAGAAATTCAACGAGAGAGTACACACCAAACAAATTTTAGAAAATGCAAAGTACACGTCAAACACATTGAACAGAAAGGTTCATCTAAAAAAAAGTCAAAATCTAAAACAAATGTGAGATTCATTTCGAGATACTGCTGAGCAAATAATTCTATATATTGAATTATTCACAGGAATTTGCATATTGTGATTATAGACAACATCTTAGACAATATATTGGAGACAATCCAAGAACACTGAAGTATACAAAAAAGTGATGAATGGAATGCTTGCATTAATCCCTGCCACTGGTAATTACTCAGGCCGCATCTCGGTCGGTCGGTCGAAATTACTTTATTCGGTTAATTAAAACCAGAAGAGTATAGTACAAAACATCTAAGAGAAACATTAAAAACATATACATATTTATTTTAAAACATGATCTTATGCACCAAAAACATCAAGATAAAATCATTTACCATCATTACAGTATAAAAATCAGGTGTGTACAAGATCATAGAAGTCTTTATTTCCTTTCCCTAACCACTGCAACTAAAAAACTAGCAATATTAAAACATTCCCATGGGTTATTCAACATCTGTAAGTATGTTAATGCAGGTCTTACTTGCAGAAAGCCTTTATCTTTCAGTATAGGTAATAAAAAAAAGTTTCTGAATATGATGATAGTAATCGCAGAACATTATAAAGTGCAAAGAATCTTGGGTAGAGAAGTTATCACAAGAGGAAGGGCCCAAATCTTTCAACCGCATCTCAATTCATCATTATTTTGCACACCTTGTCACCTCAGTTTGAACCCAGCTATATGCAAATCAGTCTTGACCCTGCTCTATTTGAAACAGTCCAGCCTGAACTGCGAAGTCAGGACAATCCAAGAATTACACTCACCAAGAGTCATTCTTACACTTATGCAACCAAGAAACAAATCCCGACGGATGCAAAGCCTCCAGCAAGGATGCTGCAGGTGTGGTTTCTGTGTGTGTTGCCCCTATGGACCAGACAAAATCATGAAGTTTGAGGAGTGCAAAGGCAATAAATATGAAATGCTAACTCATGGAGATTTGGAAAGTTTGTGACTGAAAATCTTGGCAACTATGTTTGTTACTATGTGTGTGTACAATATTGATATACACTTCAATGATTGTTGGAACTTGTATCTCTCTACTGATTTCCAATAAAGATATGTTTTTTTAAAAATGGAGATTTGGAAATAACTCATTAGATTACCAAAAAGAAATGACAAACAGTCTTCACTGGCAGAACTCTTTATGAGTAACCATGGACTGTCGATGCTTCCAAAAATATGAATATTTGAAGAGCTATATTTTGAGACAGACAAGAAAGGAGGTAATTGAGAGTAGTATTTAAGTGAAATGGATTCTTATATTGGACACTGTGAATCGTGATCTAAATAGCAATTATGGACTACACACATCCCTTCATCATTAAAAAGTGTAAACATGCATCTCAATTAATTTCTGTTGACATCTTAATTTGGGTAACATAACCTATTCTTTGATGCTTTTAGCAAGAATATCATGACTGATTTAAATACCCTATGTACTTATGCAATGTAGATTTATTCCTCATCAAAGCTGCAGTATCTATGGGACACACTAACATTAGTCAACCCCTGCTTTGGTCCAGAGGAACCATTTGTAATTTTAACGATACTAGGTCCGTACAGAAACTTGTTTCTTTCATCACCCAGCTACAGAATATATATTCCTAACAATAATAACCCTGCACACATAAGTATAGGGAGTACAGAATCATAAAACTCTGCATGTAGTTTGTGAATTGCATTTTGTAGTATGTTTTATAGTACTACAAAATGTACTAAAAAGTGCAGCTTGTGAATTGGGCCTTTTAATTTGCTCATGAAATTGTTATTTTGTTATGTTAATGAGATTTGTAAAGTCAACTTATCACCCAAGGGGTATCCATGCTCTGGAGCAGGTGTTAAGGCTGTCTGCAGGGTCTTAGTTGAAGAGCCAGGTCTTCAGCTTCTTATGGAATTCCCGAAACGAAGAGGAGGACCATAGGTATAGAGGGTGGCTCTTTCATGTTTTAGGTGTGAGGTATGAGAAGGCGAGCCCTCCAGTTCTGTTTCTGTGGATGCGGGGTGTGTGCGAGAGAGAGAGAGAGAGAGAGACAGGGCTTAGGTGTCTGGTAGGCTGGTGGAAGTGGAGGCGGGAGTTGAGGTATGCTGGTCCAATATTGTGCAGTGCATTTATGCATGTGTGAGGGCTTTGAATTGGCAGTCTTTGTGTATCTGCAGCCAGTGGAGATCTCTGAGGTGAGGCAAGATGTGGGTGTGCTGGTGGAGGTCCAGGATGAGTCTGGCAGCAGTGTTCCCGGTTGGTCAAAGATAGTGGAAGAGGTGGTTGGGATTTCTGGCATAGAGTGCGCTGCTGTGGTCAAGTCTGCTGGTGATAAGGGCTTGAGTGACGGTATATCTGGAGCTCTTGGGAATTCATCTGAAGATTATTTTAAGGATGTGTAGCTACTGGAAGCAGGAGGAGCTAACTGCATTCACCTGTGCAGCCATGTTGAGTTTGTTATCTTATATGATCCCCAGGTTGCGTGCACGGCTAGTGGGTACTGGAGTAGGCCCGTGCTCTGATGGCTATCATGTGGAGTCCAAGTGGGAGTTTTTGTTTCCGAAGATCAACACATCTGCCTTATCCGTGTTGAGTTTCAGGTAGTTGGTTCTCATTCATTCTGCTATGTGGTTCATGCATTCAGTGAAGATGGATCTGGTCATGGGGGATTTGTCTGACAAGGAAGGATGAGTTGGGTGTCAACAGCTTAGGAGATGATGGGGATGCCGTGGGAACTGATGACGTCTGCGAGAGGTGTCAGGAAAATATTGAACAGAGTGGGGTTTAGAGATGATCCTTGAGGGGCCCCGCAGATTAGGCCTTTGAGTTCTGATGTGTAGGGGGGAGGCTGACTCACTATGTTCTCCTTGTGAGGAAGGAGCATATCCATTTGAGGACTGGACCTTAGATGCCTGTATCGTGTAATCTTTTGATGCGGTTGGAGTGTGACATGGTGTCAAATGCTGCAGAGATGTCCACCATTATGAGGACGGCAGTTTCTCCTCTATCTAGAAAGATGTGGATCTCATCTGTGGAGGCTATAAGTGCTGTCTCTGTGCTGGGATTGCTGTGAAATCTGGATTGGGAGTGATTGAGACTGTCGTGGAGATCTAGGTCATTGGTGAGTTCCTGGTTGATTGCTTTCTCTATCATTTTTGCTCGGTAAGGTAGTAGGCAGATGGGTCAGAACTTGCTAGTTCGTTAGGGTCATATGAAGGCTTTTTGGAGGGCAGTGACAGCAACATACTTCACTCCTCTGGCAAAGTTGCACGCTGATGGAGGAGTAGATGATGTTGGTGAGAAATCTGCTTAACACGGGTCCTCCGAGGTTGTAGATATGGTGTGGACATTGGTCGGTGGGGGCCCTTGAGTGGACGTCTTCATGATAGAGGTGGTATCTTCCTCAGTGAGTGTTCTCCAGTTATTTATGTGTCTGTCTGAGTGTAAAGTGTGCAGTTTGCTCTGGGTTCAGTTGCCTTTTGAAGTTATTGTAGATCTTTTCGAGTTTGTTGTTGAAGTAATTTGAAAGGTTGCCTCAAAGTTTCTGGGAGGGGGTGATGGAGTTGGTTGAGGCATCTGGGGTGATGAATTCCTTGATGGTGACAAATATCTCTTTCCTGCTGTTGGAACTGGCTTCGGTCCTATCCGTGAGGGATTTTCTCTTTGAAACTCTAAGGAGGTGGTGCTTGTGCATGAGGGCGGCTTTGTAGGTTGAAATGGCATTGGCATCATGGTTGGATCTTTACTTACTTCCCAGTTGTTTGCAGATTCTTTTGGCAACCTGGAGTTCTTCCGTGTACCAAGATGCCTGGTTGTTGGGTCTGTGATGTTTGTGGGCTTTGATGGGTGTGAGAGCATCAGCACAGTTGGAGTTCCATTGGTTGAAGTTAGTGATGTCCTTGGCTAGGTTTTTGGTGGTGTTGGGTTGGTTTACTTTGAGAATGTGGCACAATTTTGTTTCCATTATTCTGCTCCACTTGTTCTGGCTGGGTTGGTTAATGTTAATGGGAGCTTTGGCTTGTGGTGGAAATGTTGAACTGGATAATATAGTGGTCAGTATATGTGAGTGGAGAGGTGGGGCAGTAGTTGATGCAATTACTGGAGGTGAAGATTTGGTCTAAAGTGTATCCTGCGTTGTGAGTAGGATCCGTGATGAGCTGGGAAAGTCCTATGTTGTGTAGATTCTTAAGGAGGTCGGTGGAGCAGTGGTCCGAGGGGTCTTCCACGTGGAAGCTGAAGTCATGAGAAGAAGGAAGTTCTTGGAGTTGATGGTGAGGGAGGCCATGAAGTCTGAGATGGAGTTGCTGAAGTTGCCTCCCGGACCAGGTGATCTGTAGGTTAGGCTGCTCTTCAGGGTAGTGTTGGTTGCTTACAGGTTGAAGTGTATGTGTTCCATGAAAGAGGTGTCTGGGTCAGTGGTGGCATTTGAGGGTGTATGTATATGATAGCGACACCTCAGCTGGGTTTATAGAGGCGGTCCTGGCATACAATTTTGTTTCCTGCTGGAATGACCACAGCAGTGTCAGGTGCTCTGCTGGGGTTCATACATGTTTTCATTAGGAAGAGAAGGTCCAGTGTGCTGTTGTTGAGGAGGCCCTAAATTTCAATGACGTTTTTTGCTAGACCAGGTGTTTAGAAGCATGCATGTGAGGGTGTGCTGTAGGTCAGGTGTGGTGATGGGTGAGGTGAGGTTGTGAGCTGGTGACATGAGAATCTGAGTTAGAGAGGTCTGTGGTGCAGAGTTGTTGCATGTGAAGTGACAGGGAAAGCAAGAAAAAGGTCCTATTGTGCTGTGGGGTGCGTTGTGGCACGGACAGGCACAGACTGGAGTAGAGGGCCGCTGTGGGTTGGTGGCGCTGGGTGATCTGACCAAAGTTGTGGAACTGGGCGTGGTTCATGCAGGAACAGGCGCAGACGGGCCTGCCTCTGGCGTGCCATCGACACACCCGCTATAGGGTTGCCATGGATAGGTCCTGGGAGGGGGAGGAGTGCAGGGACGCAGTGGTAGGGGCTAAGGGGAGGTGGGAAGAAGATGCAAGAAGAAGACATGGAAGGAAGACGCAGAAGAGCAGGTAAGAACAGGGGAGTCGGGAGGAGGAAAAGTGTGGTAGTGGTTCGGGGGGGTTTGGGGGAAAGATGAAGGCACAAGGTGAAGAGGCACAGGAAATGTAGCCCAAGGAGCGAGGCACAAAGAAAAAGAGGCACAAAGCAAAAAGGCACAAAGCAAAGGCCGAAGCATGAGAATAAGAAGCAAAGTAATGGAAACAAGTGAGAGAAAGATGCAAAGCAAAGGCAGAGCGTGAGAGATAGAGGCAAAGTAATGGAAAAGAGGCAAAGTAATGGAAACGATTGAGAGAAAGAGGCAAAGCAAAGGCAAAGAGTGAAAAAAGAGGCAAAGTAATGGAAATGAATGAAAGAGTCACAAAGTAAAGGCAAAGATTGAGAAAAAGAGGCACTAAGTAAAGGCAGAGAGTGAAAGAGAAAAAGGAGTGTGAGAGAGTGAAAGAAGAGAGAAGAATGCACCAGGCACTGAGAGTGGTGACAGCGAGGCCAGGTTCGAATGGGCCGTAGACTGGTTGGAGAACCAGTCCCATTTAAGTGGGGAGCTGGACCCTACGCACCTGCTCAATGGATTTGCGCAGCAGCTACCATTAAGTAGATCCTGGGAGGGGTCAGGAGCGCAGGGGGTGGACAGGGCTAAGGGGAGGCCAGAAGAAGATGCGGGAGGAAGATGTAAGAGAGGAAAAGGGTGGGAGGGGTTGGTGGGCCTTGTGGAAAGATAGAGGTACAGGGTGAAGAGACACAAGGTAAAGCACCACAAGGAAAGAGGCACAAAGAAAAAGAGGCACAGAGAAAAGATCAACTAAGCAAATGCCGAAGCATGAGAGATAGAGGTAAAATAATGGAAATTAGTGAGATAAAGATTCAAAGCAAAGGTAGAGCATGAAAGAAAGAGGCAAAGTAATGGGAAAGAAGCAAAATAATGGAAATGAGCGAACGAAAGGCAAGGCAAAGAGTAAGAAAAAGAGGCCAAGTAATGGAAATGAGTGAGAGAAAGATGCACAATGTAAAGCAAAGAGTGAGAAAAAGACGCACAAAGTAAAGGCAAATTGTGAGGGAAAGAGAAAAAGGAGTGCGAGAAAGAGAAAGAAGACAGAAGAATGCACCGAGGTGTGCAGAGCAGTGGCAGCGAGGCCTGGTCTGAAAGGGTCTTAGACTGGTTGGAGGCCTAGTTCTAGGTAAGTTGGAAGTAAGGGCCTACACACTTCAGTTCATGTGCATTAAAAATTTGGAATACGACTACAGTCCGAACTGCTGGACAGAATTACCCCAAATTTGGCAGAAAGCTAACTCTTGGTCCAGAAAGAGTGCTTTTTGTTATTTGGTGTAAATCCGTTCAGTAGTTTTAGAGTTATTATAAGAAAATCAAATTTGTATATAGGGACACAACACCTTTGCAAATCCTCTCTATAGTGTGCAGCGATCTGATTGTCTGCCAACACTTCAAGCAGTAAGTGTTGGCATCCATCTTGGGACTCAGACTCAGGCAAACCCCAAAGAAATAGGTAAAAAATAAAGACAAGGGGCACAGTAGGAATACCCTGACCCTCTAGGCCTGGTGCTGGGGTCCCACCCACCAGGGCTAAACAGCATTTTTTTAATGTTTGCAATGAAAATCGTGATGGAGCTGTTACAGCTCCTGCCAAGCGAGAGCAAACACTAACTCCGCTCCCAGCAAGTGGGAGCTGTCAAACTGAATCTGCTTGCTGTGAGTGAAGTTTTCAACTGTTTAGCTGCCCGCTGTCATGCAGGCAGGGAAACAGATGAACAAATTACTCCCACATGCGGGGAGCTGCATATTTATCAGCTCCCTGTGTGCAGAAGCAATGCCAGCTCCCGCAGGATGCGGGGAGCTGTCTGGGCCCTCAGGTGCATTAGGGATCCCCCCGTGGTCCCCATAAAAGCACAATAGCTGCCCTGGGTGGGGTCAAGGCACCAAGGTAGACATGGCCGGGCCCCGAGGAAAGGGGTCCTCAGGGCCAACCCTCCTCCCCCATTGCACAAAAGGGAAAACAGAGGGCAGAAAAACAAGCAGAAAAAAGAATAACAGAAGGCTGAAAAATGAGCAGAAAAGGCAAAACAGGGTGGAAAAATGAGCAGAAAAGGCAAAACAGAGCAGACAAGGGCAAAACAGAGGGCAGAAAACAAGCGGGAAAGGCAAAACAGAGGGAAGAAAAACAAGCATAAAAAGGCAAAACAGAGGGTCGAAAAATGAGCAGAAAAGGCAAAACAGCAGAATAGGACAAAACAGAGGGCTGAAAAGCGAGCAGTGAAGGCAAAATGGAGGGCAGAAAAACTAACAGTAAAGGCAAAACAGAGGGAAGAAAAAGTGGCAGAAAAGGCAAAGTGGAGGGCAGAAAAACAATCAGAAGAGGCATAACAGAGGGCAGAAAATGAGCAGGAAAGGCAAAACAGAGGGCAGAAAATGAGCAGAAAATGACAAAATAGAAGGCAGAAAAATGAGCAGAAAAGGCAAAACAGAGCATGAAACTAGCAGAGAAGCCGCAAACAGAGTGCAGCAGGTAGACAGGCAGTCGAGGGTAGCGGACTGGGCAAGCTGGACAGGAGAGCTGTTGCAGCGGAATGTGGCATGAAGACCTGCCTAATATTTACAGAAACTAGACCTCAATGGGAAACACTTACATATATATAAACATAGCAGGTGCCCCAATTGAAGCTCCACTTCTGTAAGGGACAAATGATCTTGACCTCCTGGGCTTAACAAAGGCAAAGCAAGTGTGTTTTCTTGGCAATTCCACATTGAAAGACAATCTGAAATTTTTCCTGGAGGTGAATGCATCATTGATCTATTGGAGCGCAATGTATAGTGACTGTGACAAGTGGGTTCTTTCTTGTCCTTACCTGGTGAGAGAAGAGGCCATGGTTCTCCTTTAAATGACTACCACTAAACAAATGTGCAAAATCACCTGAAGCTCCAGCTGTTTGGCCCTGCCCCTGTCCACCTTAGTAGTATGCAGTGGTTTCCCTGCATTTTTTTTTTGTCCTCATTGTGCAATAAACAGAAATAGGAGATACCAGTGGTCCCGATTCTAACTATTCCATCTTGGGTCTGCCCTTACTTGTCACGTAGAGGGAGGGAGATCCATCTGACGGGACCCCCTTTCATTCCTATTTCATTCCATTCGAGGGTGAGGCAGCCTTCTGAGACCACCAACAGAAGTCCCTTACTTGCGGATTATTGCTGTATTGCTTAATCATTGGACATCCAAAACCAATCTGAGGATCAGTCCTGTGAGTTTTGTTTCTGTTCCCAAATATCCCAAAATTCTAATCTCTTACTTTGCCTCCCACCCGATCCAGCTTATTTACCCTTTGGATCGATGCTAACCATTCCCACTGAGTTGGCGGGTTGGGGAGTATCCTCTTGATACATATTTCACGTCTAGCCAGTAAAAGTAAAACAAAAAGCAGGTTTCTCTGTTTATTACTTAATTTAAGAGCTCCTACATTACGGGTTCTTACCCCAAATATGACTAGATCTGTGCCTACCTCTATATGTTGGCCCATTACTTCAATGAGTATCTTACCCACTTAATTCCAAAAGTTCTGGAGCTGGGGACACTGCCGAAACATATCTATGTCGTCCGCCATCTCTTCTCTGCATTTAGGACAGCATTTCACCTTCTGTTTGGTTAGTTTGGACAGTCTCTTTGGCTTCCAGTAGGCTCTGTGCATTGTGAAAAAATGATTTTTTCTGAGAGAGGCGGATATTTTAGTATACCAACATGTAGACATTGATACTTGCCATAATTCTTGTGTATCCAGCGTTGGCAGATCCTTCCCCCAGATCACTGCAGGTAGAATTAAGTCTTCCTGCCCGGCTGATATAAATGACCAATACCAACTTGATACCTCCTTCTTTAGCACCTCATTTCCTTGTATCTTTCTTTCCAAGTCGCTATTTCCTGACCCGTCCTTTCCTAAGGACTTGGTCCAGCTTGCTAGTTGGTAATAGTTGAATTTTGATAGTGTGCCATTAGTCATTGTTAAGAGTTGATTCCATCCAATTAGAACATTTCCATCTAGGAGTTGACCCCACTTCATTATCCCTTCTTCTTCCAGTGGGATTGCAAGCTTGTCTTTTAGTCACTCTGGGGTTCCTGGAAAAGCCCAGATTGGGGCAAACTCGCTATGATATGATATTTTCAACGTTCTCCTGATTTGGTGCCATAGTTTGGAAGCTGATCAAAAAACCTTCAGTTTTACCTTTTTGAAAAACTTTGGGTGACCAAATTTGTATAAGAAATGGCTACCTTCCAATTGTGTCATTGCTTGCAGATATATGGGGTAGGTCTGATGCTCTTTTAGTAGCCAGAACATGGCGGCTGGCTGAGAAGCCCCGTCGGGAGCTCCGAGCTCTCCTCAGGCGGAAAGAAAAAATGAAGCGCATATAACTTTTCTCCACTTACAGGAAAATTTCAATCTAAATTAAGCAAGACATGCAACTAAATACCTCGGCCTGTCAGGGGTCTGTGGAGGTGCGGTATGGCACCTCAGGGACCATGAGGAATCATCGGATTTTGGCAGAACGGCGGGCGGAGTATGGGCGGAGGCAGCCTCAGCTCCACACAGCAATCGGAAGCCTGCGGCTCAGGTTCGCTTCCTGGGCAAGACGAAGACTAGCCTCAGTGACACAGCAGCGGGACCCTTGAGATCAATTGCACTGCAGAAGGAGCATACAACACCAGGGAGGGAGCTGAGGGAGCGCATTAGCGTGGTAAGTGGCCAAGGAGGGTGGAACACCACAGCACAGGACCCCGGTGCTCTAGTCTCGATTGGGGATAAGAAAGGGGGCAAAAGACATTTCCTCGCAAAAACGCAAGATCAGGACCTGATCCAAAGAAGGGGGATAAGCTATTGCCTAAGAAACAGGAGCTTAGCGGTTAATATCCCCCATGACTCAGTGAAGAAAAATGCAGTTCTAGTACCCACAGCTATCAACAAGAAGGGGAAGCAAGCCACACTAACTCAAGACTCCGGAACCCCCCCCACATCACTATGAGGTAAATTAGCAGCCTACAGGGTAAAAATCACCCCCTCATTACGTTAGTTTTTCAAGGTACAAGCCAAGCAAGATATTCCTAATCCACTTGTAGGTGAACGGGAAGTAAGGCTAGATTGCCGAAACAAGGCTGGGGAGAGACCGAGTGGGGAGGGGATCATGAGTAACAACAGATTCCAAGTTCTGGCCATAGAGGGGACAGTAGGGGAAAAAGATACCGAAGGTTCGCCCCTAGACCAACAAGTGCAAGCAGTGCCCCAGGATGAGCCACAAACAGGGGGGCATTAGGGGGCCTAAATCCCCCAGGAGTGCAAATAGGTATGGAAAAACTGACTGAATCCATGATCTTGGAAATGAGGGCACATTTTGCCACCTCTTCAAAAAATCAATTGAAAATAGAAGGGACATGGAAAACTCTAGAGACTAAGATAAATATTTTGATGGAACGAGTATCAACAGTGGAAACCTCTCTAATGGTTCTAAGTAAGGCAGTAGAGGCGAGTCAGGCAGAAATACAAACTTTGAAAACAAACGAAAAGGACCTCAGGGAAAAAATCAAAACCCTAGAAAATCAGTCAAGGAGAAGCAACTTGAGGATCCTGAATGTCCAGGAGGGAATGGAAGGGGCGGACATTAAGAATTTCATGATCACCCTACTGGAAGAACACTTTCCGTGGGTGATGTTGATGGCCCTGGCGGAAGACAAACAGAGGGTGCACTGGAACCCCTATGGAAGGGGAAAGTTGAGGAAAAACCAGAGAAGAATCTTGATAAATTTCAAGACCTATGTCTTGAAAGAAAAAATCTTAAATAAGGCTCTTAAAGGTGGCTCTCACACCAAAGACAAATGGGTCTCTAGAATTAGGTCAGACATTTCCAAGGCAACACAGGACAGGCAATGGGAATTAGGACAACATATGCAACAAGCATTGGAAATGCAATAGGTCTCGCATTTTTTTAAGTTAGAGCTATTGGCATTGTAAATGGCAATGTCTGTTACCTACTAAGGGAGGATGGAGGGAGCAGTTGGTGTCGGAGTGCCAAAATGCTCTGTTGGAGAGTGACTGGCCAAAAGTAAACCAAACAAGCAGCGACTTTTAAAATTATGTGTTTAGCCAGAACTTTTGGCTATGTTGTAGAGCATTGTGGCTGCTGTGCATTATGTTGAAAAGTTATAATAAAAAGTGTTAAGCATTCTTGTTACCTTTATGTAAACGAAGACGACATTATATACAACTGAAAAACCTGATTAAAAAAAGATTTTAACATAAAAAATGTCTTCTAGTTTTTTTGTACTTGCACTGCTGGCAACTTCTTCCTGCCTGTTCTCATGCTTGTTTGTTATAATTTTTTTTGTTATGGGGGAGCGGGACATAAATAACGGGGAGTGGAGGTAGGAAAACAGTAATTTAATTAGAACACGAGCAGCGGACGGACACTAGGGGAGAATCAACAGATGCCAGATTCCAAGGCCAGATTGACGTGATGCTTAGGTGGTGCGCTGATGCAAAATGGTGGTGGTGAATGATGTTTGGTGCTCAGGTGGTGACACTATATGGTGTGGATTGGAGGTACGTTGTGGATTGTGGAGTTGAAATATGTTGTTTGGTGTGTAATTATGCTGTGTGTATTGGAAATGTGTGAAGTTGAATTGTGTGGCCTGGAACTGTGGTGTTGAGTGAAATCATGCTTAGTGAAATTGTGTCATGGTGTGGAGTGCATTTATGTTGATTGGTGGCATGTTGTATAGAGTGCATTTATGTGGCGTGTATTTATGTTGCATTGAGTACAGTGCAATTATGTGGCATGTAATTATGTGGCCCTGAGTGGTATGTGGAGTGTATTTATGTTGCATTGAGTAGAGAGTAATTATGTGGCGTGTAATTATGTGGTACTGAGTGGTATGTGGAGTGTATTTATGTTGCATTGAGTTGAGTGTAATTATGTGGCGTGAAACTATGTCGCACTGAGTGGTATTTTGTGGAGTGTATTTATGTTGCATTGAGTAGAGAGTAATTATGTGGCGTGTAATTATGTGGTACTGAGTGGTATGTGGAGTGTATTTATGTTGCATTGAGTTGAGTGTAATTATGTGGCGTGAAACTATGTCGCACTGAGTGGTATTTTGTGGAGTGTATTTATGTTGCATTGAGTAGAGTGTAATTATGTGGCGTCTAATTATGTGCCACAGTGGTATTATGTGGAATGTATTTATGTTGCATTGAATAGAGTGTTATTATGTGGCGTGTAATTATGTGGTACTGAGTGGTAATATGTGGAGTGTATTTATGTTGCATTGAGTAGAGTGTAATTATGTGGCTTGTAACTATGTCACACTGAGTGGTATTATGTGGAGTGTATTTATGAGTATTGTCCTGGGCACACACGGTGAGGGTGTAGACAGACCGTCAGTCTGTTTGCAGTACGTTACATAAATGTGAAGGTCGGCATCAGTATTGGAACCAAAGGTTTATTTATATTTCAACACCAATTGTGTTAGATACAGAAACCAGCCGACACGAGCACGTCAGTCACGTTGTGTTTTTCATTGTGTTGTTCCGCATTACCTCCATAAGTCTATACGTGTAGCAGCGGAAATTTCACGAATGTCACTCCACACTCACACGTTACGCGTCAACCTTTGCAATTCATGTTTAGTTCTGCCCAGTAGACACATAAGATGATCCCTTTCCTAATCTATTATCTTTCTGTTTTTAGTTTTGTTTTGTTGTTTTTAACCCTTTCTGTTCCCCTCACCCTGTTTCCTTTTGTATCCTCCCCAGCCCTGATGAGTCACGGGATATGTCCCAGTGACGAAACACGTGTCGGCTGGTTTCTGTATCTAACACAATTGGTGTTGAAATATAAATAAACCTTTGGTTCCAATACTGATGCCGACCTTCACATTTATGTAACGTACTGCAAACAGACTGACGGTCTGTCAACACCCTCACCGCGTGTGCCCAAGACAATACTCATTTCACAGTGTGAATCCTGCGATTCATACAATTCCCAGGGGTTATCGGGTTATTCCTCTGACCTGGCAGCACCGCATGTACATAAATCTATAGTTAGCACACGCAATAGCTTGAGCGCCATTTCCTGTTTGTACTAAAACCCCCCACCTTATTGGAGTGTATTTATGTTGCATTGAATAGAGTGTAATTGTGACTTGTGATTATGTGGTACTGAGTGGTATTATGGGAAGTGTATGTTGTATTCAGTTTAGTGTAATTATGTGGCGTGTAATTATGTGGCACTGAGTGGTATTATTTGGAGTGTATGTTGCATTGAGTGCAGTGTAATTATGTAGCATATAATTATGTGGCACTGAGTGGTATTTGGAGTGTATGTTGCATTGAGTGCAGTGTAATTATGTAGCATATAATTATGTGGCACTGAGTGGTATTGTGTGGAGTGTATGTTGCATTCAGTAGAGTGTAATTATGTGGTGTGTAATTATGTGGCACTGAGTGGTATTATATGGAGTGTATTTATGTTGTATTGAGTAGAGTGTTATTATGTGGCGTGTAATTATGTGGCACTGAGTGGTAATATGTGGAGTGTATTTATGTTGCATTGAGTAGAGTGTAATTATGTGGCTTGTAACTATGTCACACTGAGTGGTATTATGTGGAGTGCATTTATGTTGCATTGAGTACAGTGTAATTATGTGGTGTGTAATTATGTGGCACTGAGTGGTATTATGTGGAGTGTATTTATGTTGCATTGAATAGAGTGTAATTGTGACGTGTGATTATGTGGTACTGAGTGGTATTATGTGAGTGTTTATATGTTGCATTGAGTAGACTGTAATTATGTGGCGTGTAATTATGTGGCACTGAGTGGTATTATGGGGAGTGTATGTTGTATTCAGTTTAATGTAATTATGTGGCGTGTAATTATGTGGCACTGAGTGGTATTATTTTGAGTGTATGTTGCATTGAGTGCAGTGTAATTATGTAGCATATAATTATGTGGCATTGAGTGGTATTTGGAGTGTATGTTGCATTGAGTGCAGTGTAATTATGTAGCATATAATTATGTGGCACTGAGTGGTATTGTGTGGAGTGTATGTTGCATTCAGTAGAGTGTAATTATGTGGCACTGAGTGGTATTATTTGGAGTGTATGTTGCATTGAGCGCAGTGTAATTATGTAGCATATAATTATGTGGCACTGAGTGGTATTGTGTGGAGTGTATGTTGCATTCAGTAGAGTGTAATTATGTGGCGTGTAATTATGTGGCACTGAGTGGTATTATTTGGAGTGTATGTTGCATTGAGTGCAGTGTAATTATGTAGTATATAATTATGTGGCACTGAGTGGTATTTGGAGTGTATGTTGCATTAAGTGCAGTGTAATTATGTAGCATATAATTATGTGGCACTGTGTGGTATTATGTGGAGTGTATTTATGTTGCATTGAGTAGAGTGTAAATATGTGGCATGTAATTATGTGGCACTGAGTGGTATTATATGGAGTGTATTTATGTTGCATTGAGTAGAGTGTTATTATGTGGCATGTAATTATGTGGCACTGAGTGGTAATATGTGGAGTGTATTTATGTTGCATTGAGTAGAGTGTAATTATGTGGCTTGTAATTATGTGGTACTGAGTGGTATGTGGGGTGTATTTGTTACATTGAGTAGAGTAATTATGTGGCGTGTAACTGTCACACTGAGTGGTAAGGTCCATAATATTCCTTGGTTAGGCTATATACAGGTCACTCTTGGAATCCTCGGTTTAGCTGCTTGGTTTACCGAACCTAACACTATTGCTAAAACTGCTAAGGTAGAGGTGAAAGCAGCATTTTTGAAGTACTGTGCAGACATAAGATTGAAACTCGAGTTAGCAAAACCTTCAGTTATGAATTACTGCAGATCGTTACTCCCAGTCGATCCCACGGTGTACCTGTCTTTAGATTTCACATGGTGGGAGCGATCACTTCTTCTTCGTTTCAAAGCAGGATCAATTTTCTGGTCCTTGTTTTTTAAAATTCCCCCAGAGGGAAATACAGAATTGATGTGCCCCTGCGATAATCAATTCACTCAATCGATTCTGCATTTTATGTTTTTGGTAGATTTTATAGCTTAGCACGTAAGCATTTTCTGAAGCCTCTGCTACATAAGTTAGATTTTCGTCGGTGTAGAGTAGCTTTGCTCCACTTACAGTTCTTAAACTCACATGTAACCACTTACTTTGTTTGCAACTACCTGAAAGCAGCCACCCGGATTAGAAAAACTATGGAAAGCTAAACTTTTGATTTATATGTGTCTTGGCTTGCTTAACGTACATTTGATAGTGAAGTTAGGCAGAGGCATCCCTTTTTCAGTTTTGTTTTAATGGGAGTACATGGCAGACTTTGAGGTTTTTCTTCTCCTCTATTGCACTATTGTAGTTCAACCTCTGCCAACCGCGACATGTGAGCAGTTGATGTTAATGATCATTTTATGGAAAAACGTTTTATGCTCTTTTTAACTTCTATATATGATGAAATTCGTGAATCAACTTAGATTACGTGAACACATTTTTAATTGTTTTAAGTGTCATATTGTATTCACACTTTTGAAATTATGGATTTGTATTTGATTTTTATATGCTTTTATGGTCTATTTTTATCAGGCCGAATAAAGATATTGATTATCTAACTGGTTTAAAAATAGTAATTTTTTTCATTCTCCAGTATGTCTTGTCTCATTCACAAACATGTTGGTCTTTCCATGTTAATATTCATGTATCACAAACGTATAAAAAAAAAAAGCTGTTGTGTGTGCATGTATCTTTACTATGACAGGATGCGAGACTGTTTGGAATTAGAAACTGGATATGTTCCAATCTTATGTTTCTCACCATTTCAGGTCTTTGGCTATGCAACAGTCTGTGACTCTACTTTGTTGATGGTTTGCTAAAAAATAAAGTGATGCTGGCGGTTTCTGTACACAATGCTGCAAATATGTAAATAAAAATGACATCCGTGTTCATGTGTACCAATTTAAATTCCAAATGTATTACCTTTCTCTTGTGTGTTTGTGAGGATACTTTTATTCATTCCCTTGTGGCACTGGTGGTATTCGTTGTAAGTTTTGTGCCTATTTTGTGCTTTTCACTTGTGCAAAAAGAAAAGTGAAGTTTTATGCAAATGTAACTCCATACATTCCAGTCCTGTAGTATGTGCAATGACAGTTGAATTGCTGGTGGGATGTATGTACCTTTATTCTACATGCCTGTTGTAAAATGTACCCAAACATTCACAATGGTGCAAAATTAAATTTGCTACGTTCCACTATGGTGATGAGAGATTTATATTTAGGATGTGGTAAATGTTGTGTGTGTGGCTTTGCTGGGGTGTTGGCAAACAACTACACTTGTTTGTGTGTTCTATTTAAGTGTACAGTCATTTTTGTGCGTTTTCCTCTCCATTTAGAGCAGGGCTGGCCTTTAGCATGGGCGGGCTGAACCAGTGACGCTAATTTTTCGAGGGGCGCATGGATCTGTGTGCAATAAGTTTGTGCCAACAGCAGCGCCCTTCCCATCTTGCTCCAGCCTTGTGTTTGTGTACCTGCCAGTCACTGCTCAGCCAGGGACTGACCAGTGAACACAAAGGGGACCCCCAACCCCCGCAGGGATCCCTGCTGCCTCATTTAATTCACTACCATCAGGCAAGGTTGCCAGATTTCTCTCCACCCATGCCGCTATCTAAAACAAGGCAGGCTCTGATTCAGAGCCTTACATAAGACCCTAATGGTCAATCACAGATTTCAATTGCCTGGATTTAGAAGAAAAAAAATGCACTCAGTGTTGGAAGGAGCACAAAAAAACATTTCCAATTGCCGCCCTGCGCATGCTTAACGCGGAATACTACTCTGAAAAGTGGTTCTCTCCAGACCGAATATGGCTCACGGAATCCCAGCACACAACTGCATCCTCTTCACTCTGTTTTGAAACGGCACAAACAACAGGAATTGGCGGCACTCGCTGTTCCCATTAGAAAAGTGGGTCGATAAACACTCATGTGAAGCAATTCCTTACACCAACATATTAATAGCACACCTGGGAGAAACATCGCTCGGGATACAAATTAACTGGACCAGCCCTTCATTCGGAAGTTTCACATTTAAACAGGTGTATGAAGAACCTGCCAGATGAACCTACAGAAAAGAATGATAAAGAAGGCTGCGGGGATAACACGCGTTCAACAATCTGAAGGCTACCAGTGAATGCCTAGGAATATACATTTATACAGTTACAAGTAGTGCTCCTCTCAACTAGTCTATCTCGTGGAGCGAATTAAGCTTCGAAACTTGGATATTTCCACTTTTCAATACTGCAAGAGCTGGTTTCAAATTAATAATCCGGAGTACTATCATCCTTGCGCAGTGTGATATTCAGCGTTGGACATCCCTTCAAGATCAAAGTTCAAAAACGCTTGAAGAAGCTTGTTAAAGAGGTCGTAAGCACACGCCTGGCACCGATAGCATTTGCAAACATTTCATTCTGTTCCCCCCGAGAGACCAGGAGTTGCATCGGTCCCAAAGTATTAGATATCCCACCGGAGGTCACCCAACCCCCGGCCGTCCTTCAGCTGCCCCCACTGCACCCGCACTCACGGCCGACGGTAGAAAATAAAAAGTTATTTATGGAAGGGGCAGGCAGCTTCGCCAAACCACAAGCATAACTTAATTTTTTCTTAAATTAGCATTTACATATGCAAACAGTTTCGAGATTTAAAAGACAAGACTGTAAATACACGTACACAAACTAAGAGTTTTAAGTTTGGCACATCACCGTTGGATCTTCCGATACGTGATTTAGTTTTTAACAAGTCTTGAAGAAAACACGTTAAAGCCACAACAGAAATTCCGAAACCTTACTTTAACAAGTTAAAAAAAAAAACATTACCGAGTAAGCTAGTGGTGCGCGCGCACCACAGAGGAGCGGGTGGAGGGAGCGCGGCAGCGAGATGAACGCGCGCTGCTGCGCGTGCTGGCCACCGACGGGAATGGGCGTAGCAAAGGCGGGACATGCGCCCGCCTTTGCCCAATTGCGTGCTAGATTTTTTTTTAAAAAGCACACGAAAGCCAATGGCAGCCACAGAAAGCAAAATCACACGCACGAGCGTGTGGTTAGCTTTCAAAAGCCCTTTCTAGAGGTCTTGCGCTGCGCGAGCAGGGCTGTGCACTACAACGCTAGGCGCGAGACCTAAAAACTACGTTCCCTGGGAGCAACTGAGCCTTCAAGCACAAGAGTACTAGGAAGAGAATTAATCAACTGGATAATGAAATACAAAGTTTAGGCAGGGCATTAACAGGGGCTGAGGACCCGCAAAATATCGGCAAACTAGAAAAAGAAATAAAAGGGAAGAAAGACGAACTGTCGGGGGTTCTAGACTCTATAGTCAGAAGTAAATGGGAAGCAAGCAAGCTCTCACATTATGAGTATGGGAGTATGGTGAGGGCTGCAGCAAAATACTTGCCTGGAAAATTAAGATGGAACTAAACTGAAATAAGATCCCACCTTTCCAGGTAGCGAATCAGACAGATCTCAGCACAGAGGACTCCGACATTGAAAAGGCCTTTGCTAATTTCTTCAAAAAGCTGTATTCAGAAGACATAGTGTCTTCAGCAGATCAAATAAATTGTTACCTAGAAAAGATAGTATCTCCAACCCTGTCACAAGAACAAAGGGATGCCCTCAATGCTGAAATAACAACTGATCAGGTGACAAGTGCGATAGCGAAACTAAAAAAAGGTAAAGCCGCCGGTCCTGATGCATTACCAAATGAAATTTACAGTACCTTAAAAGAGTCCTGGTCCCGCCCCTGACAGAGTTACTAAACGTTGTCTTTTTAAAAGGGCAGGATCTCCCGAACTCATGGAATGAAGCAACCATTAGTATATTATTGATACCAGGGAAGGACCCAAAATGTTGCGAGTCGTATAGACCTATATCGCTTCTAAATATGATTATAAAATATACACTCAAATCTTGGCAAAGAGGTTGGGACAGGTATCCGATCAGTTGATACACCGAGGTCAAAAGGGCTTTATCAAGGGAAGGCAGATCCAGGAACTGACACATGAACTGTTTGGTGTAATCGAAGTGGCAACGCAGGAGAAGATCCCTCTTTCCCTAATTACCTTCGACGCAGCAAAGGCTTTCGATAGGGTTAGTTGGCCTTTTTTACATACAGTGATGGGAAAATATAAATTGGGGAGAATATTCTCAGGGGCAGTAAAATCCTTATACAAAAACCCAACCAGGGTCTTGGTTAATGGCAACCTCACAGAAAAATAGTCATTAATATAGGCACCCGGCAAGGATGTCCTTTGTCCCCACTGCTTTTTAATCTATATATTGAACCGTTAGCCAGTGCCTTCAGAATTAATCAGGAGATTACTTCCTTTAAATATCAAGGCTGGGAGAAGAAGGTTGCCCTATAGGCTGATGACTTAATGATTTTCACTTTACCAGCCTCACTTCCGATAATAGAGGAGACCTTGGAACAATTTGGGAAAGTGTCAGGTTACCTAGTTAAACAATCAAAAACAGAGATCATGGAATGGAACTACCAAAGTAACAACCCCTTGGTAAAAGAAAGGATACGCTACCTAGGTGTACAGATAGTGAAGGACATAGATAAAATAGCCCACCTAAACCTCAACAAATTTCTTTCAGAAATCAGGAAGTTGCTGAAGGTGTGGGGGGCCTCCCTTTATCATTTATGGGGCGCTCCAATATCTTAAAAATGGCAATTCTCCCAAAATGTACGTACATTTTCAATACCATACCTTTGGAGTTCAAGAGAGAGTGGTTTAATAAACTGCAAGGGGAGCAGAGCAGGTTCATATGGGCTTAGAAGGGGGTCAGAATAGCTTGGAAAAAGCTTCGGAGGAAAAAGGAGCATGTCAGCCTGGACCTATTCGAACATTGTAGAGCATTCCAATTCAAGAATATAGGAGCAGTCTCCCTGCCTTTTGCCAGGATAATGGGCAGATTACCAAAAGGTGCCCATCGCTTTTACTGCCGGTTTTGATGACAAATTCATGATGCTGAGGAACATAAGGACATCTCCACCAAACAGAGAACCACTTACTTCTCATAGTTAAGAGGAGGAACCCTTGTTTGGTGGAGATTTACCTCTTTGTACTCTCGTTGTCTTCTATGTAGGAAGATTCATGTTATCACAGATTTCTGGATAAAGATGCATGAGGAACAATCACATTGCCAAAACATTCCTCAAGGTCACTTGTGACATATCCTCGTGCTCCATTATGCTTCAGTAGTGTAGAATACATACTGGACATTTACCCAAGGAGGTAGCACTTAGTAATTATCCATTAGAAAGGACTCCACCTGGGTAGATATTTTGTGCAAAAACTGTGGACTCTTTTTAGATAAAGAGGCAGGTGGGGTTCCGTTGTGGCACAGTCATTGACACAGCTACTGACACCAGACACTTAGACACCCACTCATACACTCAGGCACTCCCACACCCATTGACAGACCCACTCAGATACTGATATACCCACTCACAGGCCCACTCACACATACACTCATAGACCTACTAACAGGCCTACTCAGACACTCTCACACATACTCATAGACCCACTCAGACACTCAAGCATCCACTCACAGATGCACTCAGAAATTCTCACAGCCACTGACAGATCTATTCAGACACTCATGCACCTACTTATAGACCCACTCAAACTCTCTCACACGCACTCATAGACCTACTCAGAGACTCATGCACTGACTCACAGACTAACTCAGAGACACACACCCTCTCACAGTCTCACTCAGAGACTCACCCACTCACAGACCCACTCAGACACTCATGCACTCACACACAGACTGACTCACAGACTTATGGAGGCTCTCGCAAACCCACTCAGACACTCTCACACCCACTCACAGACTCACTCAGACACTCATGCACCCACTCAGACACTCGTGCACCCACTCACAGAACAACTCAGATACTCACGCACCAACTCACACACCCAGTGAGACACTTGTACAGTTACTCCCAGGCCCACTCACACAACCATTGAGATACTTACACACTCACTCACACATACACACTGAGACACTTGTGCAATCACGCACCCGAAATTTAAAAAAACTTTAGAAATTCACTTAAATAAACAAAGGTTACAGGGACATTACAGTTAGCAAATAATATTAAAAAAACCTTAGCAATTAATTGAAAAAAACCAAAGGTTACAGGGACGTTATAGTTAGGCTCAGATTTCATTCGCACACAACCAGTTAAATTCAGCAGTTATAGTTAGCTGAGGTAACTATAACATACGCCCACACAATGCACTGCTTATACGTTACAGTTAGCAAATAATATTAAAAAAACCTTAGAATTTCATTGAAAAAAACAAAGGTTACAGGGATGTTATAGTTAGGCTCAGATTTCATTCGCACAAAACCATTGAAATTCAGCAGTTAGCTAACTATAACATATGCCCATGCTTATGACTTCACATATTACATCACTCATGACATGGTCAGTGACTTCACTGATGGTTCACAGGGCCCCCTCCTGAGGCTCTTTGAGCCCTGGGCACCAAAACCTCCCAAGGGCTTTTTATCAATTTAGGAGGGGGGCGCGGACCCCCCTCCATGTGCTCAAATGAGCCCCAGGGACCACCACCTCCCCAGGACTTTACTTAAAAGAAATTGTGCATGGGGGCTGTGTGGACCCCCCATGTCCTGGGGGCCACCAGTTCCCTGGGCTTTTTGATGTTATTAGAAGGAGGGGGCCGTTCTTGGCCCCAGGACCACCACCTCCCTGGGCCGTCTCCTGCTTTGTCATGCAGTGCCCACCCCTGGGACATAGCTGTTTGCTTTAGTTTGGTCAGAGCTCACAGCTCCGGCCAAGCTAAAGCAAACGCTCCAGTTCCAGTGGGCGGGAGCCGTCAAAGTGCTCCCACCTTCTGCAAGCGGAGGCTTCATCTCTTTCCCTGCCCACAGACATGCAGGCAGGGAAAGAGATTAAATGATTGCTCCTGCATGGAGAGAGCTGCCTTTCCAGAAGCTCCATCCATGAAGCAGCAATGCCGGATCCTGCAGGAGGTGGGGAGGCCGGCTGGGACTGCAGGGATCTTGAGGCTCTCCCCACGGTCCAGGGGCAAAAGAGAAGATAGAGGCAAAATAAAGGTCAGAAACAAGCAAAAAGAGGAAGAATAAAGGTCAGAAACTAGCAGAATGATGCAGGTTAAAAGTAAGAAATGAGCAGAAAGAGGCTGAATAAAGATCAGCAACGAGTAGGTAGAGGTAAGCTAAAGGTGAGACACGAGCTGAAAGAGGCAGAATAAAGGTCAGCAATGAGCAGACGGAGGCAAAATAAACATCAGCAACGAGCAGAAAGGCAAAATAAAGGTGAGAGAAGAGCAGGTAGAGGTAAAAAAAAAGTCAGAAGAGAACGGAAAGAGGCAGAGTAAAAGTCAACAATGAACAGAAATAAGCACGATAAAGGTGAGAAATTAGCTGAAAGAGGCAGAATAAAGGTCAAGCAATGAGCAGCAAGAGGCAAAATAAAGGTGAGAAAAGAGCAGAACAAGGTAGAATAAACATCAGAAACCAGCAGCAAGATGCAAAATAAAGGTGAGAAACCAGCAGAAAGAGGCAAAATAAAGGTCAGCAACAAGGGGAAGGATGCAACATAAAGGTGAGTAATGAGCAAAAAGAGGTAAAATAGAGGTTAGAAATCAGCAACAAGAGGCAAAATAAAGGTAAGAAACGAGCAGAAAGAGGCAAAATAAAGGTCAGCAATGAGCAAAAAGAGCCAGAATCAAGGTCATAAATGAGCAGAAAGAGGCAAAATAAAGGTGAGAAATGAGCAGAAAGGCAAAATAACGGTTAGCAATGAGCAGAAAGAGGCAAAATCAAGGTGAGAAAAGAGTAGAATGAGGAAGAATAAAGGTCAGAAACGAGCAGGAAGATGCACAATAAAGGTGAGAAATGAGCAGAAAGAGGCAAAGTAAAGGTGAGAAATGAGCAGAAAGAGGCAAAATAGAGGTACAAAACCAGCAGCAAGAGGCAAAATAAAGGAGAGAAACAAACAGAAAGAGGCAAAATAAAGGTCAGCAACAAGGAGAAAGAGGCAAAATAAAGTTGAGAAAAGAGCAGAAAGAGGCAGAACAAAAGTCAGAAGGGAGCAGAAAGAGGCAGAATAAAGGTCAGAAACGAGCAGAAAGAGGCAGATTAAATGTCAGAAGTGAGCAAAAAGAGTCAAACTAAAGGTGAGAAACAAGCAGAGGCAGAACAAAGGTCAGAAACGAGCAGCAAGAATCAGAATAAAGGTCAGACATGAGCAGAAAGATCCAGAATAAAGGTCAGAAGGGAGCAGAAAAAGGCAGAATAAAGGTCAGAAACAAGCAGAAAGAGGTAAAATAGAGGTCAGAAACAAGCAGCAAGAGGCAGAATAAAGGTAAGGAGTGAGCAGAAAGAGGCAAAATAACAGGCTTAATAAGCAGAAAGAGGCAAAATAGAGGGCAGGAGCGAGCAGAGAAGAGGAACAAAAACAAGCAGAAAACAAGCAGAGGAGGCACAAAACCAAAGGCAGCAGAGGCTAGCGGACTGTAGGCAAGCTGGATAAGAGGACTGTCATGAGGGAGCTGGCATGAGGACCTTCTCACGTGTGCCCCACACCTTTTTACTGCGTACCCATTGACAGATCCACTCATACACTCACATACCCACTCATAGACCTACTCACATATCCACTCACAGACCCACCAAGAGACTCAAGCACCTACTGACATACACACTCAGACATTCATGCACCCACTCACAGATCCATTTAAGCACTCATTCCACCACTCACAGGCCCACTGAGACTCACATACAAACTCACTGACTCATTTAGAGACTCATATACTCATGTACCCACTCACAGACTCACACACCCACTCACAGACCCACTCAGACACTCATGCACCCACTCACAGATCAACTCAGACACTCACCTACCCACTCACAGATCTACTTAGAGACTCTTGCACACTCTCACATACCCACTCAGATACTCATGTTCCCATTCACTGTCCCACTCAGACTCATGGACCCACTCACAAATCTACTCAGAGACTCATGCATCTACTGACTGACCCATTCAGACGCTCACCCACCCACTCACAGACCCACTCAGAGACTCACACAACCACACAAAGACTCCCTCAGACACTCATACACCCACTCACTCACCCACACAGTGACTTATCCATCCACTCACAGACCTTCAAAGACACTCATACACTCACTCACAGACTCATGCACTGACTCACAGACCCACTCAGACACTCATGCACCCACTGACAGACCCACTCAGACACTCATGCATCCAGTCACAGACTCACTCAGACACTCATGCACCCACTCACAGACCCACTTAGACACTCAGATTCTCACTCACAGTTCCACACAGGTACTCCTACACCCCATTTACACAGCCACATACACACCTATACAGTTACTCACACACCCACTCACAGTCCCCATACAGCCACTTACACACCCAGAAACCCACTTTCACACCCACTCAGAGATCAATATAGCCTCTCTCACACACACACACACCTACCTATACTGCCATTAATACACCCACTCTCAAAGGTTACAGGTTACAGTTAGGAAATACATTTTTTAAAACTGTTGAAATTCACTGAAACAACTAAATGTTACAAGAATGTTAAAGTTAGGCTCAGATTTCACTCAGCAATTATAGTTAGCTGAGCTAATTATAGCTTACGCCCCTGCAATGCACTGCTTATGACCTCACATATTACATATCTCCTGACATGGTCAGTGACATCACTGATGACATCACTGATGACGTCTCAATTGATATCACTGGTGACATCATCCAGTGACTGTTAGTTTTTGCTACGAGTTTATGAGTGTTAAAAATATATACTAACCTACTACAAATGTTAGATGAGTATACTAGGTGCACTACTAATGAGTGCTACTACTTCTAACATATATTATGTGAGTGGCTGTGTGACTGTGTGTATCTGTGTGTGAGTGGGTATCTGAGTAGCTTCAGGGGTATGTGAGTGGGTGTGCTAGTGGCTGTATGGGTGTGTAAGTGTGGGTGTATGAGTAGCTATGTGGATGAGTGAGTGACTCTATTGGTGAGTGAGTGGGCATGTGAGTGGCTCTATGGGTGACTGAGTGGCTGTGTGAATGGATGTATGGGTGGGTGAGTGGATATGTGAGTGACTGGGTGAATGATTGGGTATGTGAATTACTATATGAGTGAGTGAATGGGTGTGTAAGTGGCTGTATGGGTGAATGAGTGGCTGTTTAAGTGAGTGTTTGGTTAAGTGAGTTGGTGTGTGAGGAGCTGTAGTGAAGAGTGTCTGTGTGAATGGCTACATGGGAGAGTGAGTGGATGTAAGAGTGCTTGTATGGCTGTATGAATGGATATGTAAGTGGTTGTGGGGGTGTGTGCATGAGTGTGTGAGTGCTTGTATGGGTGAGTGAGTGACTGTGTTGAGAGACTGTATGGATCAGTGACTGGGTGTGAGTGGCTGTATGGGTGAATATGTGAGTGTGTGAGTAGCCATATGGGTAAGTGTTAGTTGTGTGAGTGGCTGTATGAGTGAGTGAGTGGGTATGTGAGTGACTCTATGGATGAGTGAGTGGTTGTGTGGGTACTTGTATGGGTCTTTGAATGGGTATGCAAGTGGTTGTGTGGGTGTGTGAGTGGGTGTATGAGTAGTTGTATAGGGGTGTGAGCGGGTGTGTGTGCTTATGTGGATGATGTCATCAGTGATATCATTTACTATGTTATTAGTGATGTCACTGACAATGTCCTGAGTAATGTAATATGTGAGATCACATGCAGTGCATTACGGGATCACTGGATAATGACATCACTGATAACATTAACCAGTCATTATGAGTGTTTTCTAAATGTTCCTGAGTGTTAAACATGTATACTAGTGTACCACAAAAGTTAAATTAGTATACATTGTGTACTACTGAGTGATTCCACTTTATTGTATCCATGTGGGAGTGGATGTGTGACGGACTGCTTGGGTGTGTGACTGAGTATCTGAGTGGCTGTATGGGTGAATAAGTAGATGTATGAGTAGCTATATTGGTGAATAAGTGGGTAAGTGAGTAGGCATATGGGTGAGTGAATGGCTGTGTGAGCATCTGTATTGGTGAGTGAGTGAATGTGAGAGTGGCTGTATGAGTGTGCTAGTGGCTGTGTGAGTGGCTGTATGGGTCAGTGAGCGGATGTGTGAGTGGCTGTATGGGTAACTGACTGGCTGTGTGAGTGACTGTATGTGTGAGTGATTCGGTGTGTAAGTGGCTGTATGGGTGAGTGAGTGGCTGTTTGAAGGGGTATTTGGTTAAATGAGGTGGTGTGGAAGTGGCTGTATTGGAGAGTGAATGAGTGGCTGTATGGTTGAGTGTGTAGATATGTGAGTGCTTGTATGGATGTATGAATGGCTATATAAGAGGTTGTGTGGATGTGTGAGTGGCTCTGTTGAGAGGCAGTATGAATGAGTGACTGGGTATATGAGTAGCTGCATTGGTGAGTGAGTGGCTGTATGGGTGAGTTATTGGCTGTATGAGCAACTGAATGGGTTAGTAAGTGGCTGTATGAGTAGGTGTGTGGGTAAGTGAGTAGCTGTGTGAGTGAGCAGGTATGAGAGTGGCTCAATGGATGAGTAAGTGAGTATGTGAGTGGTTATAAGCAATGCATTGCAGGGACATTATTTATAGTTAGCTGAGGTAACTATAACTGCTGAATTTCAATGGTTTTCTACGAGTGAAATCTGAGCCTAACTATAATGTCCCTGTAACCTTTGTTTTTTCAGTGAATTTCTAAGTTTTTATTTAGTTCTATTTCCTAAATATAAAGTCCCTGTAACCTTTGATTTTTTCAGTGAATTTCTAAGGTTTTTTAATAGTATTTCCTAACTATAACATCCATGTAACCTTTGTTTATCAGTGAATTTTTACTTTTTTTAATGCTATTTCCTAACTATAACAGACAGGTGTGTATGTGTGTAAGGAGGCTGGTGTGTATATGTGCCATGTGTAAGGCGACAGGTGTGGAAGTATGTAAGGAGGCAGGTTTGTATGTGTGTAAGAAGACATGAGCATGTGATAAGAGATGCATGTGTGTATGAGGTAAGAGATATGCATGTGTGTGGATGAATACACGTGGGTATTGATGTATGGAAGGAGACAGATGTATATGTGTATATTGAGACATGTGTGGTAAGATGCACATGTGTATGCTTGTGGAGAGGTGCGTGCCAGATGGTAGGTATGGAGATAGCTGTTAATGAGCAGAAGAGGGGTCATACAATATTGGGGAGTCTCCTGGCCTAGCTAGCCCCTTGGCTGTTTGTGCATATCTGTTGGAAGCGGCGGCAGGCAACATCGGTTGCTGCAGAGAATGCAACTCCCTCACTATGTGTGGCTTGTTTGTAAATCGTTTTACTATTAAAAAATAACTGCCAACGCAATTTTCTTCTCCTGAGCTTTTCTTTTCCCTCACGTTTCTCTTCCTAGAACTCTGGTTTATCTTTTTAACCTTCAGGATTTGCTTTTTCTTCTCCTCACCTCTCCTTTTCATTGCTTCTGACATTCATTCTCTATTTCTCTTTGTTTACATACATCTGTCTGATTCCTTCCACTCGTGCACTTCCCATTCCTTTTGCTGTCAGGAGGGCTTCCTTTTGGTGCTGGTTTTTTGGTATTTCTCTCATCCCCTAGCACCTTCACCTTCTCATCAGTAAAACACAGCACTTGTTAGTTCTTAAGTTATTTATGAGCCTCAGGAGCACACAGTTCCAACAGAACTGGCAGCAGGAAGAGGACATAGCAGATGCCCTCAGGGCAAAATAGCCCACATTCGTCAGAAACTCGGTGGGCGGGTCTTTAAGTGCTCACAGAACCGGCTAGAGGATGACACAAACCAACACACCGAACATCAGGAGCAGAGAAGAAGCGGACTCCCCTGACTTATCTCCCAGCCATCGAGTGCCATGAGTCCGCTCTCTCCCAAGTATTGCCTACCATTGCTCCTTTGCTTTTTGGCATAGGAGGCTTGAGAGGAGGGGACCTTCTGACTAGTGTCAGGAGGGCTGGGGAGGGAGAGTGGTCATCTTGGCATTCTTGTGCAGTCCCTGCGTCAGGCAAGCACTTGTCTCCCCAGACGTAGCACCTAGCGGCACTGGTGGCCCTCATTTTCCAATTTATTATCAGCATGTCTCTCATCTGCCACCATCCACACCTTCTAATCAGTAAAATGAAGCACTTTTTAGTTTTTAAGTTATTTATGAGTCTTGGGAGCACACGATGCTCACAGAACCGGCAGCAGGAAAGGCTCACAGCAGATGCCCTCCGGGCAAAATAGTCCACATTTGTCAGAGACTCTGTGGATGGGTATTTATGTTCTCACAGAAACAGTTGGAGAATGATACAAACCAACACACTGAAGATCAGGAGAAGAGAAGGAGCAGACTGCCCTAACTTCTCTCCCCGCCATCCAGCAAAATGAGTCCATGCACTCCCCTGCCCTGCCTACTGCTGCTCCTCTGCTACTTGGTGCTAGAGGCTGACCAGAGGGGAACCTCTGGCGAGTGTAAGTGGGATTGGGGAGGGAGAGTGGCCTTCTCAGCATTCTTGTGCAGTCCCCGAATCAGGCAAACATTTGTCTCCCCCGACATAGCACCTCACAGTATCGGTGACATCATCAAGCGCATTGAGTGTGACTTCTGTGAGGTGCACGTTATTTGAGTGCAAGGAGACAGGTATGTATGTGTGTCATGTGTGAGGAGGCAGGTGTGGAAGTGTGTAAGAAGGCATGAGCATATGATAAGAGATGCACATGTGTGTGTGAGGTAACATATGCATGTGTGTGGATGAATACACATGTGAGCATTGATGTATGGAATGAGAAAGGTGGATACTCAACCGGAGCGGGACCTTTTGGTAACCTTTCCATCATCCTGGCAAAAGGCGGGAAGACCAGTGCATTCAACTGAGGTGATAGAGGCGGGGCCATACGGGAGGAGATTCAGGTGATTTTACACACTAGAGTGCTCATACTCATTTAAAGGGAGATCCATGGACTCTGCTCTCACCAGAAGACACCAAGAAAGAACTTACTTGTCACAGTTACTATAGACTGCTTTCCAATATGGACCTCGAGGGGACTCCCAATGCCCCTGTGGTCGCTGGCATTGCTCCTGCACGCAGGGAGCAGAAAAATGCTTCTCCCTGTGTGCAGGAGCAATTATTTAATCTATGTTCCTGCCCGCTTGATGACAGGCAGGAACACAGATGAAAACTCCTCTCCCAGTGAGCGGGAGCAGTTTTCCTGCTCCTGCCCACTGGGAGTAAAGTTACTATTTGCTCCCGCTTGGTTGGAGCTGTCTAAGCACCCCCCAAGCAAAAGCAAACTGCTATCTCCCAAGGGAGGGCACCTCGGGAGATAGAGAGCCAGCACTGGGGAGTGGTGGTCCCCAGGGCCATCAATGGCTCCAGGAGATGGCTGCGCGGCCCCCCCCTCCTTTTCAAATGCACGGCTTTGCCCTGGCAGGAGGTGGTCCCCAGGACTCTTAAGAGCCACAGGAGGGGGTCCTCGCGTTCCCACTCCCATTTTTAAATTAAGCCCTGTGGGGGTGGTGTTCCACAGGGCTGTTAAGAGCCACAGGAGGTGGGTCCGTGCGGCTCCTCTCCTATTTCTAAATTAAGCCCTGGGGAGGTGGTGGTCCCCAGGGCTGTAAGAAGCCTGAGAAGAGCGGTTTCTGCAGCCCCCCTCCATTATTTAAATAAAGCCTCGTAGGGAGTTTGAACGAAGCTGAACTGAATATTTAAAAATCATTGGGGCAAGCTGTGCATGGAGAAACTGAGCACTTGCCTATGAGGTGAGCGTATTGGGGCATTAATCCTGAACGATAGCATAATGCATATTTTAAAAGTTTGATACCAACATGGCAGCCATGATGTTGAAGAAACCATCAAGTCCCCTTTTGATTATCATGATAGTGAATCCCCCCCAATAAGGATGGGGTTCCTCATATTTAAATGACCCCGATAGACTGTGTGTTGAACTTTTATTGAAGCATTGATGAAGGCGATATATCACCGAAACGCGCCTGTAACAAAAAGATGGATTAATAAATCCTGTGAGTGCCCTGCAGTGTTTTTTGAGCTGTAATATATATATAAGGAAATGCCTCTTTTTTCATGTTCACCCCCACATCTTTGGACTTATGTTGCTGAGTTTTCGACTCTGAGAGTGCACTGAGGCCTGCAAACCAGATCTTAGTGCCAGTGTTCTTCCCTTACACAGTGTATGACGAGTTGGCTATACCCAGTAGGCAAGAACTGACTTACTTAGAGGTCCCTAGTATATGGTACCCAGGGTATCAAGGCCGTGTAAGGCAGAATGTCCACCTAAGGCTGCAGCACTGATTATGCCACCCTGTGCGTGACAAAGTACAAAATGGCTCTCAGCCTGCCACTGCAGACTGGAAAGGCAGCGTTTACACTGTCAGTTCGACTTTGCCATTCAAACCAATGGCAACGCCACCACTTCCCTTAACAATATATGTGAGTCTTCCCTAAGGAAGGCCTAAAGAGACCAAAGGCTGGGAGCTGTATATTATTAAGTGGGACATGTAAGCTTATATATGCCCTTTCAGCAAAACCCCGCAAATCATCTTTTTGGTGCAGACAAATTAGTAGCTTCATTGGTTAATATTCATTCGCTGGCACCCCAACCTGGCTAACTTCTGAATGGGAGGGACTACCTAACTAGGTCCTGTAAGGTACCAAATTAATTGTGGCAATAAACCTGACCTAATGCCCAGGTCGAATTTAATATCACTGTTTGGGTTTCTGGTTGGCAGAGGCATGCACCCTGTCCGAGCAGGAACCACATTCCTAAGTCAGGGTAAGTGTAGTACATACTAAAGGTTTACCTGTGCTCACCATCAGGTAGCTTGTCACAGAACAGTCAGGAGAAACTAAAGAGGCAATGTGTAAAGTATTTGTGTACACACACACCCAAAGTAACACAGTGAAAACACCACAAAGATACTCCACACCAATTTAAAAAAAATAGCCATATTTATCTGAGTAAAACAAGTCCAAAATGATTTAAAAAAAAGCCAATATACACAAGTCAAGATATGAATTTTGGAAGATTAACCAAAAATGCAGTATTTAGAAATCAGTAGCTCCAACTGGGGCAATCTGGTCGCACTTGACCGGCAAATCCAAAGGTTCAGTCTGACCACAATGGAGCGCGGGTCAGATTCAGGAGTCACGCAGACCTACTGACAGTATCTTAGATGCGTCGAAGATCATAGACGATGCGTTGTGCAAAGGAGGGAATGCGTCACTGTTGAAGGCAATGCATCATTTCTGATGCTGGGCAACGTCATGGATGCGTCAATGTCAAGAAGTGATGTGCATGAGGCTGATGCATTGTTGTTGCGTCTCTGGTTTTAGGCGATGCATTCAGCACAGGGCGATGCGGAGGCGCTGCATTGGCAAAGTCGATGCTGCATTGAAGATCGTGGGTGATGCGTCGCACAGTCGGTGAGCGGTGTCCGCATCTTTGGTGCAGGCAATGCATCAATGTCATAGGGAAATGCTCCAGTTCCAATCGGCGCAATGTCCTTGTTGTATTGGTATCTTGGGTTGCAGCACCAAATGCTCACTTCCAAGGGCCCAGGACTTGTTTTGGCACCACTTGGCAGAGTAGGATTCACAGCAGTGGAACCCAGGTGCTGGTAGCAATATCCAGGGGGAAGCCTTTGACATCCCTGAGGCTTCAGAAAGGAGGAGGCAAGCCAATAATCCCTTGGAGAAACTTTAGAGATGCAGGATGTAGAGAGTCAAGTCCAGACCTCTTACTCACAGGCAAGAAGCAACAAGCAGCAGGCCAACACAGCAAAGCAAGCAGCAAAGTGTCAGTCCCTCCTGACAGCACAACAGCTTTTCTTCCTGGTAGAATGTCCTCAGTTCCAGAAATGATCGAAAAACATGGCGTCAAAGGTCCAGCACTTATACCCATTTTAGCCTTTGAAGTAGGGAGGCTTCAAAGAAAGGTCTTTGTTGTGCATAATACCCTGCCCTTCCCTGGCTCCAGACTCACTACAGGGGGTATGCAGCCCTTTGTGTGTGGACAGGCACTGTCCTATTCAGGTGCAAGTGTCAGCTTCTCCCTCTCCCTCTCGCTCAGGAAGACACATCAGCCTGGTGATGGGCTATCGGGATGTGAGTGGCACACCTCAGCTCCCTTTGTGTGTGACTGTCTAGAGGGAATGCACAAAGCCCAGCTGTCACCCAACCCAGATGTGTATTCCAGACACAGGCAGAAGACACTGAAGGGTTTAAGTAAGAAAATGCCATCTTTCTAAAAGTGAAATTTTCAGACCACCAATTTAAAAACCAACTTCGCTCAAAGATGTGTTTTTAAATTGGGAGTCCAGAGACACCAAAATTACTTTTCCTATCTTTATCCAGTTGAAAGTTACACTTGCAAAATGTCACAAGGCAGCTCCAATATTACCCTATTGGAAAGATGGGGCTCGCAGTAGTGAAATACAAATTTAAGAGTATTTCACTACCAGGACATCTAAAACTGAACAGTACATGTCCTACCTTTTAAGTACACTGCACTCTGCCAATGGGCTGTCCAGGGCCTGCTCTAGGGGTAAAATATGTGTCATAAAAAGGAAGGTTTAGGCCTGAAAAGTAGGTTAACTTGTCAGGTCAAAATGTCAGTTTAAACCTGCACACCCAAGCTCTAAAGTGGCAGCCCTGAGACATGTTTAAAGTGCTACTCAGGTGGGTGGCACAATCAGTGCTGCATGCCCATAAGTAGCATTTGCTTTACAGGCCCTGGGTTCATGTAGTGCACTGTACTAGGGACTTATAAGTAAATCAAATATGCTAATCATGGAGAAACCAAATGCCATTACATTTTAGACAAAGAGCACATGCACTGCCGTACTGGTCAGCAGTGAAAAAGTGCACAGAGTCCTAAAGGCAGCAAAAATGAAGTTAACCACACGGTCAAAAACAGGAAGTCAGAAGGCAAAAAGTCAGGGGAAACCATGCCAAAAGATGCCTGGTCTAACAGTCACTATTAAAGTAAAGCAACTTTTAGATAGTTGCAACTCTGTAACCCAGCTGGTCCAGTGGCCTCACACAGGCACTGACCCACAGACAGCTTTCTGCCTGCCCTGGGAGTGGTGTGAATGACTCCCAGGCTTGAAAATAATGGAAGCCCGCTGCAGGAAGAGGTGTCACCTCCCCCTTACAGGAAGCCACCCTGGTGTTAGCCTTAAAGGCGAGCTTCAAAGGTAAAGCCTCTTTTGGTGGGCAAATAGCGATAACACTCCTGAGGGGCTGCCCTTTGTTAAGGTACACAGGCTGGAGACAAGGCTAGAGAGGGAAGACCAGTGCCCAAACCGATTTTTCTGTGGGCGTGTAGCCCCCAGGTAGCCACAACTCTTGTGTTGGCTACCAAGCTCCTAACAGCAGATGAAGGGTGCCAACATCTTGGTAGTGGGCAGAATAGTGCACTCTGGGATTGTCAGGTGCCACACATTGCCAGAAAGCCGTAATCAGAAGGGAGGGGACCTAGCAGCCCATTAGCTAGTGACTGCATGGCCCCCTTGGCACACTTTCCTGGGATAAATATGGCACCTCTGGCACCCTGAAGCTTGGATCACGATCGATTTGTTACAAGGACCGAAGAAGTACTACTGTACTGCCCCTGAACTGCACAAAGAGAGGCTGCACCCTCTGCTGGACTCTACCTGCTGCACTTTTGGGATAGCGAAGTTGGGACTATGCCTGTTGCTCCTGGCGTGGGGATACGTCATACTCCAGCCCCAAACCAAAGCAGTGACTCCAAGGATCAGTGGGCTTGTCACCTGGAACCAGCTCCAGAGACAAATGAGCTGAAGAAATCCAAACTGGTAAGTTGCTACCCACTAGAGAAGATTCACTGCTTGCTGCCACTGGGCATCCCAAGAGACCGATCCTCGATGGTCAAAAGTTGCACTCAAGTCATCCGGACCCAGGAGTGCCATCAAAGGCTGGATTGGTTGCCCAAGAGAGACACTAGCCCACACTAAAGGATTTCGCTCCAACCACTTTGCTTGGAGACCAATAGCCTATTCACAGCTGGCCTTCTACTGTCTGAAAGATGACTTCGTAGAACCCGGACCTCTGTGGCCAAAGTCGCCCCACATCACCCATAGACCGAGGAATCACCACAAAGGCACCCTTGTCAACCACACAGCAACCGGAGCATCTTTGATCTTCTTTTTGTCTATATCCCCAGCATCAGGATCACGCCATTAAAGTCTATGGCGGGTGTGCAATAAAGTTTGGAACTGGACAGAAAAATGCTCTGGTGGCCAGGTAACTGTCCAGATCTACCCCATTGGCACCCCAGACCTTCATCCTGTGAAATCTGGTCACCCATGCCATGTCAGAGTAGTCGAACTAACTTTTACTAAGTTTTGAAAAGTTTTCAAATTTGTTGCTGACCAATGCTTGTTGCACTTGAATTAAAAAATGATAAAACATTTGAAAATCTGTATCTCTAGAACCCTCCGGTGGACTCTGCTCATCAAGGACTCTACAAATTCATAAAAATATAATCTATTTTTATAAATTGGTGTTGTGTCTCTGTTGTGTTGTGTAGCTTCCTTATTTCGTTGTGTGGTATGGTTAAATGCTTTACACTAAGTTTCTTTGTTCAAGCCTTGCTGCTCAAAAGCCATAGCTACTCAGGGTTGAGCTTTACGTTGTTCAAACAAGCCTGACTGGACCCAAAACAGTTTTTGCAAGTGCATTCCACGATAAGGCTACATAGCACTACCATATAATACACCAGAATCCTCACATTGGTGCCTAGGGGTAGGATACAAATCTTGAGTTTAGCTGCACCAGACAATTAATAAGTTATCAACTACCAAGAGAATCTGCCAAGTTGACATTGAGAAAAAAGTTTCACAAGTGCCAAGTTCTGTAATTCCAAAGGCACCCTTTTACAGAAGTTAAAAAGTTGCAAAGTCTTCAAGGATGGAGACCAAGGGAATCGATTTGCCCCCTCGCCCACACAAAAGATTAATGACCTGAGGATGCTGAGCAGGAATAGGAATTTTTTCCACAAATCACTGCCAAAAAAGAGGATCTCGAGAACGCCCTTAGAGCCTGGGAAGAATCAAGGAGATCTCAGGCTCAGCTAGAGGAAGCGATTAGTTTAAGTAATAACTCGCTGTCTGTGAGTGAAAGGACCACCACTTTAGTGAGGAGGCCTGAGAATCCAGAAGCCCAGCTCAGCTTATTAGAGATTCAGGATAGGAAGCTGACTATAGGCGAAAGGAGATTGACACTGGAGGAGAAGACGGTCAAATGGGGATGAAACCCCAAGGAAATTCTTGCAGCAACAAAGAACCAGAGGAGACTGCAGAGGGTTCCTATGATCCTAGGTTGCCAAAAGGAATTGTTCTTAAGTATGTAGAAGAGGATGACATAGACAAGTGCCTATCATCCAATGAAGAGCTCTTAGGATGAGAAGTTTGGGAGCACAACATTGAGGGGCCTTATTGTGGGAACTCATACCAACAATAGGGAGAGATGGACTGCTGACACTAGAGGATGAGGTGGCAGGGCCATATACTCACACGAGGGAGGCACTTATAGAGCTATTTGGTCTCACCCCAGAGGAATAAATGCTTAAGCCAAGGAACCCACAAAAGGGGGCAACACAGACCTGGATGGATTTAGGGATGCCTCTGTGAAATCCCTGAAGGCTAGATTAATGGCAACAAAGTAGACACCTATGAGGGGCTTTGCAATTTGGTGGTAAGCACATACTTACAAATTGTATAACAGAGAAGCTGCACCATCATCTGGCAGATTCTAAGATATCTAGCCCTAGACAGCAGGGAAAGATGGCTGATGAATGGGTGCACACTAGGGTGCCCAAGAAGTCCCAAGGTAGTGAACACAAGAGAGGACAGCAGGCCCCCCTTCAGGGGAAATATGGGGCCAAGTTTAAAAATTTAGAAAAGCCCAAAATATACCCCAAAAGATACCCAAAGGGGGGAGCCCAGAGCCACATCCCAGTCAAAGTGGAGGGGGGTATCTGGAAAACAATTATGACCCAACAAAGACTGGTGTGTGCTATGGTTTTAAACAGTCAGGGCACAAAAGGGATGATTTGCATGCACCAAGAAGTCAACCACAAGTGACAATCCCAAGGGTATTGCCAGTGTGGGTCATTGGGGTGGTAGTTATCCCTCGGAATGGCAGAGGTTACACTGATGCCTCATTAGTCTTCATGGATGGGGATGAAATTGAACCCTCCGCTCAATGACCTACCAGTATGGGAAAGTACAGACAGCGGCCAGGAATCAGTAGGACTGAAATTCAGGCCTGAGGAGTACAGGTGCCAGCATTACAATGGTCATGCCTAAGCTGGTTTCCCCAGGTCAGATCATCCCTGATGAGGTGCATCAGATAGGTCACTCTGACAATATAACAAAGGCACATCCCATAGCTGTGGTAGACTTTGAGTGAGGAGGAGTTTCTGGCCCTAAGAAAGTTGCTGTGTTCCTGCCATCCCAGTAGAGTGTCTGCTGGGCAATAACCTTGAAACATCTGCCAGGGCAGAGTTAGAAAGAAGGACTCATGCAGCAATACTGGGTCTCCCTGAGTGGGTGTATGTCTCCACTAGAGCACAGAAGGCCGTAAGGGAAAGTCAAGGGAGTTTGGAGCCTGACAAAAGGGCCCAAAGCCCTAGTACCAAGAGGAGAGTCTAGCAAGGCCACTTCCAAAGGTCCACAGTAACAGAAGGAGCCTAACCTTTCAGGGAGAGGGCTGGTCTCTGAGCAGGAGGGTGTTTCCTTGGGGGATTTGCTTGACCTGGCAAAACTCCAGGAAGCAGGTGATCCCTCCAGAGAGGACTTGAGCCTGTGACAAAAGACTTGTCTCTCTCTCTCGGGCCTAAGACAGTTGGCTGTCAAAAAGGAGGAAGGTGCACCTGGGCCACTAAGTAGGCAGAGGTCAAGTACAACCTCTCCAACCCAAAATCCAGACAATTCTGGCCTCGGAAGCTCCTAAGACACATGCCAAAGTCAGAGCCTTTCTTGGCCTGCCTGGGAATAACAGGAGATTTGTGAAAGGGTATGGTACCATTGTGGCACCCTTAACAGAGTTAGCCTCTAGGAAACGGCCAAGAAAGTTCATATGGACTGACGAGTGTCAAAAGCCCTTTGACACTCTTAAGGAATCTTTGTGCTCAGCACCTGTCCTAAAGGCACCTGCCTTTAGCAAGGAAGGTGTTGTCCAAACTGATGCTTCAGAGTATGCGATTGGAACAGTGTTGTCACAGCTAAATGACCATGGTCAAGATCATCCAGTTGCCTTTACCAGCAGTCAACTCTTCCCCAGATAGCAGCGTTGGAGTGCCTTTGAGAGGGAAGCCTTTGCTGTGATTTGGTCCCTGAAGAACCTGTTTGGGACTCACTTCAGAGTTCAAAATGACCACAGACCTCTCAGACCATTGAAAGAGATGAGAAGGGAGAACCCCAAACTGTTGCAATTTTCCATCTCCTTACAGGGTATGGACTTTACAGTGGAACACAGACCTGGGACTGACCATGCCAGTGCTTATGGCCTTTCCAGGTTCTTCAACTTAGATGATGAGAACCACCAGGACAAGGGTCAGTTACTCATCACCTTTCACCTGGAGGGGGCCATGTAAGGAAATGTCTGTTTTTGGATGTTCACTCCCACATTTTTGGACTGATACTGCTGTTTTTTGACTCTGAGAGTGCACTGAGGCCTGCTAACCAGACCTCAGTGCCAGTGTTCTCACTCCTTACAAAGAGTATGTTGAAATGGCTATCCCTAATTGGCAAGAACTGACTTACTTCAAAGTCCCTAGTATATGGTAGGCAGGGTACCAAGGACATGTAAGGCAGAGTGTCCACCCAAGCTGGCAGGAATGATTGTACCACCCTGTATGTGAAACAGAACAAAATGGCTCCCAGCCTGCAACTGCAGACTAGAAAGGCAGTGTACAGTAAGTTAAACTTTGCCGCTTTTTTATATTTTGGCCCCGGGGGATGGGCTCCCTCTGGCCTAATAAGGCTCAGGGAAGGGAGTGTGTGGCCCCCTTCTCCTTTTTTATTATATTTGGCCCCAGGGGGTGGGGTCTGTGGTGCCCAAGAAGACTTGCGGAGGGGGACTGCAAGCTGCATCCCCTATTTAATTGTGTTTGGTCCCGGGGTGAAAAATGGAAGATTACTACTAAAGTAAGGGGCATATTCTCAAGGACTCATCGCCGATTTAGCGGCACTTCACCGCCACGAAAGTGGCGATAGATTTATCGCCCTATTCACAAGCCTGTGCAAACAGCCGACATCGCCAGTTTACCTGCGATAGCTGCCGCTAAAAACATCGCCAAGGCTGACAGCGACAACTAACGCTAATCATATGCAGAGTAGGCGTTGCAATGCAAAAATCCTTGAGAACACCACTTCGCGATATTCTCAATGACCAGCCAGATCGGCGATGCGGTCCAAAAACAGGCGATAAGGCGCGTTAGCAGCAGGGACTTAAGACCTGCTTTTTTCTGGTCTTAAGTAGGATGAAAACCTGCAGCATAAAGGGAGCCCAGCCCAGAGCCACATCTGAAGACGTACAGATGCCATGGAGCTACTAATCATGCAGCTAGGAGACCCAGGAGGGCCACAACACCCACCGCCACCACCCCCAGGACCACCCCCGCACCCACGACCACCCCTCCGGACTACCACCGAGGCAGCGCAGAACAAGGCAGCGGACCTTCCGAAAACGGACCAGCCTCAGAGACTTAATGCCAGAGGATGCCATTGCCCAATACAGGCTCAAAAGGACAACCATCCTCCGCATCCTGACCCACATTGCCCACAGGCTGACGGTACTAAAACACAGCGGACAACCAACATCCCACCGCAGACAAAACTGCTGGCTGTGCTGCACTTGTTGGCATCTGGTACCTTCCAACCAACAACTGCCAGAGTCGGAGGAGTCTCACAGCCAGCCCTATAAAAGTTCCTCACACCTGTCATGGATGCCATCATCAGCTTGACACCCCAACACCTTCACTTCCCCCACACTGCGCAGGAACAGCTGGAGACCAAGCAAGGCTTCTATGCCATAGCTAGCTTCCCGCACGTGTTGGGAGCAATTGACTGCACACATGTCCTACTTGTGCCCCCTGCCAACACTGCACACAAGTACCGCAACAGAAAGCACACACATTCCATCAACGTGCAGGCAATAGTGGACCACCGGGGACTGTTCACCAATGTCGTCGCCAACTTCCCAGGCAGTGTGCATGATTCCTACATCTTCCGACAGTCCATCATCAACCAGCGCCTTCAGGATGGCACCTATGGAAATGCACTGCTCGTTGGTAAGTAACAACGGAAGACACCACACACCTCAACTCCACAATCATACAACTCACAACTGTGGGAATGCACACGTAACAAAATCACATACAACATGCCAACCAACATGCTTACCTACCAGACATGACAACACAAGGAACTGTGGTAACAGGGGCCAGACATGTAGACAAACCATCCACAAAGGCATAGCCCCTCTGCCACAGGATTGCAGAATGTGGGGAGAGGTGGGAACCAAGAATGTGCGAAGGAGGCAATGGACCCATGAATAAGAATGTACACAATGCCAAGTGTGGCGGTGATGTGCTGGACAGTCTTGAGTATGCAGAGCACAGACATGTCCATGTGGACATATACTGCTGGTGTTTGCAGTGTTGTGGACAGTGGACGCAACCATGTTACCTCAGGCAGTGGGGAAGACCTTGGACATGTAGCTATGTCGCACCCCTGTAAGCATAAGCATAGTGGGCTGGGCTGGCGTACGCCAGTCCAGCATAGGAGTTTGAAGAAATGGCCTGGGTCTCTGGGCGTGGTTCAGTCCTGGGCTCTGGGCGTGGTTCAGTTCCGGGCTGGCCACAAAAGTAACTATGGCGTGTGTCTCTGTTGTGGTGTCGGCGCCACCCGGCCCTTAATCGACAATGTGGCAATGTAGTGTTGCAGGGATTCTGCACATACACAGAACTATGCACAGCAATGCGGGACTTCGGCATATAGGGGCAACGCCTTCCTACAGCCTTAGTACCCACGAGCCCACGACCGGCTAGCTATAGTGTCCCACCTGCCCTCCTATACACAGATAGAGAAACAGGCGTTTAGAAAACCCAGAACACATCACACCCCTAATCACTCAGGGATCGTGGTAACAGGTTATTCCCTTTCGCTCAGACTCTCGTACTCATTCCCAACAAGAGATTGACAGAGTCACTGAGTTAGTTTAAAATGTTTATTTTAACTAACGTGCTCTAAAATGCAGTATACGAGCCACTACTAAAATTAGAATGGATAATACAAACATTGTCAGCATTGTAGCAAGTCCATACATTATGAAAGGAGAAATCATTGAATATTGATTCAGGAGACAGGACTATAAAACCTACTCTCCCTCCCCATGGACGGGAAAACTAAGATGATATCATAGAAGATCTCTGGGTTTGTATAGCAGACCCCATACCTCTAAGACATAGATCGTGTCTCTACATCACAGCTCCATACAGCTCTTCATTCTTGAAAAGTCTCTCCTGAAGTGTGTCTGCGTGTAACATGCATTCTCCTAATATAGAAAAAAAGGTGCGTGTCCCATAAACAGCAGCTGCAGGGTATGTTTTGTCTATGTGCTAGGGCCTGACCAGATCAAAATAACAAGGGACGGTGTTGTTTGACCTTTCTCACGATGTTCAGACTGAACTCCAGGAACAAGCAGGGAACCAGTGCAGCCAGCGGGTCACAGGTGACCAGCGAAAACATCCTTGCATAAGAATAAGCCTGTAGTGTCGTGTGCAAAAGCAGCATCATGGCCTCCGGACCCATTCCAACATAAAGATGTCAACGGTGTCCCTTAAATCCACATGACAACCTCCCCCTGGCCAGGTTGCAGAAGAATAGATAAAACAAGGTCCAAGTCGCAAGCAGAGTCAAAGCACTGAGCATAGCAGGGGCAAAGTTCCCAAAAATCAAAACCATCATAAGGTTGATTAGTGGTAAAATACGAAGAAGAAGAAGAAAAAATGTCTCGTTGAACATTAATCATCGGAATCATATGAGATCCCTTGAACCTTGGAAGTCAAGGTGTTCCAAAAGACGGTCCCCTCCTCAAAGACAAGGAGGGACAACATCCAATTCAACAACTCAAAGGAGCATATGTGCTCATCATAATCCATAGCTTCAAAAGCATGGTCGTACATCCTGTATCGAACTCAATGTAGCTGTGGTGCAGCAGGCGCAACGCCCCTTCACAGATGTCCCATTGTGCCAGCACTCCATTCACGGCCGCCATCAGCATGCGGGTACCAGTTGCACATGATTGATCATGACGCAATAGGGGCCACAGCAACAGGTCGTAATCAGGGCAAGTCACATTGTAGGCAGCACCCACAACAGCCATAGGCAGGCAACCAAGGAATTCCTGCAATCGGCTACGGTACAGCTCCAGCTGGACCGGATGATCGAGTACCACATGAAGGGCAGCCATTACGAAGTAGTAAAACAAGTACCAGGACAGCTCCAGCGAGCAAGAGGACCAACGGCAAGCCACCAAAAGCGCTGGAAAAAATGGAATGAATAAAAGCCGGAATTACACCAAATATCGTTTGAAACGAGGACACAAGACCTGAGCCCACCAATTAAAAAAAAGGTGCAAGGCCTTCTGTGTCACAAACATTGAATATTTGTTGTATCAACTCTCCAAAATGTAGTGGGACATTGGAATTTAATAGGGATCGTATTTCACTTGATGTTTGAGCCACCTTTAGCTCGAATGTTTCACGGGCCGAGGTCAAGGCAACTTCATGTTGGAATAACAGTGCTTTGAGCCAACTTAATTTGTTGAAGCTTGCTTTCATAGTGGGAACAGAAGGCCACAGAGAGCTATCAGCAATGCCATGAGGGGGTGGAAACAGGACGTTGCTGCAAGAGGGACACCGTTGCCGATACACCAGCGTGCGCCGAAGCCATGCCCTCAGTTGCAGCTGTGATCAACGCATGTCTGCGGTCCTCGTTGGGATTCAGCGGATCCCCAACGGAAGGAATTGTTACTGTCGGAACTTGTTCCGGGGACAATTGGTATTTATATTTGGACGGAAACCCCTGTGGGCATATCGTCCCGTCTCTGGTAGCTGCTAAGGCTGCCAGTATGTCGGTATCGATTTTTGTCATAGACCTTGTGACTGCTGCTACTGAACAAGTGGCTACTGCATTTCTGGCTGCCTCGTCAGCCAGAGTGTTGCCCACAGCGTGTGGTCCCACGCGCTGATGGCCAAGAGTATGTATTACATGTTTAAGTGTCAAGCCCTCTTTGAGGGCCGCCACTCGTACCCAAAGCGTTTTATGCTTGATCGTGTTACCCACATGACATGACAGTAGCATGCACCCGGAGGGCGGGCTCGTCCGAATGGAAAAATAAAGGAGCGCTCGGGGTCTTGGCTCATACATGCCAACTGTTGTGTGTGTATCTTCATTGCTACAGCATAAGCCAAAGGCCTAGCCTCAATCGCAGCGTGAGTTCAGCCAGCCCTGAAATCCACATCTTTACCATAGGCCATACACACACGTGGCCGACCACCTTCAGCGGCCAACATTACAGTGTTGTTGTCAGGCTTGCGGACATGCCCAGACAGGCATGACAATGGTGTGCCGTAGGAGTGCAAGTGATGCAACTCTGCAGAGCACACAAGTAAATAGGCTCGGGGGTGGGACGAGCAGCTGTGAGGCTACGTGATACACATTGATCCCGCACATTAGCCAGAAGCAATAAATGGCAAACATGAATCCCAAAGTCACCCAAATCACACACCACAAAACTTGTAGGTCTGCCAACACAGCATGCTGAACCACCAATTTACACTAATCTCACTTACCTCTCACAGGTGATCAAGGATATGCACTCTGCCCGTGGATGATGACACCCCTCCGAGCCCCGAACACCCCGGCCCAGAGGGAGTACAATGTGGCCCACAAACGCACCAGGGTCAGTGTTGAGCGCACATTTGGCGTGTTAAAGTCACGTTTCAGGTGCCTGGACATCACAGGTGGAAGACTCCTGTACAGCCCGGAAATAGTGTGCAAGATGATCATTGCATGTTGTGTATTGCATGACATATGTGTATGCACCAATGCCCCATGGATCCAAGTGCCAGATGCACCGGACGATGATGAGGAAGATGAGGCAGGTGGACCACACCCCACTGCAGCTGCAGCAGGAATAGCCCGAAGGGACCACAATCATTAGCAATTTCTTCTCATGAGCACGTCACATTGTGACTGTCCTTAGCAATCATGGAACAGTACAAAATGACCACATGAACAGCATGTGCAAATAAATTCATTGCAACACACATTCCCTGTGTGCATGTCAGTCCTCTGCATTAGCACATCACTCTGACAAGTGTAATTGCAACATTAAGTGCTAACAATCTCACAATTAGCATATAGATGGTGGGTATGTCACCTCTGTACAGAGAGGCTGTTTAGGGTGTCACGTATTCGAAATGCCATTTCAGGGTGTCAAATGTAGTATGTAATCCCACTCATCAGCGTATCACATGTGTACAATACCATGACATGAAGGCTGTCATTGGTGTTCAAAAAAAGACAACAGGGTGTCATTTGGGGTCAAATATGGAATTGCGGGTGTCATTTTGGGTCAAATATGAACCACCCTGATGCAGAGATGCACCCTGTGAATCAAGTTCCACAACATGAACAACATGGACGTAAGGGGGATGGGGGCCCAGGGCACACCTCAGCAACATGGGAGATGCACGTCAGCCAAAAAGCCAGCAGGAATACCTTGCGTGGAACACACCAAGGTGTCCCCTGGACATATGTGTCATGTACGGATGTGTACACAGACGTCATCCATCAATAGTAGTGAACAGTGTCAGCTAATAGGTGCAAGGTGAGAAGTCACGCGCATCCTCACAGCTACCTGTACACATCACTGTCAGACTGCAGCAAAACACCACTGCTACATCAGAGCATGCAAAATTGACCATGAGGGCACGTACATGGCTGGTTAGGGTTCAACCGTGCCGGAAGGCGAAGCAGTGACATCCCCCGCCCCCAAAATCCACATCACTTTTCCAGAATGCAAGCAGATGACAAACTAACATTAGGGATGTAAGCACCTTTGTCTGTACTAGAAGGCGGTAGCACATCTGCACCTCCGACCTTGGAATTGCATGCACCTGGCACCCCCTGAGAGATACCATAGCAGCTGATGACGACCCTCACACTACGCACAGCGCTAACCAAAGACCAACGTATACACACCGCACACACAGAAGTCCTTGCTCGCAGTTCTCTTGCATGGAATAAACTTCACACTTACGCACAGACCATCCCAGGAGTCCAACCGCTGAACACTCAAACAAATCATTGCGCCGAGCTGTGGCATCCACATAACTTAGCCTTAGGCTTTTTTACACACAGCCCTATTTCCTACATTGACGTGGGGCTAAGTTGGGAAATTGCGAGATTGTTGTTTAGGGGCAATGAGGCCACAGGTAGTTCACACATTCCCAGTCATCTCACTGCCTGTCTGGGTCACGGTCAAACATGCGCATTGATATCAGTTCCCAGGGAGTACCTTTTTTTGGAATCACTGCCCCTATATTCATCCATACTTTCATACTTGCTTGATCATAGACATGACACATCTGTGTGAATTAGAATATTTTGGTCACATTCGGTGGAGTGTTGAGGCTGGACCAGTACATGGCCATGCAAACCCCACTTTACATTGTTGCCCCGTGGAGGGCCAGCCTTGTGCATGTGCATGGGTTTGCACATGCATGGGTTTGTTGTGAGATTGGTGATGTGTGGGGAGGGCCCCCTCTGGGCACATTGTCGACGGGGGCCTACTTGCTGTTTCTATGTGTGCTGCAGTATGCCAAGGAGATCAGGGACATGATCCAGAGTCATTGTGGGTGTGCACTGTTCTATACTTAATTGTGCATGTGTGCCATTGTGCCCATCTCCCCCCGTCCCCCCAGTCCCTGGTCGTTACTCACCCTGTTGCTGTTGGGTCAGGTCATGTTGAGCAGTGTCCAGTCCCCCAACTCCTGCCACCGTCTCCCCACTGATGACTGTGGACACCATTTCCTCCATCTCATCCAGCTCCTGCTGTGGCGCTGGACTCCCACCTCCAGTCTGCATTGCTGCGTTCCGGTTGTTAGCGAGTTTCAGCTTGGTTTTGCGCTTTGCATCATTCCAGCGCTTCTTGCAGTCATCCACTTCCCTTCTCTTCACTACGACTGCATTCACCTTGGCCAAGATGGACTGCCATATTGCATTTTTAGTTGCCAATGACACAGTGGAGGTGATGAACAGTTGTTGGTGGTATTCTGTCACCTCCGTAATCAGGATCATGTTTTCCTGCGGACTGAATCGCGGGTTCCTCTCCTTCTTCTCCTTGCCCTTCTCCTTCCCCGAGGTCCCTGGCTGGGCCTCCGGGGGGTTTGTGGGGTTCTGGCTGGCCTCTGTAGTTGCTCCAGCTTCCTCCATGGGGCTTCTCAGTTGTTTCGGTTTCATTTTTTTTTTTTTTTGCGGCTTTTATGGTGCTTTTTCCCGCGTGACGTGGGAATAGCAAGCCTGGCGCTGATTATCGCTGATTTTTTGATTGATGTTGGGCCATCGCCACTTTTTTCACGTTCAGGTGCGCTTTTCTACCGGCTTCCCGGTAATTTTAACGCTGACATTTGACGCGTTTTCGGAAAACTATCGCCTGTTGCTGGCGTGTTGAGAATACGCTGTTGACACGGCGTTAGTTTCTCCCGATAGACGGCGTTATGTAAAATTGCGTTCACCTAGGTTGGCGATGGTTGTTGCCCGTTCTTGAGAATATCCCCCTAAGTGTTATCATGCACTGCATTTACCATGATGCATTGCGGCAAATTGAGTGCTGGGATGTGAAGCAGTATGCTCTCACCCTCCTTTTGTTCTCTATACTTTACAATAGGGAAAACCTAAACTTAAGAACCTTTTTTCCTTCCTTCACTAGTTGCTGATGTTTGGTTCCAAACTGCATGGGTTCTGGGGATTAACTTCTACTGTTCTCAGATGACTTGTCAAAGAGTGATTTAGCCCAAACTCTACACTTGAACTCAGTTCACCTTTTCTCATATATATGTTCTGCCAACCTGTGCTTCGTTTGTAAGACCAAATTTACAATCATAGATCTGTTTGATGCCATGGCTAGCAGATCCTTCAAGACTACACTGAGCCCTTTGTAACAAAAGACTAACTCTCTTTTCCTTAAGCTATCCTGTTTCTAAAACCGTGTGTGAAAACTGCTAAACTTAGCAAATCATTTTTACACTGGATTAATTTCAGTAATTCTAAACCTATGGGCTTAGCTACTAATCATCTATCAAACATTTGCTAAAGTTCTGCTTTAAATTGTTCCACATCAAATAATAAAGGGCTATTTAGGGAAACTAAAGGTAATGACCAAGAAGCAACTTACCCAGTAAATAAGACAACAGAATGGACCTTTTGATTCTGATGCAGTACACACTGATGGCTGGCACAAAAATGCAAGCTACATTGAATTATAACTTGTCTTTTTTAGGGTCTCCAGAAAAGCATTTAGGATATGTTAGCAGTATGTGAGTAAGATCTGACACCGCCTATGTAACTGTAGCAGTCATATGAGAAACTTGAAATGCATTTGACACAGTGGTTTCAGGCTGTGACTATATGAGTCTATAGGGGGAAAGAGGAATTAGGAAAGATGCACATCACTGCAGAGCACCCTCTCTTGAACCAGGTATTGATTTGTACCATGTGTTCGAGTCCTGAGAGAATACCCAAACAACAATTACTATATAGCCTTCTGAATTGCACTATCTCACACTACATAAAATACTGTGTGTGGTATATCTTTTATAGTTGGGTAATACTCTGCAGCTACCTGTGCTTGTGAACATAAATGGTTTACCTGCAACATACAATATGAAATATTAGTCTATAGTCTTAACTGTTCTGTGGTGTGCCAATATATGCATGCAGAATCTAATCCTTCAACTACCTTGATAAATATTGAATGCTGTTTACAAAGTTTAGAATCCAACTCAAAAACAAGGTTCAAAGCCTTTAGAAGGAATAGGAGATTCTCACTCAGCAGACACAAATATAACTGTTATTCATTATAATCAGTCATGAAACAATGTCACCTTTAAAGAAATGTACAAATCCATACAGTACAGATGATGGCATTCCAATAACAATCAGTTCCACTGAAAACAATCCATCTGCTACCAGGAACAGGATTTCCCAGGCATGATTGTAGCTCAATTCAGTCTTCAAACTGAGCGAGGTGTGAGCATACAGAAAAGGCAATTGGGAGGCAAGGTTCTTCAGGGTAAACAGCTTTATATACTAGAGTTAAAAGATGGCTGCCACATTCTAGTTCACGTTTGTACTTTTGTGACTCACTTTTTAGTTTCAAAAGGATACACAAAATACTCACCAATTTTTGTCAGTCAAATCACTTTATTCGATTCTTATATAATAAAATCATAAAAGTACAAATATACAAATATTCAAAAATAGAAAAAAAGTGCAAAGTGGTGAGAAAACAGTTAAAAACATTCATCATTGAGCAAAATATTAAAAGGACAATTAAAAGCATCAATTTAAAACAAAGTAAAGCATATAATTCATAGATGATTATTGTGTAATCGCCTTGTCTTCCAGGAAAGGAGTAAACAAGTCCCCACGGAGTAGCAGACTAAGTGATCCGGCAGTGATTCTAAAAAATACATTCCTTGGCTGCATTGTGTGAAATTATGTTTGCGCATAAGTGGCAGGATAAATCTCTTACGGTGTTCCACATATAATTTGCAGAAGAAAAACATTTGTAAATTTGATTATGTGGAAACGCCGTCACATGGACAGGGAGGGAGATCGGTGTATGGAATAGATTCCTGATGGATGGGCCAACATGCAGGGTATAAAGTTCAGATGGAACCTTAATAAGATAAATCTATGGCGTGGGTTTGTCACAGTAAATAAGTATGGGTTTATACCATCCTGGTCAATTGGACACTCTAAATAAGATTTTACAGAAATGTTTTGACAGTTGGATTTAAATCTCTCAGTTGCCCTTTGTTTAAAGAATCAGGTCTTTATCTCCTTTTTTGAGATGGTAGAGCATCTTGATGGTGAAGTGAATAAGTGCTCTAGACCAAGTGGAGAGAGGCTATTTTTAATGTATGTAATCCACGGAATCCTAAGACCATATTCAAGAGAGAGACAGTCTTCTATTAACTCACCAATTTGTTTTCCATGAAACAGTGTTACTTAAATCTGAATTCAATATTAAATACTTATAATCAATAGTCAAGAGATAAATGTTCTGAATAACAAAATGCAAGGAACCCTAAATGTACCTAATGCCTATGTCCACCTACCTTGATTGGCCCCTTGGCTAATCCTCTCCTCCTCTGACCACAAGTAATTCATACCTTATTGATGCTCCTGACACCTGACTTTTGCTTCTCTGATAGATTGAGGAGTACCTCCTTTTCCACCAAAACACTACTCCCGAGACCTCATGAAACTATCTGCCTAGCTCCTCAAGTTCCTTCTTTGCCGGCTTACTGCCACGTGTTCATTTGGGGACTGTGCTTGCATCACCCCTCACGACTACAGGGATAGTGCTTTTTGATAATCCCTCAACGAGTTAGTCTTTTACTGCTGCAATTTTAATCATGCTTCTTCATCTGATCTATTCTACATGTCCTTATTCACAGTTACCAAAAATATATGCTTTCTAAGGTATGTTTTTTCCTGAACTCTCGTCTTCAGTATTATATCCCTGTCTTACAACACCTTTTATTCCTTCCTCCTTCCCATCACTGTGCCCCAATAGCCCTTCCCTATGGCACACTTACCCCCACATATGTTTTTACCACTTTTCAGCTTGTGTTGCAGTGCCTACATGCATGCTCTGCTAAGGTGACAAGTGCCCACAGACACTGTTCTAGGAATGAGCTTTAATATCATATTATTATATATTTACAGCTTTGAGAAAACCCCACACAATCTACCATAGGGGTGAAACACGTTTCTACTAGTTAAATCATGAATAATTGTTGCGTGCAAATATAATAGATTTCTCTGGAATAATAAAACTAGTTTTTGTGGCCCAGCAGCTTCATGGATTGTGTTTTCTTTAGACCTTAAAAAATATGCACCAATATTGAATTAACACGACTAAGGCATAAGACCTGCCCTAACTTCTTGGTAAAATTCTAGATCATTAACCTTCACATATCTCAAACTGGCCAGACATAGCACCACAGACTCCACTGGCTGTGAAGAGGGAGGATCCAGAATCTACAAACCATTTCCTACTAAAATGTCTTACTCACCAAGTGTGCAACTGATGCACACTTGGTGAGTTGAATATAAAGTGCTACTGAACTATTTAGCATCCTACGCTAGCATGAGTAATATAGATAGCATTTCTTGATAAATATAATTCCTGGTTAACTGCAATTTCTCAAGTAAAGGTAAATTCGTACTTGTAAAGCGCACTGCCACCCCAACTGGGGCATCCTGGCACTATACGCATACCGCTGTGGAACCCTTCCTGGCTATTCCCTGTGAAATGTCCACTCCTGGGCACCCCCAAGGTGAAGCCAGGCATCCCAGCGCTGGTGGGGCCGTTGTGGAGATTAAGCAAGCTATTGCCCAGAGTTGGACCCATGATTAGAATAGGTACCGAGGCGAGAATTATCAGGTCTGAGGAAATTGAGTCCAAGACCCGCCGAGGCGGGAATTGAACCCTGGTCCCGGGCCAGATCTCTGCATCAGGGTCTGCCGCTCTAACCATTGAGCCACACTTCTCCACTGGGTTTCCTATTTTCCCCCAAGAGCTATCATCTGTGAAGGGATGGGTCCCTTTCACAAGGCATCTATGCAATTTACATGCTCCGTGTGTCACATCATGTGGGTCCCTGATCAGGGCTACCTCCTGAATGATGTTGAAATGAATATCTACCTGAAACTGGATGAGGGATTATGTCAAAAGTTAATGATTCTGGGTCCAGTTTACCATTTTCCTCTTCTCTTGGCTTAACATGGTTCCATAGATACACCTTCAGTGGCAGTTGTGAAAGTATGCGATGTTTGATATGTTCCTCTTCTTCATCACTTGAAACACTGCAATTATCATGAATGCTTTGCCAAGCCACCAATTTGCCCTTTTTCTTGTAGTGTGACAACTTATCTTGACTATCATAGCAAGTTAGTTGATTCCCCTAATTGCCAAACTGCAAATGGGATATTGCACTTATCTCACATTGAAGGAGATGTCTGATTTCAAGATATTTTGTAAAGTCCATCGAATAATTCACGATTGCTCCCAAGAGTGCATAATCAAGCTTTTTCAGCCCTAACATCTGACAAGGTGCCTGAGCTCACCTCCTGGAAGCTACTTTTCATCAACTTGTTGAGATTCATAAATGTGGTGGCATTTATCTGTATGTGCAGGTATTAACCCATTAAAATACCCTTCCTCCATCTGTGGCTTAATAAGTATTTTTTTAAAGTTTTTGAGGACTCCAACTTGTTCCACTCATCTTGCTGCCTGAGTAGACAAAGAAGGTTCTATCTTTGCTTCTAATAAGGCCCACACCAATTGTCAGCATTCGTCCAACAGTTTGTCAAATACCTAACACCAGTCCTGTACATTCTGGGCTATCACTAGCAAGTCTCCAGGGAGGCATGTAAAGATTTCAGCCTTGGCTTGCAACCAAAATACCACCATGTATGAAGGACTGGGTAATACTCCTTACCACTTTCCAGAACCGTCCTCTAAAGTGCTCTCAGATGGCAGAAATACTGTATGCCACTGCACAAAAACTCTAAAATAAAAATATATAAGGATAAATTGATCTTTAGTTTGCATTTGCTACCACATTATTGTCCTTGTGTAGCACTTTCAATACCTGGTGCCACTCTGATCCAAATCAAAAGTACTTAATTCACAAACCTTAAAAGGATAGATCAGCCCTGCTGGGATTGATATCCATGACTTACAAGTTCCTACGATGTCACGGGTGAGCTCTTAACTCACTGAGCTAGCTCAGGCAAATAAATAGCTACATTCTTAAGGTCATACATGCCTTGGATAAAATATCACTAAAATATACATTTTCCAATGGTTTTATTCGAAACTTACTTGTACTACATTTCTAATGGAGGTATTTTTTTTTTAAAGTGTAATTTCTCGTCAATAAAAACCCCTCACTTCAAAAGATTTTATGTGATATAAAAATGCCCTATGGAGCACTAAAGCTTTTTATTTTTAAGGCAAAGAATCAATTCTCCAACTGTGGCATTGTCAATGTGTTATCTCTTGAGATTTATTCAGTGAATAGGAAATAGAAAGCTCTTTAATCATCATGGAGACTAAACCCTGGGACCACAAAAGGAGGCACTTTCTGACAATACAGTTGTACAATCCAGCACTGAAATGTGTTGACAATGAAGAACAATACCAACAATAATCTTTTGTACATTAAATATGTATTTAATATAAATCACTCTCTTTTTAAGTTCTGGATGTTACTTTTCAAGCCATTAGTACGTGTAAAGCTTGCTTTGTCAATTCAAGGCCTGGAGAGCCCAATTAACTTAATGGTGGGTACGAATAAAGGTCCAATATGAAGAAGTAGCATCAAATCGCTTATCAATGATTGTCTTCTCTAATTTGCTATGCCAGTATTCAATGACGTTGGATGGAGGCACTTTGACTGAATCATTACACATAAACTGAAGAGTGAGTACATCTTGATAAGGAAAATAGATCAGTCGCACATCACTGCCTGATCTGAGGCTCGTCTCAGACTGACATACCGCAAGCAATCAAAGCAAGGCTACATAAAATGGAGCATACGGTGCAGTATATCTTGATTCTCTGCTCTGTTGTTAAGTGAGTAGTATCATCATTGGGTCTTTTATCACTTGAGTGCTCGGTTCTCCAAGTGATCTCCTTATCCTTCACCAGGAGGTAGACAGTCTGGTTTTGTGACAGTTGTGAAAAGTAAGTGTGATGGTGTGTTGTGAAGAGTGAGGTTAAAATCGCCTCCTGTCCTCAGTTAAATCTTTTATGGGGCAGAGTTAAAAAGGTGAATTGTTGATGCTGGAGTGGAAGTGTCAATGTCCCACTGCGCCTGATTGTAGGTCTTAATAGGTCACCTTGTTTCGGCCCTTGGTAGCCCTCACAGGTCTGTGGGCCTTCTTCAGGACTAAATCGAAGTAAGCTACATTAGAGGTAGCTTGTGGAGGGTAGGCACATTTAGTCACCCTGCTTCATCCCTGAGCCAATTCACTCATCTTCATGTATTGGTTATAGAAGGTACTACTGTCTATAACTTTCAGTGGAGACAATTTTGACTCCTACGGGGTAGAGAGGAAGGACTCGTTGTTTACGATGTCCTATTTGAGCTTGTACTGACTCTTCCCTTCATGCCCCGGAATTGCACAAAGGGAAGAGTCCGCACAAGCGCAGATAGGACACTGATGAAGGATAAGGAGATCACTTGGGAACAGAGCACTCAAGTGATAAAAGACCCAATGATGATACTACTCACTTAAACAGCAGAGCGGAGAATCAAGATATACTGCACCATATGCTTAATGTGAATGAGGGTCTTCACCATACAAGAACCCTAGACCCAGGTAAGAACAGAATGTGTGATTCATTCCCCTTTGATTTTTGACTATATCCAACGGAAGCCGAATGAATCTCTGCCTCTTCCTTCCTCCTTTGATTAAGCGACTACATAAAATGGAGCCAATGTAGTGAATAAGAGGCAATGCTTAGTGGTTTCTGCAGACCACATTGTAACTCGATGAAACATCTTGTAATGATTCACAATCTTGGATTAAAAACCACAACAACCAAATTTGAAATAATAAATGCATGAAGGACTACTTCTTCTATGGTCCTAGCCAACTTGCCAGTTATTTTGGAACAGCATGAGAAACTGACTAGACCTTAGAGACTGGCTAGGATATTTATGGGACAAGTTAGCCTCTGTAGCCCCTTATTCCAGGATGCTTGGTCCATCATTGCATTGTTCCTGCAGATAGGAGCAACACACACCATGCATTGAGACACCTAATTGAAAGCCAAATTGATTAGTAAGTGCTAGACAGACAAACCTACACTTTATAAATAGGTGCAAGTGTCCACACCTGAACCCTAGTGGTGTCACACCACAGACGCCCAAACAGCTGTGTCATCAAATACCCATCACCTACTATGGAGTGCACTGTACTATCCCGCTGAATTCGATCAGCACTCTACTGTTTTGTCTTTACCCATGCCTATTTGACAGCCAAAAAACATCAATGTTACAGGAAAAAGCTCCCACGCTGTTTTTATCAAACTATTTTGTCGAAACTGTGATAAGCATAGGACTTTTTTTGCCATAAGTGCAGCAAACATTCAGGACTTTAGCAAAGATATCTCTCTATAATTTGTTGGCAGTTACAGAGACCTGCATGAACGACAAAGTGCGACCTTACAGATCTCCTCCTACCAAAATCTATCATCCTGTCCAATAGCAAAGTGAAGGTAGGGGAAGTAGTTTAGACATCATCTAGCACAATGCAATAATCTTCAAGGAAATGCTATGATTCAAATTCTTTGTTTACCTGTTCGTGAAATGCATTACCAACCTATTTGTGTCCTTCTTAAGTTTGCTCGTCTAAATCAACTGGAAAAAGGTCACCCATGATAACACACCCTACATTTTGTCAAGAACCATTTCATTCAGGAGGCTCTTAATATCTGAGTGATTACAATTTAACTGTCGAAATCCAAGGAAGGCCCGAAACACAGATAATTTAGGCTTCCTGTTAGTGTTGTGCAGCCCAGCTTAGAACCTCTGCTCTCAATGTTTCTAGACCTTACAGATTTCCGGTTACATGCACTATTCTTGTATGGGAAATGTCAGCATCAGCTTCTTCATTTAAGGAAAGTTTGAGACAAAGCCTGGACCTTAACCAATCCCAGTGCAATCTTAACAACTATCCTGATCTTTGATTATTGACCACCAAAATACCTGTATATAAATTTGGAAGACTAGGAAAAAATGTAATATGAGCCACATTTAGCTGACCCTCTTGATACCTACAGAGAGTAACAGAGCTATACAAATGGAAACTAATTGATACAATAATGATTTCTATTCACTGAAACTCAGTGACAAAACACTTCAGCAATGCTGGAACAAAACTATAGTCAGACTATTGTGGGCTTATAGTGTCTCCCATCTGAAGACATAGAAGGGCCATTTCCTGGCTTGGACCTTGAAATTAGGAATTCCAAAAGAATCGTTCAAACGCTAAAAACACTGCCTGTCTCAAACATTGGTTCATCAGTGTCCACTACTAAAAAAATCTGTGATATCTTATGTTATTTATTTTTATGAAGCAAAAATGACAGCCTCAAAGCTATCCTTGTGAATTTTCTGCTTCCATTACACAGCTTAAAGTTCAAGAGCCCACCACCCTTTTAGAAGATTGCTCCCACAAAATAATCTGAAATTATAAACCTCCTCTCATCATCTTGAGATGAATCCCTATGCGGCACCAACTTTTAGGGAAAACCACAATCTGGAGACAACACCTTACTAATAAAGACCTCTATCAGTACCAAGAAGCCATGCAAATATCAGACAATACACTTTGTAAATGCCACAGACCTCAGTATATGACAATAAGCTAACTCATCTCTAGAGACAGAAGAAAGGATTAAGTAGATAAAGTGCAATAAATAGTGGAGACACAAAAAAGTTAGAATCAGAAAAAAGTGATGGCTGAAATGCTTGACTTACCCTCATCTGCTGGTAATCACTCTAAACCGCATTCCAGAACAATGAGGCCTATTCACAAAAGCAAAGAAGTAGTACTTTAGTACTACTATTTTACAGGCTCAAAAATCCTATTCACAAACCTCCTGGCGTAGATCTCGACCTACACCTGACCTATCCCTTATGTGCAAAGATCTCTGCCAAGAGGACTAAGATTTCTGCATATGTAAGTATATGTCTTCGAGTAGTAAATGTGGGAGGGAGAACCCGGGCTGGTGGGAAAATGGGGTGTAGTTGTTACTAAATATGAGGGGTTAAGGGGAATCTAAGAAGGGATTTACAAATGCTAAAATAAGCCCATGCAAGAGTAAGACGATAGCTATGCACAACATGCACACTTATATATCAACTACACTAGCACTACTCAGAACATAGGCTCCAATCTACTTCAGCCAAGCCTTGGAGTAAGTCAGGCACCACCCAGGGCTCATTACTTCAGCATTCACTCATACAAATCAGTGACGGGAGGAAGTAATGCTAACACCACATTGGAAGATATAGAAGAATATTTAAATAACATAGAAATCTTATTTTTCTTATTTATTTCAAATGCTAAAACTATTTTTAAAATATAAAAGCTATATTTATGTACAAGTAATATAATGCACATATTGCAATCAATCTTCAAACACATTCAGTACAATTTATAATGCAATGGGAGTGACAGTCATCAGGAAGTACTCTGTCACACCCATCAGCAGCTGAACATCATTGCAACATCAACCAATCACACACAAATTGCCCTCATAAGAAAGCAAGACCCACACACCAAAAACAAATTGGTTCATGGTGGCAAGGAAATTCTATGCCATTGCCCACTTTCTTTTGGTATCAACTGCCATTAATTGGGCCCATGTGGTACTTCAAATACCCGATGATTGAGAAACATCATTTCCTCAACAGACATCACCAGGACTCAATCAGCATGCTATGGGATGCTTCACTGATGTTTAAGCTGCTTTTCCTGAAGGTACACATGACAGCCACATCTTTCAAAAATCACTTCTTGCACATCAGTTGATTGTCGAGGATTTTGGTGACATGTGGCTGATAGGTAAGTTAAAATTACTCACACTTTGACTGTATGTACGGCTAAGAAATGGCTTTTCAATCATAGTCACTGTTAACTTTAACCTATCACTATGTACACTGCCAAGGTTGCCATTGCATGCATGCATATACAGAATCTTTGCAGCTTTAACAATGTACCTACATATTTCTTTTTAAAAAGCATCAGTTCTTTGTTGCAGTTGATGCCCAGTATGGCATCAATCCCCATCTTTTCCCCCCTTTTGATGTCCAACTACACAGCCTCAACAGAGGTAACACAGGCACACATACACACATAATCCATCGCTGAGCATCATCGTGTCATGCTTCAGATGTTTTGATCATACAAGGGAGGGACTCCAGTATTTTGTGCAGTTCTGTACAAGATTAATGTTGTTGTATGCTGTATATTACACAACATCGCCATGTGACAGGGCGTATATGTAGACACAACTCCTGAACTACAGCCCCATTCAGGATCCCATGTTGTGACATGGAAAAGAGTCAAGGTCTTTAGGTGTTTGCTCAACTAGAAGCCTCAATTTTCACCCGAGCTGCTGCTTTGGTTGTGCACCACATTGGTTGTACTATTATCTACCACCCTGAGACAGTACTGTTGCTCATCCCTGATATCACAACCAAACAAGCAAGTCACAATGGAATTTGCATGACCTAAATCATTATCTTTTTCACTCACTCATTTATTCATGAATTACCTATTCTGAATACAAACATCATTCATGTACAATATACATTGATTGATATACCCCAGACTGACATCACTGCCCTAAAGTGTCTTTAAAACAGTCTGGTCAACCATATGTGCTCAGCTGGAGGCATACGAGCCACAGAAAGGTAGTAAGTCTGATCTGCAGGAAAATCTGATTTGTTTATATATTTTGAGTGTCATGTCTCTTGTTTACATGATTTTGAGTATGTCCATGTTGGCTGTTCCATCTATTGTCCTGTGAAATGTGTCTTGTGAAAGCAATGTACTATGTAGATTTCAATTTAATGTTTTAAAAGAACATCCTAACAATTTGGTAATAACATCTTGGCACAGTGAAACTTTAAAATAGGAATGTTTTGTAACATAAAGAAATCTTTCCCCATTGTCCTATGGCTTTAGTTCAAACTTCCATAAATGTTTTGTGTGATTTACATTTACCAGTAAAAGCCTTTTAATTTAATTTCTATCATGCTAGAAACAGATCATAAATAATAGACAACACAATCCTTAGCCATATTTACAAACTTTGACACACAAATTATCATTAGCTAATGATGTCAGTACAATGACCACTTGTAATAGTCAAACATCACGTCATGAAATTCGCCATGGATGCTTCAACCCTTAGTCAGAATCATTTGACCAATGAGTCATAGCTTAGTTCTTGCTTGCCATTGTCAATGAAGATAGGGCTGGCATTGCACAAGTTATTCAAGGAATCCCAGATGCATAGATGTAGCTTGACCATGTCGTACAGACAAATGATAGTGTTTGAGGGTAAAGTAAAATGTAATTCTGCTGTGTATTCTTTAGTTATGACAACCCAGGCTCGAAAGACTATTCTGCCACTCTGTCACTTCCTCGGTAGGCAGGAGGCTAGGGGGCTGCTACCTGAGCTGGAAGGGCTGCCATGACACATCCCTCGACACAGCTGTGGTTCCTTTTAGTTGGAAACAGGTCTAGCTTATTCTTCTCTTAAAAAAACAAATGCTGATCCTGTGGTGTTGAGCAATTTTAGACCAATTTCCCTCTTGCTTCCAGTCGCCAAAACTTTGGAGAAAATAATAATGTCCAATTGTCTCAATGTCTCAAAAAACTATAATCTGATGCATTGCACAAAATCTGGCTTTCGTCCATGTTTTAGTACAGAGTCGGCTCTCCTGGAAGTTGCAGAAAATATTAAGAGCAATTTCGATTAGGGACTCTCAGCAATTGCTGTCCTGTTAGATTTGTCTGCAGCTTTCAACACCGTGTCATATTCTATCCAACTCGTGGTTGAGCAGATTTGGGGTTGAAGGATAAGCTGTATCTTCGATACAGTCTTTTCTAGCTGATATAACTCAAGCTGTCTACGTTCTGCCATACACCTTAGCCGCCAAGCCACTAAGACACAGAATCCCACAAGTATCTCTTCTGAACTCAATATTATTTAACATAGAAGGCCAGAGAAATTGAGCCCTTCCCCTTACCCCTCCCTCATTGTTAGGAGCATAAGTGTCAAGTTTAATGCATATCTTAATTTTGTTCCTCAAATGTTGGCAGTGACTTCTTTCTGTTGTGCTGTCCTCAGGGTTGGAAAAAAAATGCTTGAATTGGTCCCCGATCAAACGAGGAAGATGGTTATTCACCCTCTGTTTACCTCAAAATTGGACTATTTCATTGCACTCTACTTTGGGTTGCCAGCGTACTCGGCACATATGTTATAGTTAATCCTAAATGCAGTGTACAGAGTCCTCCTTAACATTTCATATTGTCAATCAATCAGCCCTCACCTAAAAAGGTACCACTGGCTTCCTGGTGACAAACATATTCAATATAAAGCCTTAGTCCTCACTGATAGCGCCTTTTTCAGGAAGGTTCTTTGTAGCTCAGAAAAAGCCTCATGCCTTATACCCAACTTAGAGTGTCCTAGAGTGTTCAGAGCCAGAAAAGGACTTTGTCCTTTGTCATTTTGCCTGCAAAACTCTGGAATGTTCTTCCTATCATGTTAAGAAAACATTCCTCAGAATATATTGCTAAAAAAAGTTGAAAATCTTCCTATTTCATTAAGTACTCATATGTGCCACCTGCCTTTCTTTTCCCCCTAGCTCTGTACCCCTCTGTATCACTGGGCCAGAGGGGTACAGAGCTAGGGGGGAAGCAGCCTCTCCTGAAGCAGCTGTGCATTTTACAAATAATGTATTATTATTATTATTATTATTATTATTACTATTATTATTATTATGACCCATTTATGCTCAGGTGTCTCAGTTCTAATTAAGACATCCTCCATTGGGACTGGTTTGAATGTTTTACTCAGAGCTAATCATGATTTCAATTTTGCCCTTCGAAAAACCACTGTAAAGAAGTCGAAGGTGGAAATCACAAAGTTGCATGGCAAAAGGGAGTGGGTTGCCTTACAGTGTCTCTCTGTCACATTTACTGTTGCTTTTTCTAAAGAAGTGTTGAATGCACATGAATTATTGGACATATGCACTCATCATTTCTTTCTTTTGTCATCATTCCATTTCAGTGGACAGTGCTGGCGAGTCAACAGAAAAGCAGGATCATGCCAAAGAATAACAAGGAACTTAGCTGCTAGGTAGGCATGTCACTTTTGTTCCAGAAGTTAGGCAGAGGCACCTCCAACCAGCATAGAGAGGGCACTCACCTGGAGAGTCACTCACTCTCAATCCAAAAGAATCTGGGCAGAGGCTGTTGAGCCCACTGAGGGGATAATAGAGCTGGACATGTCATGCTAAGAGAAATCAGGTATTGGGGCTCAACTGGAAAGAAGATGATACATCATAGGTGTCCCAGCAGCCACCCCACTCTAATTTGGGCCTGTGGTCACTCACTCCATCCATCTAGAGACCCTTACAGCAATGTGGTCTCTAACTGCATGACCTGTCATAACTCCTCCTGCTACAAGTACCGGCCTGGAAGAACAGTGGCTGAGGGCAGCATTTGACCCAGATACCCTGGAGCCCTCTTGTGTTCTCTTTACAAAGAGATTACACTGGAGCTGCAGGCAATCTGAGAGATGTTAGTTGACCAACATCCTGAAATATGTAGCATACTGACTCCTCAACTGCAAGCATATCATCATCTTCCTTCCCACTTCTCCCCGCCTACTGTTGTACTGTCTCCTAATAAATAAATAGAAGGTGTTGGACTTGGCCCTGCTTGCAGGGTCATCCCGAACTTTTTCGCCTTTTCCTCCTAGCCGTTTTGCTGTATGTGTGTGATGGAATGCTGCGCAATGATGTGCAGAGGTTTATTTACGCTGTTTAAAAATGTCACTTTTAAAATGTCACCCTGTTTGGTGTGCTTGGTGCCTGCCTGTCTGAGGTGGGTTGGCGGTCTAGTTGTCTGTCTCCCAGCACCCCCAGCTTTTGGAGGAAAGCCTGGCAGGCAGGGTGCTCTACACCTCCCCCAAAACCAGTTGGGACCGGATTACCAGAGATCCTTCTAGAAGCTTCTCGCCCTTTCTGGTAGGTGGGGTGAGGGGTGTATATATAGGGGGGCTGTGCCTCCATGTGACAAACTGAACGTGGACTTGATCGAGAGGGGACACTCTGCCAGGAGGTACCGCCGCAAGGGCCTATGTGCTGGCCCCTGAGCCCATCTGTACCCCTCTGCTGTCCACAGGGCCAGTGAGAGCCTTTGCTGGAGTGAAGACTGCTATGTCAGGAGGAGTGCCACTTTATGGGAGATGACTGCTTCTAGGAGCTGCTGTCCTGTACTGATGAGTGCCCACTGTCTGCGGATCCTACCCAACCCTGCTTGCCTGCTCTCCTGCCCTAGCGCCTCGTGAGCGCTGTCATCTGTTTGCCTGCACTCCAAGGAGGTGAGGAGCGTGGGCGCTACTCCCTCGGGTGGGACCCTGGGACTGTGAGCCATCGAGCGCCCTGTGAGCGCTGCCTCCAGCCCCTGCCCAGGAGAAGAAGGTGCGTGGGTCCTGCAGCGCTGTGCTGCCAGAGTGCCATATTCGCATTGACTGTGCTCTGCTTGCTGCCAAGGCGCTACAACTGTGCCCAGGAGAAGAGGAGCTGACGTCTGCAGCACTGTGCTGCCAAGGCGCTACAACTGTGCCCAGGAGAAGAGGAGCTGACGTCTGCAGCGCCGAGATTCTAAAGTGCTACGAGGGAATCCCGGCATGTGGGATTCCCCCCTGCTTGCTTGTTTGACTGAAGGAGCCCTGAAGCAACACAAGAGGACTGCCGGTGAGTGGGGCTGACCGGGGAAGCGAGCGTGGGACACACTGACGGTGCCTGTACGCCAGAGTGGCCCCGCAGGATGGCGGGCCGCTCCGACATTGAAGAGTGAGTGTGGCGGGGGCATCGGGGTACATTGCCGGTACCCGCCTCCTCTTTTGGTCCCTCTGAGGGGACCCTCGTGCCTGCGCTGCTCTGGAAGTCACAGCTGCACCGTGGTGGCGGGCAGCTGCAACTTTGGGCATACTTGAAGTGAGTCCCGGAGTGGGGCTCAGTTGCATGGTGGTTGGGGGGGAAGTGTCGGGGCACATTGTCGGTGCCCACCCCCTGGGCCAGTGCATGTTGACTCTTTCCAGCTGCCCCGCAAGTTAGTCAGAGACACCTCGGGGGCGTTCTTTTGTGGAGATCGGGAAAGGAGGCAGCTGCACTGAGGGGGCCCTATTGCTAAGTCCAGAAGAGGGACTCCAACTTGGCCCGTGACTCGTGGGCCTCACTTTACTCAACGGCCCGCCGGACAGGGGGCAGTTGCCTCGAGGGGCATGTTGGTTTTTGCATAGCAAGGTGGGCCCTGCGGACTATGTTTTATGCCCCATGAGTGTGATTTATGCCTTATGACAGGGTGCATTGCTACTGATGTCATGTAAAATATAGCTACCCTGCTGGTTTTATGCGTCATGGGTTGTCTGCCTCATGATTTATGCCTAATGCATCTATGCTGATAAGGTTTTGTAGGCCAATGTTACGCATGCAGTATTGTTTCTGCCCCATGCTAGTGCGTCGATACGCCTAATTATATTGCCCCTATGCCTCAGGTAGGTCTAATGTTCTCAGGCCTATTGAGACGCCCCATGTGTCTATGCTAATGGGAGGGATGTCTATGTTCACAGGTTTGATGCCCAGGATTATGATTCATGCAAATGTGATGTGTGCACCTTATCGGGGATACTATGGCGCCCTGTTAATGGGGTGTGTAGGGTAATCACACTGCCCGTCTATGCCAATGTGTTCACTATTGAATTATTTCATGCCCCAGGGTAATGCCAACGTCAGGTTATTACGTTCAGGACAGGATGTTTTCATTCTACGGCCACTGCTAATGTTCTCCATGCCTAAGTCATTATGCTGTTGGTATTAGGCCTAATACTTTTCCTAATGGTCGCATTGCTGATCTTAGGCCTCATGGACTTATGCTGGTGTACTGCATAATATGCTCTCTGCCTGACCTAAAGCGTTTATGTTGATAAGGTTTATGCCTAATGCCTGTTTGATCTATGCCTAAAGCGATTTATGCAAAGGTGCTTATGCCTATGGTTATGCATAATGTGTTCCCATGCTCATGGTTTATGCCTAATCCTAATGTAATTTTCTTTTGCTAAGGGGATGGTGCTGAGGTCCTTTATTCACCAGTAGGTACTGGTTAGTTTACATTTACTGTTCTGCATAAGGTGATGACGCTAAGTTCATTTCTTTTACCCAACAGGTACGGACTGATTACGTTTATTATTACTAATGGACTTTCATTCATCCTGTGTACTGGTGATGGTTCTGGCAGCGGCCCGATTGGCCCTGCCTTGTAAATAATCCCCCACCCCCCTGTAAATGACTACCTGGTGCCAGTTGGCACAGTGCCTTTACAACTGTGATTGCCTACAGACGTGTTTTGCATAATACACAAGTTATTTTCATGCAACCTGGTGTGAAGTCTCTTTTTGTAGTGTGCCTAGTGTGTCGCTTGTGAGTGGCTGCGCGGATGCTTTACACAATGCTCCTGGTTTGGCCTACCCCCTCCGCACCACGCTACCCCGTTTCTAACAGAAGGTGTTTACACTCATGCCCTAGTATGTCCAGCACATCAGAGGGTGCCAACCATGTCCTTCAAGACCACCTGCCTGTGTCTGAGGAGGTGTTTGTTTAGGTGGTAATGTTGGAGCCCCAGGATGACCAGAAAAATTTACCCCAACCGAGGACATCAACTCCGACATACCATTAGGGAATGATTTTAGTTTTCTCTTGGAAATTGACTTTTCCTTCAGCAACTAACTTTAATTTAGGGCTTTTGAAGTATCATTTGGACTTTATTTTGGAGGGCAGTTTTGATCTTTTTATATGTTCCACTTTTCACCATGTACCATGTAAATAGGCTTGTCCCTTGACTTGTTTTCCTTCTGAAGCCCACATTCCTTCAAGTTGAATTTTGCTCCCTATTTCTTCATCAAATATATAGATATCTATATACATTACCTACTGGCGGTCACCCATAAGTAGTTATAGTTAGGACATAGTTTACATAGGAAAAGCGTTTTTTGTTTTGCCAATAACTTTGGCGCAGTTTGACGAATCTTCACAAACTTTTCAAAACTAGATTGTTACTCACTTCAGCGGTTGTCTGGAAAGTTGCGGGTGATCCATCAAGCAAGGCCTAGAAAAAGGGAGGGCCCCAGAATGCATTTTCCCCATTCAATTTCCCATAGGGATTTTGAACATGACTATAGGAACAGGGATGGGAGCACACCGCCAGAGTTGGCGCAGATAGTGCTGATCTCTAGACACGTGTTTCTGGTTCTGTAACCGTCATCAGTAGAGATTACAGACTTCAGATTTGGGGTTTGCTGAGTAGGCTGCCAAACATTACATCAGGTCAAGTACCTCTCAATGGCGCGCAGGT